>JADNRY010000001.1:1200000-1544803 GCA_015501585.1 Rhodocollybia butyracea
CAGCTTCCTACAAGGATATCAGTAACTAAATCTTTCCGTGGATAGAGCTCAAACAGACCATCGCCACTTCAGACCCCCCAGCCACTGCGACTCCTACATCAGCTTGCTTGAGGGCAGGAGCATCATTAACTATCAACGTCAACGAAATGTTACGAGACAGGATCATAGAATGAATAATTTCGCACCTCCATCCCCAGTCACTGCAACAGTAGATCCTCCAGCTTGGAATGTCTTTACGATTTGAAGTTTTTGTTGTGGGCTTGTACGAGCAAATACCAACTCGTCGAACTAGTAGCAGAGGCATAAAACATTAACCATGGTGATATGTCACACCAAAAATAAACGGACGTACCGTTAAAACTTGTTTCCACTGCGATTCTGTCAGAGTCATTATCTCAGAGCCGCTTAAAACAAGACTAGTGAGTTTATCACCAGCTTCTTTATTGCTATCGAACGGTGATATTTCATTAAGAGGTTTGTCGTAAGGTAGATCGGAAAGATGTTGAACCTCGGCCAAAGGAGTGGTGATGATTCCAACTTGGTGAGCTATCGCGGCAGCGGTAAGAGCAAAATTGCCAGTAACCATCCCGAAACGAATTCCGGCCCTTCTACAGACGCTCACAGTAGGTGCTGTGTCATCTCTAGGGGGGTCAACAAGAGCTAAAAGTCCGATAATACAAAGATTGGTGTTCAAAGCGACGAGATCGTCCTCGGCATGAGTAGGATCAGTCAAAGCCTCCTTGGAAAAATCGTTGACGGTGACAATCCGTTTGGCGAGAAGTAGAACACGCTGTCCACGGCTAGCAATTTCTTCTTGAATGGAAGAATTCTGCTGATAGTTGGGCGGCCAAGTGGCGATGTAGTACCAGAAGCATCAGTAAAATTGCAGCAACGACCTATGAGTACGTCGGGAGCCTGAGACAAATATGATAAACAAAGAGATTAGAAAGGAATATATAATACATACACCTTTGACGAGTAACAGTAGATCGGAAGAGTCGTAATTGTCGGAGTTGAAGACCGGCAGCGAGGGGTATGTGGATTTTGATCTGAACAACTTGAGGGAGAATTTATTCTCTACATAACTCCAGTCAGTACAATGACAATGAAACGTCGAAGGACGAGAGTATCAGCTCACTGGAATTGAATGCGATTTTCCCCAACTCTTGCCATGAATCTCGAAGGCGTGAAACCGGCGAGACGTCCTCAGAAAATCGTAAAACGGCAGAATCTAAAGGACACGGTGTGGCGCAAGAATTAGCGCATAGCAATAACAATACAATAAGCTTAAGGTAGTGACGTGAATACCTGTAGCATCCCCATGAACCTTTCTCAGTCCGATAGGCATCGAGTCCTCCTCTTTTTCATAATTGTTATCCTCGAACACAGCATCATTACACAAACCCGCAACCGCAGCCAGCGCCTTGATGCTCTCTCCATCAGATTCAGACTTGATGGCCATCGCAAGAGCTTCCGGAACGGGATAGGCGTTACATCCGATAGCGACTGACGCGACCGTCATCTAGTTCGTGGTCAGCGTACCAGTTTTATCACTGAGGATAATATTGACTGCCCCAAGGCTTTCCACAGTCGACAGTGATTTACACAGGACGCTCGACTTGCGCATTGCACGAGCACTAAAAGGCGCCGTGAGAACCATATGAAGTACATCATCGAGAAAACGAACATGACGACGAAAGGGTGACACAAATGGGTAAGCCCTCTGAGAAATGGATGTGCATGAATAAAAACATTGGAAAAATAGCTTAAGGAATGTACCAGGGATAAAAGCAACAGCTACAGAGACACAATCAACGAGAAGGCTGGGCACAGAGATGAACCCAGGATGATCTGGACGGAGCCAAGCAGCCCAAAGGACTATATGGTTTATCAGCCCAGCGGAACAGTCATCGGCGTGAAATATATAAAACTCACTAACAATAAGAGCCGCAACGGTGAATGCCATCGCCGCAATAAGCAACACAAAGCGAAGAATCTCGACTTGGGCTTTGGACGTTCAGACGTGGCCTGTTTGGCAATTCGACCAAAGACAGTGTAGTCCCCCAAACCAACACAAATGCCAACTCCACTCCCACTGGTGCAGAGCGTTCCTTGCAGAGCAATGTTGTGAGATTCCATGACTGTGGGTAGAGTGTTGTGTCAGGATGGTGAGTACTCGGATAGCTTAAGAACAAAGACAAACAGTTGATATCGGTGGCGTCTATTGTTGCAGCGATAGCGTTACTCTCTCCAGTCAAGATGGAACGATCGAATCGAAGGTCGGAGGATACTTCAATGAGACGAAGATCAGCGGGGACTTTGGAGCCGAGAGTGACTTTGACGATGTCTCCCAAGACGAGGCTTTCGGCGGGAAGTCTGTGAAAATGCTGTTAGAACTGGCAGCAGCTGTACTAGAGTGAATGCCCACTTGAAAGTTTCCCCATCACGGGTGACAAGGATGTCTGTTGGGAGCATACCAGAAATGGAAGCCATGACTCGGCCTGTAGATACATCTGTGATATGGGCGTGAGTGTAGTTAGTGGATGGTAAATGGTGTTTGAATGGGAAAAATACTAACCTTGCCAAGCATTGAAGCCGGCTTGAAGAAGAATTACAATAAGGAGGACCACCGCGAGTGCCAGGTTAGCTACAGACGGGTCGGGATCTCCAAGAGGGCGCCTAGGTGTAGTATATCCGTCAGTGCATGTAGACTGAGAGAGTAGACATTGGGTACCAAGCAATAAAGCAAATGACACTCCCGAGGAAAAGCAAACCCCCCGAAACCTAGTGAATAAGGACATCAAGACCTGACGAAATCCATGATACAAACACACCGCAAACATTTCTACTTCAGCCTGACCGAAGTAGGCCAGGAAATATTGCCTTCCTTCAACCTGCTGAAAGGTATTCTTTCAATGCCAGGATATCCAATCAGAACTGCGAGATTCTGAATGAAAGGACATGTTTCGGACCGTTTTGGAAAACAATAATTTCATAGCCTACTTCGGTCAGGCTGAAATATAACAATAAGTGTGGTGAAAGTAAGAGGACCTCCAAAGAAGTAGAAAAATATCTTTTTGGTGAGGTTTCTCGGAGGAGGGCTAATGACATTCTTCCCATTTTGACTTAAACGGCGAGCAGCCATTGGAGCATCGAGGCCAGTCTTAGGGGATACACCGACACGAGTAGCGACCTCGTCGGCGGAAAGGCTGTGCCATTCTAGTTTGGATAAATCTGCGACGTATGCTTGTTGGTGAGCAAGCGATGAGCTTAAAGTGCCACAAAAATTCCATACCAGAGACCTCCTTTTGGGTGGGTTTGTCCGGTCGTCCTTCCTTAGTATCAGTGACATGGATACCATCGCAATGATGAGCGATACACAATATCAGAGGATAAACGGTACCTTAAGGTCCTAAACTCTCCAATAATTCTGGCTCTGGAGTTGCCCCCACTCAGGCGATGTCTAAGAGTCAACGTATCGAGGAGAGGCAATGGTACATTTGGAGCAGGGGGCGAACGAAGTTCATTCAGTGTATACACCGATTTTATGTCCCCATCAGATACCTTTTCGTTTGCAGAAGCAGACATGAAGGTTTAAAAGGGGTGACTTCGGAGACTCACATTTTTGTCCAATGTTTTTGTCCACTTTATATCACTATTATCAGCGGGGGAGAACTTTCTCTAGAACAAGAAGATAATACAAAGAGATCTTAATGCTTACAGTTCGCACAGTTTCCGAGATCTGAGCCCTCCTACTAAGGGGTGCTCAATTCCACTTGCCCTGAAACTCATGAGTGACGAGTGCAATCAAATGATGGCAAGTTGAACATTGCCTTTGCACCACGCGCGCGGTATATCAGGGTATATCCATGCTGAAGATGGCCTTCAAAGTAAAGACAAAACTACAAATAGTCGCGTAGAACACTTGTAGAACAGTATAGAACGCGCCGAACCGGGCTAGCCCCTGACGCCATCACCAGCTCATATTTGATTTAGCTTGTGGATTGCACATTTTATCAGAACGAGTGGAATTGAGCAGCCTCTGGTAGCCTCCAGAGTCTAGACAGTTCTTCAAAAAGTTGATACGGGGGTTGAGCGTAACCGAGCTCGATACCGGATCAGGCCAGCCATGATTATGTTGTTCCGGGTGTTCGCCGTCCATTGTTCCGTCAAGACAGGAAAAGGTGGTACTGGTATGGAGTCTCATCAGCAATCTTTCAGAGTTCGAAAATATTGGCTGGATATTATACAGAACAGATAAGACGACGACAAAAATGATAATTTAAATAGAAAACGACTACGAGTCCACGGCAGTACCTGTAATCGATTTTGATGGACTACCTTTATTTAGTGAAGCAGAGTTAACGGGGCGGACGGTCAAGGCATGGTTGTCTATCGAGATACTTTGCGTAACGTTCGCAGTCTTGTAGATTCCGATGAGACGATGACTCAGTTCGAACATGTCGTTTCTGGAAGTCCAGGCCGTGAACATCAAAAAGAGCGGTGAGGATGAAAACGACATACCGAAGTGAGATGATGATGAACTGTGCATTCTTCGTCCTATCTTTGATGTAGTTTGCAATGATGGAGACGTTCCGGAAGTCAAGAGCAGCATCGATCTCATCCATAAAGTACAAAGGTGTAGGCTAAATGAAAGAGGTTCAACACTCGGGTTCAGATACGACCAGCTTCCAGATTTACCTTGAATACATGCAAAGCGAAAACGAGGGCGAGAGAGCTTAGAGTCTACAATGTCGATCAAACACCTGGTCGCAGCAAAATTTGGGGCAGATACACTACCTTTTCACCACCAGACAGGTTGGAGATGTTTTTCCAACTCTTCTTCGGGGGCATGACGCTAAAGATGATTCCTTCGGCGAAAGGATCCATGCTGTCGACCATCTCCAGTTCGGCATTTCCGCCTTGAGTTATCATCTACAATCGACATTGAATGGATCAAAGAGAAAAAATCTATAATGCGAATCACCTGGTACATCTCCTTGAGCTTGAGAGAAATCGCACCAAAACCAGTGGTGAATTCATTGAAACGTTCTTTGCGAAGAGCCTCATATTTCGTTTTCTGCGCGTCACGCAACGCTACGACTTGCTCAAGCTCGTCGTGTCGAGTGAGGTATTCGGCCTCACGACGCCGGTACTCTTCAAGTACGTTCAAATTGGGCTTCGCTCGCTTGATTCTATCTAGAAAGACGGAGAATATGCGTTGGCGTTTAGAGCAGGGAGATCCAAAGACATACCCTCCAAATCTCCGATATCGAGCCGCATCTCTCGCTCCTTCAACTTTTGTAGTTCATTAGTTAACCAATGACGGAATTCGGGCTTCTTTTCATTATCAAGGGGGGGCTCCGTTTTGACGTGTGCCTCGTCTTCATTTACAGACTTGTCTTCATGTTGGGCTGGCTCTTCGTCCTCTTCGGCTTCGTCCTCCTCCTCTTCACTACAAGAGGCGTTAGTCATTTAGAACCATTAAGAAAGCGCTACTGACTCGATGTCTTCCAATGTCAGTGCATCATGAGAAGCCTGGAAGTGTGTCAACTGATCAGTCGCCTGCTTCAGCTCCTTCTCATGGCCATCGAGAGTTTTCTTAAGCTTCATCTACAATAAAGGAGTGAGAAAGCTGCGTATATCCCATCAGCTTTGTAGGTTACCTCCGTTTGCCTGAAAGCTTCAACTTCTTCCGCCTTCGCTTCAAGTGTCGCTTTACGATCGGCTAATTCTTCCCTCTGATTCTCTTCCCTTTCTTGGGCCTTCTCAAGTTCACTTTTCAGACGTTGTACATAACCTTCAACTTGCTCTAGCTGTTCGTCAAGTTTGCAAGATCCTTGTCCGCTTCTGCGAGGGCGGCACCGTCATTCTCGACGGTGAGGTCATGTTTGCGTACATCCTTCTCAGCTTTGGCTTTGGCAACCTCGGCGGTGGTGATCGCGTCGTTCGTGAGAGCAATGTGGGTTCTGACACCCTCGACTTTGGACTTTTGCGCCATCAGTTTAGAACCTCCGATCTTCATGATCTTGTCCTCGACTTCCTGAAGAGAAGCTTCGATTTCGCCTGCCCTCTCTTTCAAGCCCGCGACGTCGGCCTCCAACTTTTGAAGAGTGGCCTCCAGCGTATTTATCCGAGTTAAATCGCTCTTATCGGGCTTGCTGTGTGTCCTGTGATCGAAGCATAGATTAGTTTTGTGAACAGGAATTGAACGAGAAACCTACTTGAGATCCTTAACGCGTTTCTCCGCTTCGTCGATGCGCAGTTTTGTTCTGCTGGATGGTGATAACGAGCTTCTCGTAGCGTAGGTCGATCTCTGGGCCTGCATGGTTCAACTGTTCCAGCTCCGCCTCGGCACTACGCACGGCCCTCATTGCCTCTTCTAGCTTCATCTGAGATTGATCCCTCTCCTGCTCTAGTTCTTGGAGCTGCCGGGGCGTGACGGAATCCCTGGCCAGTTTCGCGCTCATTCCTCCTCCTCTTGGTGGCGCTCCTCCACCGCCGACATGGCACCGGAAGTTTCAATGACTTGACCGCAAGGTCACCACCTTCGTTCGCTTCTCTCCGAACGCAATGCGATTTGCCTGATCCATATCTTTCGCGACCAAAGTATCCCTACGGCTTTATAAAACACTGCTGCGAACTTCGGATCCTTGGGCTTGATGAGATCAAAAAGTCGGGTACGTTTTCCGGAGTACGAGGGGGTTTGAAGCACTGATGGAGAGATATTGATCTTCTCGAGGACATGAAAGTGGCTCGGCCAATGTTCTGAGAACGAAGGTATTCCAGACACGTTTGTCCTGGTTTACAGTATCGACGACCATATTTTGTAGGGCCGGGCAAGCGGTGGTGATGGCAACATCGTATTGTTCTGCAATTGTACCAGACTTCCGAGACGGCCCTAGAATAAATATTTTCATTAGTTAGAGTCGAAGGAAATGGAAAAAAAACACACATGGAAACCCTTGAGCCGTCCAGAATCTTGTAGGCGGACAAGGCTCTCGAGGACTTTGCTTGAGAACGAGTTTCAGCTTGAGAGGCCTTGGCTTCGTTCACTCGCTGATGTGAAGACGATGTTTTAGCGCGCCATTCCTTCTCCAAAGCTTGCGCTTTCTACAGCCGTCAGATAAAACAAGTCAGCATGACGAACA
This sequence comes from Rhodocollybia butyracea, assembly GCA_015501585.1. Taxonomy (NCBI): domain Eukaryota; kingdom Fungi; phylum Basidiomycota; class Agaricomycetes; order Agaricales; family Omphalotaceae; genus Rhodocollybia; species Rhodocollybia butyracea. The sequence goes on from JADNRY010000001.1 coordinate 1,207,152, forward strand.
TAGGAACAGAGGAAACCCAAATGTACGCACAGAAAGTTTTATCATTAACTGCTTGTTTCTTGCTGTTCAACTCTGCCTTTTCCTTCTTAGCCTCGTCCATCAGTCTCTTACTCTCCTCCTGCTCAGACTTCACTTTCGCCAAGTGTTCCTCGGCTCTTGCAGGTCCGTCTGGACAGATTCGACCTTCTTTACCAAAGCATCGTGTTCACCGCGAGCGATGTCCATCTCGGTTTGCTTTGTATTGATTTTTCGCAGTCCATGGCTGAAGGTCTTTCTGAAGAGCTTCTTTCTGGTCGTAGAACTGCTGCGTTTTGTCTACAAGGCAACAAGTTAGACGTTGCTTTAACTGTAAAATTTTGAGATGTGACCAACCTCGAAGACTGTCTTGAATTCGTTTCGAGTTCTTTTCTCCTCTTGAATCAACGATTCTTCATATTTCTCCAGTTTGCCCTTCTCCTTCTCGATCTTCTCATCGCTGTCTTCGATCGTACGTTGAGCTGCCTTGAAGGCGGATTGAGCCTGACAGAGGACATACATACTTAGCTTTTCTCTGTTTCGTGGAATATGCAGCAACCATACTTACGTCACCAACGCTCTTCTTGAGTTTCTTCACTTTGCTGCAGCATGTTTTCTGCTTTTCCTTCAGACCAACTTGTTGCTTTTCATGTTCAGCGAATTCTTTAGCAGCAGCCATCACATGTTTTTGCAAACCCTGTTTCCCTATCCGTTAAGGCAATGCAATACCAAGAGGCAGCGTAACAGAAATACCTTGTAAGCATTTTCAAAGGTAGCGTAATCGGCCTCGAGCTTTGCCAGGTTTTCGATATCATCCCTGTTCTTCTCTGTTTCTTCCGCGATTTCTTGTTCAACATTGGTCTAAGGGATGTATTGAGCAAAATGATATGCTAGAAGAACGGAAAGGCTAACGATGAGTGTACGAAGTTTGGCTTCACTGTGCAATGTCCGCCAGATATACCACTGGTACAGTTTAGACTGTGCACGAGCAAGCTCGTTTTGCAGCCTTAAATAGTCCTCCGCCTCTTTCTTCTTGTCTTCAAGTGAGTTCTTCTCCTTTTCCACCAACGCAAACGGTTCAGTTTCTCCTGACGGCTCTCCTGGAGAGCCTCGAGCTCTGTAAAAAGCAGTTTCGATCGGCTCTTTGAACCTGGCCGTGCCGATGATATCCTCGAGGTACTCTAGAAGACCATCCTCATGTTCGCCACCCTTGGGTTTCATTAGGGCGATGGACTCGACTTCTCCCTAAATGATTTGCGTCAACACAGCGATACAACTGGATAACACATATACGCGAACCTGTAAGATGAGAAAACGATTGTGATCCAAATCGATTCCGCGCCCCTTCAGTAGCTGCTGAACCTCGTTGTAGGAGCTGAGGCGACCGTTCATGAAGTACTTGTTGGTATTATCACGGTACGCCTACGTGATACGACCAGCTTGGAGCCTGGAACAATTTCGAAGGCATCTGGTCCAGGCTAACGCGTAGTGGCATTTTAGATATGGTATCAAGAATAATCAGAGAGACTCACGAGGTCGATGATTTCACGAAAGTAGACTTCCACTGTGCAATGGTCAAGATCGGGGTAGCGGGCAGAATTGTGGATGAGCTCTGAGACTTTTCCCTGGCGCATCTTTGAGGCACGGTAACCAAAGACAAAGAGGAGGGAATCGATGGTGTTGGATTTACCAGAACCGTTGGCACCCACGATGGAGGAAAATGACTGGATTATTATTGAGTCAGAAGACAGCTCAAAAGATAAATAAATTTATCATCACCTTGTGGAAAGGGCCGATTTCTTGTCGACCCGCGTAACTCTTAAAGTTGACGAGAGCAAGCTTGTGAATGACTAGTCGCGGTTTGGGGCCCTTTGGCTCTTCCAGAATCGCTTTAGCCTGAGGCTGAGAGGAAGGAGGCAAGATAGGCGGATGGTCGAGCAGTAGCGATTGCTCTTCTTCTTCTTCTTCTTCCTCTTCAATTGCCACAGGTTTCTCGTCATCAGCCTCAGAGAAGCGAGTAGAGGGTTTTGAGCTGGGCTTTCTCTTGGGGATGTCGTATTGTTCAACTTCTGATTCTGTTCCTCGTCCATTTTGACATCAGGATCTGCCGCGCCTCCTTCTTCGTCTGATAATATGACTGCTGCTTTTTTAGCGCGAGAAGAGCGAGGTTGAGCGGAAGCGCGTGATGGTCGACCGCGTTTGACAGGTTGGGAACGTCGAGGCTTTGGCTTTAGTTCTTCGAATTCCGACACCTCTTCCTCGTCCTCGTCCTCAGCCATCTTTCCGTCGACAGTAGATTTGGCAGGTTCTTCCTCGTCTGATGATATGTCCACAGGCTTCTGAGCGCGCCTAGAGCGAATGGGAACACGAGAAGGGCGTCCTCTCTTCACAGGCGCCGCGCGAGATTTCGCCTTTGGTTTCTCTTCTACTTCATCGTCATCCTCTTCAGAATCACTGTCCTTTTCCAAAGAAGGCCTCTTCTTTTTCTTTGGAGGTTCAGCATCGTCATCATCTGCCTCGTCCGATTCTGGGACTTCCTCTTCTTCGACTGCCGGTTCGGCAGGTTCACGACGCGTGGAAGGTCTGGATCTTGTAGACGCTGCGTTGCTCAGCCGATCTGAGGAGCTACGCCTAGATTTAGCTGGTGGTTTTACAAGGTTTTCCTTTTCTTCGAGTTCGTGAACGGGCTGCTGATTCCTTTTCCGTTTCATTTGTGTTGGTTCAACTGGGGCAGGGGTAGCCTCAACTGACGCTCGTGCGCGCGAGGAGCGTCGAGGAGGCATATCGAGCTATAGATTCAAGCGATGAGGTTGTGTTGGCCGTGGAAGAAGTTCAAGATGAGATCAAATAAACAAGGACTCAGCGCACACGTGATATACTCGTGTCCATGACTCATGAGGCGCACATGTACTCTTTCCGCCTCGCGATCGTCAGTCTCCGCCCTCTCCACCGAAAACACAAAGCGAAAGGTGTCTCTCCATAATCTGTAATATTGACCTAACTTGAAAACCCTTGTTCTCTAGTTTGTTAGTCCAGCCTTTCTGTCAGACCCAGTAAGTAATATACTACTGATGCTGGCAGCTGAAGCTAACATCCACTTGTGAAGGACTAGCGTAAGTCTAAGATAAGGAAAGAGGAATGTAAATGGACAGCGTCGAGTCGTTTAATTTTTATCGTGTCTACGAGCGATGTTCTCATCTTTTGTTAGTTGCGCTCATCTCCGAGTCACAATCTCCAGCAATCTCCCCCACTCGAAGTAGACCTTGCTTCAAAATTTAAACGCCACTGACCTCTCCATTGCTTATAAGTACTTGGTGTTTGGTGCTAGGGTCTCCTCAAATTTGTTTTCTCACTAGACCTTTACGTTGTGTTATGTATATCGGTGGTGTAACCAACATGGCCTCACTGAATTGGTTTTGGTGGTTTCGTGAATGACGCTTCGGAAGAAGATACACACCGCAGCACACGCATACCCCGCTCTCACCGCAACTCGGCCCCAGTCTCACAGACAAAACACTCATTTATGAAGGGAAAATTTTCTCCTATCGAAAAATAGATTATTATGAAAGTAGTAATATAATAATCATTGGCATGTTTACAGCGACAGTGTACGTGTGGTATAGTTCTGTTCAAATATCTTGTCTCAGGTCTGTACACTTGCATTTCTCTTTGGCACTCGCCAGGTCTTATTATTTCCGCCCCCTAATTTTGCATCGCCCCAACCTTTCCTGACTTCTTTACGTCTCGTTCAATCAATCATTAATCATACGATCACCCTCGAGGCAGCCGCTTCCTCGGACGTTTTAACTAGGTGACTCCTGAGCAAATGATTTGCAGAGATGCGAGAAGATGTAGAAACTCCAGACACTCCATCGATGAAACTCTCCCCTACGTAACTCTCCCCTGAGCCCTGAATAGCAGAGTCCAGACCCTAGCCAAGACACGAACTACGGAAAGCCTACGCAAGAGGATGAAACAGGAAACAGCGGATGAAACCCAAGTTTTTGTTTTAAGAATTTAGCTTGCAGTGCCTTGAAGGCAGATTTCGTTTATCAATTTGGAATTTGATCTACTCTGGGGCCCCGACTGTTCCCAAGTGGGAGGACTACCCGGTTGGGTGGTCTACCCCCATCGGAGATTGGGGCATTTCTTGTTGAGTTTTAGAGTATATTTACAAAGAACTCTAGAATTTTTTGCTAAATGGAATCGACGCGACGCGCTCTAGGGATCGGCTTCCCGTAGTAGTTGTTCTCGCACAGGAACCTCAATACTAAACAGTCCACAAATTATACTATTACCTACTATTACTCGCACAATTCAGGTTAGGAAAAGTCAGCGCGTGACGCGAAAAATGATCCACATTCCGATTCATTCCGAAGCAATTCCATATTAGGAAAGACAAAGTTCTGTCAGCCAATCGAGGAGCTGCCGGTCGCGTCCCCCGATACTACAAAAAATATAGCGCATACAGTGCGAATTTGATATCTCCACAATTTCCTTGTTCGCCAAGTTATGTCACTATTATCGATACAGGAGTCAGGACGGGAAGCACTTAGCAAATTCCACTCGCAACCCTGCTTGTACCTAGGTGCCTCTTTCTCTACCGTAAAATTTTTGGGGCTCAGTTATGGCTTGTTGTGGTTTCAACGACGGCCAGCTGCGGGACTCCTTAGGCTCCTTGTTGTTGAGAGAACTTGAAGATAATTTTACATGGTGTGTATACTTATGTATATTACTGTGGGTTGAAGCTAGACTGATGTGGAAGGAACATGTACAGCCTTCCTATCCTGGGTCCCGGAAATTTAGTTGTACCTGGCTAAATGTATTCACGAGTTCGGAGTGGCGGGAGAAAATGGAACAAATGGAGCGTTACAGTTGTTACCCCACAATTCTTTCGGGGTCCGTACCACATGATCCCTTCTAATCTTAACAGATCGTCCTACGCGCCCATATACAGTATATAACATGACATACATTCAAGCTTTTCATTCCTGGCTTTTCTCTCTCGCCACTACTACAGCATGTCGATTTCCGCTGCGCTGTCCCATCTTCGGTACAATGCCACCCACAATTTGGTGCGTTCTTCTCCTCGACCTTTCCAGTAATCTTTTGACGAGCCTTTCCCCATCTAGATACCGAAGAGAGAACACACGGTCAAACAGAAATCGCTGTTAACGGCGTTGGGGGAAATAACTCTAATTCAATGGGCTCAATTCTGGGCTGGGTATGTATGGTCTTCGTCTTTAGACGTTCACATTCTTATACTGCTCATCCCAGCTGGCTCGCTTGGTCCTGCGATGCCATTGACTTTTTCTCCGTTTCTCTTTCAGTCAACGCATTGTCCGCTCAATTCGGCAAGAGCACTACGAAGATTACCCAGGCTATCACCCTCACCCTTCTTCTGCGCTCAGCCGGTGCAGTCATCTTTGGAATCATCTCTGATCGTTTCGGACGCAAGTATCCTCTCGTTATCAACCTACTCCTTGTTTGTGTCCTCGAACTCGGTTGCGGTTTTGTCCAAACGTATTCCCAATTCTTGGCCGTACGTGCCTTGTTCGGTATTGGCATGGGAGGTATCTGGGGCTTGGCTGCTTCTATCGCCCTAGAAAACCTTCCAGTTGAGGCTCGTGGATTGGCTTCGGGAGTTATGCAACAAGGTTATGCCGTCGGATACCTCATCGCTGCAGTGATCGAGCTTTTCCTTGTTCCAGAGCAAAAACACTCATGGAGAGCATTGTTCTGGTGTGCATCAGGGATTAGTTTCTTCGCTGCCTGCGTCATCTTGTGCTTGCCTGAGAGTGCAGTGTTCTTGAAAGCAAAAGAAGATGCTAGAATTAGGGCGCAGAGATCAGGCTTGCCCACCGCCAGCGGAGCTGAAAAGTCTAGGATCTTCTTGAGGGAGACGGGTAAGATGCTCAAGGCTCATTGGATGTTGTGTTGCTACGCCGTCTTGTTGATGACAGGTACGTCCGGATCTTTAATTTCTGTGTTTTGTTAGCTCACCGTGCATTGAACCTGGACAGGCATGAACTTCCTCTCTCATGGGTCCCAGGTGAATACACTTTTTTTTTAATTCATCGATAGGGATTCATTTCGTTTTTAATATCTACCCATGACGTCTGATTGTTCGGCGTTGTCTCTCCATAATCCGCTAACAATGCATTCTTCCTACAGGATCTATTCCCTACATACATTGAAACCACGAAAGGATTCTCCACCCACGATGCGACCGTCATGACTATTATCGGTAATTGTGGGGCCATCGCAGGAGGTGCTGTTGCTGGATGGGGTTCTCAATACATCGGGCGTCGGTTGACTATCATTCTCTGTGTTATCCTCCTGGCTTGCTTTATTCCACTCTGGATTCTGCCCAATTCCTTTGCTGGATTGTCCGCAGGTGCCTTTTGCATTCAGTTCGGTGTCCAGGGTGCATGGGGTGTCGTGAGTAACATGTTCTCGTTATTTTCGCCATTTCTAATCATGATCTGCTTTTGCAGATTCCCATCCAACTCTCTGAAATGTCACCTCCGGCCTTCCGTGCTACTTTCCCTGGTGTCGGTGAGTATTGAATATGTTCTTGCTTGCCTTTACCGTTTCTGATCATCGAACACTTTACAGCATACCAAGTCGGTAACATGGTCTCATCTGCCTCGTCACAAATTGAGGCGACTGGTGGTAGCCACTTGAAGACAACAGTCGCTGTCCCGGTTAGCGCTCAATTCCCAACTGGCGAAAAGGTGGTACCAGATTATGCGACCGTACAAGGTATCCTTATCGGATGTGTCGCTGCTTTCGTCCTCGTTGTCACACTCTTTGGACCCGAGAAGCACGGACGCCAATTTGAGAAGCATCGGGCTGCATTTGAGGAAGGAGGGGGAGACGACGATGCAGAGATGGATGTAGATGTCGATGAGGACAGGCGTTCACCAAGTGATGCTGATAGGGATAGTAGTGATGAGAAAGGCAAAGAAGAAATGATCGAAAAGGCATAATCTAGTCAAGTACAGATCTATCCATGATTTTTACGATATATATTCGTTCGATGTACTTTTTACCATTCAGTTCGTTTGAATATAGTGATGCACATATTACATTGAACGTATAATGACTGTCTACTTTTTTGCACCAGTCAAATCCTCAACGAAAGGTAGGGCTTTTAAACCGTGCCAGACTCAGTAATCTTCACATTCGAACTAGGTGAGCCAGAGGGTGATCCTACTGCTTCAATCTTCTTGACAACATCCATACCTTCGACAACTTCGCCGAAGACTACGTGCTTTCCATCCAACTGATGGATGCGTCAGTTACTTATCTTACGCAAGAAAGAGCTGCGGAACTCACCCAGCTTGTGACAACGGTCGTGATGAAGAACTGAGATCTAGAACACAGTCATTACCGAGAAGAGCAAAGTTGAACGGAGGCGCTCACCCGTTGGTGTTGGCTCCAGCATTAGCCATTGAAAGAAGACCGGGTTTTGTATGACGGAGCTGGAAGTTTTCATCTGGGAAGGTTTATTTAATATGATATAACTTATCACGCAAATGAAGTCGCTCTCACCGGCAAACTTGTTTCCATAAATCGACTTTCCGCCTGTACCATTGTGGTTGGTAAAGTCACCACCTTGCAACATAAACTGTGAAGTAAAGTAGACGTGGGTTATGAAGAGCCAGACAAGTTGGTCGCGAAACCAGCCTTACCTGAGGAATAATTCGGTGGAACGAAGAACCAGCGTAACCAAAACCGTTTTGGCCCGTGGCAAGTTCGCGGAAGTTGCGGGCAGTTTTAGGGACGACGTCGTCGTATAACTTGAAGACTATCCGTTCAGCGGGTTTGCCCTGGATTGATACATTGAACTGGGAAGCAAGCGAATTATTAGTTTTCTTCGGGTGTTTCTCGAAATGGCTTATCAACACACGAAAACATTCGGACTGTATTCACCAAGGATTATCGTCAGTTTCGGTTTACGGAAAGGTTATGAAGAGGCGAACGTTGCTCCTGTAGCAGCAGTTGTGAACTTTCGAAGAAAAGAAGCCATTTGGGGTAATGAAAAAAAAGTGTACAGGTAAATGGGCGCCTGTTTTATATCTGAGCGCCTGTTTATATAATCGCCTGTCTCAAATGCAAAATCGGATGTCTACGTCGATTAAAACTATAATCGAGTAGCGCCGGCAAGCGGCAAGGCCCGCTACCTCCAATCGCAGTCTGCAAATTCTTGAAGTGTGATTTATTGTATTTGTATAAGAATAGCAGAAGAAGTATAGTAACTGACTAGAGACACCAGTAATAGGCAATAATTACAACATAGCGAAGAACGGTACCTAGATGGGTACAATTCGCTTGAGCTTGGCTCGAGCCCAAGAATCTGCAAACTGAGATCCAAGAACTATGTCCACCCCTGGAGGACATTCACACAGAGTAAAAGGTAGAGACGTCGTGAACACGTTGTAAGCCGTAGAGTAGGTAACGCGTAAGAACGTCGAAGGCGACGGAAAGGGCAAGCCGTTGCCTCGAAATAGTGAATATGATATAAAAGAAACTAGGATTTTGACTATCCTGATAGACGTTGGGGTTGCGGAAAGAATGGCCACCTACATCGAACGAAAATACCATTGTTGAAGCAAAGAAACAAATACAAAGTTGAACGATTAGTGGCTACCATGGGCTTGCAGGCAATCGAGAGACGCCGATGGGCCGAAACATCGAATTTAACTGAATATATTACTGACCAAGATTGTGTATAGATGAGCCAATGATGGTGTAGGAACGTAAGACAGCCGAGCGGCGCCATGTGGCTACCCAGAGTAAGAACAGATTTCGAAGATCCCTGCCAAAAATGATAAATTTGAGTCCTACCAAGACCCTCTACCTAAAGGTAGCGGGAATTATTTTTATCCCAGAGAATCGCGGTAATATCCTTCCGCTTTCTTCCGTTTCCCAACGCTGGACAAGGAAGAAGGAAGTAAGGAAGGAAGTTTATTCCACCCGGGCGTAAACGCCGACTCCATTAGCATAAACTGACGCAGTGGTTCGTGCGTTTTCCTAAAATAAAGGAAACTAGCTTCATATCCCTCAAGTAGATTCCACGGGTCAATACGGTACGTATCTTGTCTTGTATCTTGTACTACCCAAGGTTAATCTTACCGAGTTTAGCAGAAGTTGAAGACAGACTTTACACACATGTCCACACGTCAAATGGTATGTACTGCAAGCCTGCTCTTCGTCATCACTCTTTCCAGGAAGAGCCAAAGGCTATGCTATAAACCTGATAAAATATGCACTCGAATGCCAACCGGGCTATTTACAAAATTTATGCCTCCGAATTTGGTCGATGCGTTGATCTGTTGTTCAACAATATACTACCGCTTTGTCTTAAATCTTTCCCTTCCAGAGTCGATGAGGAACGAGTAGAAACCGGGGAGGACAATGCTGAAAGGATAGAAGATGAAGACGAACCGATCGATAGTGCTGTCAAGCATGTTGTGCCGGGAAGCCAAGGTGTGAACTCTTGCCAGAGTGGAGGAGAAGGCGGGTTGTTGGGTTCATGGGAGTTTCTAATATCTACAGTATTATGCTGCCGTGGGGACCGGTTGTTTCCTTTATGGAACCACTTGCGGCCTTGCGGTTACATTTTGGGCCGAACTCTAATCCTGATCCTAATACCGTTCTACGGTAAGTAGGCGCCTTATAAGTTATCTGAGTGCTTTCACATGTGTTACTAATATTATACGGAATAGTATACCCTTGTCCAGGAACTTGCCAGGAACATAAACGTTCCGCGATGGACTTAAATCTTCCCTTTGAAGCACCCCCCGGACATCGTAGAAGAACAAATCCCCAAAGCTGGACTTAGAGTGCCGGGGCCCAGGATATTTCTTTCTCGTGGTGTATGTTCTTCTCTTGATTCTTGATTTGTTCCTGGAACTGAATCATGTGCGAGACTTTCCCCTACTATGTATCTATCATGTACTAGAGATTGGGATGCGTTCTTAAGTCAGGGTTCCATGTCTCATGTGGTGTACATACTAGCGTTGATTGAAATAGATTTTGGCAGGCCCAGATTGTTTGTGCGCTCAATTCCACCTTAAGCAAACCTTAAGTTAGGCGCTCCCGAGTCCCCATTACAAACTACAAACAAACTACCTTCCTCTTGACATCTGAGCCAGTCGCGTGCCACATGAGACTGCGCATGTGTCACTATTTTGCTTTCGATCTGCCCTCGTGGTTCCGATTCTTGTCGTCTCCCTATCATGATTTTTCCCACTATTTATCCAATCCTGGCCCCTGGGTAAAAGTGGATAATTACGAGTCCTGAATGTAATGAAGGCTCGTCCTTATGGCCGGTTTTGCGTGGGAATTTCTTCCCGATTAGGGCTGATCTTGCCCAAATTTGGAAGAATCGTTTCCCCATATTTAGAAATGTCAAAGCACTTGGCATGTGACTTTCTGATGTACCCACTGTATATCCCATGTTACCCAAAACTTTGCTGCATCTACCTTTTTACTCTTAAACTTCTTGCATCAAATGCCGTTGTGGTTGCACCTCTAATGCGTGGATTATCAGTGCTGTACATTCTTTTCACCACACGGCATTTATCCATCTTAATAAACTTTACTTCCATTTTTGTAGCCCCCGCACTTACTTCCTCGGTTTTTCACATTTTGTTGGCAGTTGTTGCAGTGCACGATTCATAACTAGTGTCTTGCAGGACTCGTACCTGCCACGCGCTTGGCGCAGTGGCCCACACTCGCAAGTACATACTACTTATGTTACGAGTCCTGAATGTAATGAAGGCTCGTCCTTATGGCCGGTTTCGCGTGGGAATTTCGTCCCAATTGGTTTTGATGGCGTCCAAATTAATTGGATTTAAAAATATGATGTTTATAAAAATCTAATCAACGAGGTAAGTGGTCTAAGCCTACTACCCAATTCCTCACTCACCGATGGTCAGTGTACGCTCCGCGCGCCTCAGACCCCGCTCTCCTTTCCATCGGTTCGAACTAGTGCTCCGGCACTCGGATATTCTCTATCCCTTCCGGCTCCGGCCCTTTCTGCTATTTCTCCTGACCCCTGTCTATCAATCATGTACTTATAAACCTGAGGGCCGCAGTAGACTTGCAAGTTTTCCTCCCTGTCTAACTTGCCTGCGAGTCCTCAGGTATTACTTTCTACTTTTCAAGTTTTCCTTATATTTCTAACTAGCCTGCGAACTATACAGTGATAATATCTACACTAGCCGTTTTGTCTTTTGCGCTACCCGCCCTCCTACACCCTTTTCTTTAAACATGTATTCTGTACTACCTAGCTCCGTGCTAATCTACTCTATTCAGGGAGTTGTCGCTGTCTTCAGGACAACTCCCGTGTTCGCCTAACCACACGTTAACTTCAACGGCAAACAAAACGGCGCCTTGTTGATTAGGCAGAATCGTTTCGCCTTATTTGGGATGTCAAAGCGCCTGTCATGTGATTTTGTGAATTTACCTTCAGCGCTCAACAACAAGTTCAACGCTTCTCACTGAACTTTTCGCAGCTCCCAGTTGCCTGTTATTCCTTGTTGCGCCACTTACTCTCTTTATTCGCGTCCTACCGCTTACTGAATGGCAGTGCGACCACATTTACCCAGCACATCAATGCATCTGACTGATACCGAACCATCCTCTTGACATTTTTTCCTGCATTAAACGCCGCTGCAGTTCTGTCTCTTACATGCACATGCAAATTCTCAGTGCAGTGGATTCTTTTTTGCCACACAGTGTTTATATATATCTCATTACTTCCTGTTTTGTACCCCCGCACTTTACTTCTACGGGTTTTTACTTTTTGTCGGCAGCGGTTGAAGTGCATGCGCTGCCTCTTTTGGTGTATTTAAAAGTTCCATCAACAACTTCGATATTTACTGCCCTTTCTAACCTCAGACAAAATGCCTTCCTTTACTTCTTGTGAGTGTATTTGGGTATCCCTCGCATTCCTCGCACTGATTTTTCTTCCATAGTGCCTACCGAGCTCACCACCAAAATTTTGCGAATTTATGTCACTTTCTACATCGATCCTTCATTTGACATCACTCGTGTTCCATTGAATGATAGCAGCACCCTCGAACTTCAGCCTCTTTCCAACCGAAAAGAGCTCCTTTCCATGCTTACAGTTTGCCGGACATTCGCTGCTGTGTTGCCTCCGCTTATATTCCAGCGGGTCAATATCTTTTCAACCAGAGCAGTTGCCAGCTTCCATTGGGCTGTTCGTTCTCGCTTGGGAGAGTGTATTGGATAATATGAGTATCAGAAATGTTAATATGTTATTGGGCCCAGGCACGTACTTACCTTCTGCTGCGATGTACTGCAGAGTGTTGTCTGCATTTCATACCTAGTCTCTTCCAGGACTCGTACCTGCCACGCGCTTGCGCGATGGCCCACACTCGCAAGTCAGGTTCTTCATCTTGAACTGAAGAGATCATGGTGTTCTTCTTCTGCTACCGTTCAACTATATAAGGTGGAAATTTATCTCATGGTAGCAAGTTACCTTTGTTGATCATGGACGCTGCTTCAGCCCCATTGTTGGCCTTGTCTGGAATTGCACTGGCTTTTACATTCGCTCTGCTACATTTCTATCCACGTCACCGTCATGATTCCTTTGCATTGTCCTATCCTCCAGGTCCCAAATCTCCAAGCATGCCAAGTCTTGACGCCTGGGTCCAATACCAAGAGTGGGGGAGAGAATATGGTTGTTTAGGTCCAGTTGCTGATGTCAATTCACGAAATACTGATACTCGGTATAATATCCTTACAGGAGATCTCGTCTACATTCGGGAACATAACATGCTCATTATCAATGATGTCCATGCTGCCATAGATTTGCTAGATAAACGCGCTCGAATTTACTCGGATCGAGCTAGCACCCACTCAATCCAACTGTGAGTCTGTATCCTGATCGTCAACTTTTCGAGTCACTAAATATGTTGTTGTTTTGCAAGGTGCGGGGCAGACACTTTAATTCCCCTACAGGTGCACACCCTGACTCAAAATCTATCTTCCAATTGATACTGATCTACCCTTTGTTTTATGCCAACTCATTTGCAGAGATACTCGGACCGATGGCGGAGAAACAGGAGGCTATTTCAGCAAAATTTTCGTCAATCTGCCAGCAGTCGTTTTTATCCGGCCCAATACATGAAAATCCATCAATTTTTGCGTAGAATGACGGCTGTCCCAGAAGAATTCATGCAACACACAATGTCGTATGTATCACTTGCCTATCTACCAGTAGCAGCATAGCTCAATATGTACTGTTTTTCACAAGACTCTCTCAAGGTCTCATATTTGCTTCGTTATATGGAATAGACTTCGGTTCTGAAGATCCTCTTTCACGGAAGGCCGTAGAGCTTGTCGAATTAGTGGGGAAAGCAATGTTACAGCCTTTTCCTATCATTGAACAATTTCCATGGCTGCGCTTCATGCCTTCTTGGTTCCCTGGATTTGGGTTTCAAGAGATAGCAAACAAATGTGTACAGTGTATCAAGGAGGTGGACACCATCCCATTTGACAAAGCAGTAAATAACTTGGTAATGCTATCTTCAAGCTGTTTTTCCTTTCTAATTCCTTGTGATCCAGAAAATGGGCACTAGTACTTCCCTTATTGCTGAACTGGCTCTTGAGAGTGAAGGAAAACCTGCGGAGATTGAGATGATCAAGGCAATGGGCACCATTAGCTTTATAGGTAAAGCTTTTCCTTGCAATCATGTTTTTTCAATCCTGAACAGAATAATATTTCCACTCAGCCGGGGGGGATACGGTATGTCCTACTGAAATAACTCACCGTGTGTGTATAAATCATCGTATGAAATCAACAGACGATGTCTTCCATCAGCTCCTTTCTCCTTGCCATGACTCAACATCCTGATGTTCAGTCCAAAGCGCGAGCCGAAATTGACCGCGTTATTGGAAGAGATCGACTACCTACCTTTGAGGACCGAAGTTCTCTTCCTTATGTTGAGTCCATATATCGGGAAGTAATGCGAATGCATCCGCCTGTCCCTCTTGGTACGAAATTCCTTTCCATCGGAACATGTTTTTTGAAATATTCCGTGTACCTATGATAGGGCTTTTTCACCTTTCCACCGAAGATGACTTTTACAGAGGTTACCATATTCCTAAAGGTGTGCCGACTATTCAGCCATTCGATTGGTAGTATTGATCTTGTTACCATTTTATTTAGGATGTACCGTTGTCGCCAATATCTGGTGAGATCGTGTCCTCTTTCTGTGAAGCTCTGAGGGGAACTTTTTTTGCCGTTCTTAGGGCTATGAATCGAGACCCTAATACGTATCCAGAGCCTGATAAATTCATTCCAGAGCGCTTTCTGGACTCTCCAAGTGGACCATTTATGCATATCAACAGTGTCAACGCTTTCGGATTCGGTCGTAGGTTTGTTGATTTGGGGTTTTTTGTCAAATGATAGTTTCCCCTAATATTATTGTTTTCTTGTAGAGTTTGTGCGGGCCGTCACATGGCTGAAAACACCGTTTGGCTTACTATTGCGTCTGTCTTGGCTACACTTGATCTACGCAAAACCCACGACAATGAAGGTAATGAAGTAGCTATCCCGGGAGAGTTTACCAGGCACTTTTTCCGGTACGTGCGTTCTTGAGACTGTATTCCTCGAATCTCTGTTGATCTTCGATGCAAAATATTTGACTTATTTCAAAGTCATCCCATGCCATACCGATCTTCCATCACGCCTCGCGACCTTCAAGCACAAGAGTTGATTTCGGCAACAGATGCGGTATATTCAGAGTTCAAGTAGTGTTTTTCCTTTCTTTGTATTTTTACAATATGAAAATGATTATATTGTCTTGCCATAGAAGTATCGGGTAATCAGATACATACTAAGGAGGCGTACGCCGGTCGATTGGCTTAAATTCTGGCGCTAGAACAAAGAGAACTAACATACATCTACCTCGACCGAATTGTCACCTTTAAGTATGGGATCAAGGCTCTTGTCCTTGTGCTGGCTGGGGCGTGTAACTACTAAAATCTTGACACTGTTTGCTAGCTGTTGACCTCCAACCTTTTCGAGGCCGTTGTTCGAGATGTGAATTTTCACATTGACTGCAACGTCTTGTCACTTGGTACTTATTTGGTGTTGATCTTCTCGTAGAAATGCCATCCTTACGAAATCTGCACCGCGCTGTCTTCCTTAAATACTCGTCTTAGATCGGATGGATAGAGTTTAACATATAGCCGTCTACACGGAACGCTTGATGGAATGAACGACATGCCATACACTAATCTCTGAGTGACCTAGTGGCTATATGAGGCTTGCTGAGCGTTCACCCTCGTTCCCCTGATGATTTTTCGCATGCTCGATCATTTTCTGTGTCATTGGCTGCCGTACAACCGTTGTACGCGAGGTTCAACCGGTAACAAACATCTTGGTAGAATCGAGGATGGGAACTTGAAGATCCACCATGACATCATCTCTTCGTGGAATGCCGTCACAGATTATGAAAAGAATAGCTACTGGTTGAACGAACACGTAGGAAACTGGAGGGTATTGACTCGAGACTCAACGTTCAACAGTCTCTTTGTAGCAGCTAAGCGCTAAGTACTGGGTACTGGGTCCCTGCTCACTAATAATTAATAATTACTCAGAAATACGGAGACTCAGAGTCTCAGATTGTGCACCTCAGCAATCCTTCAACTTGTCGGCATTCCATCATCCGAAGCTTCATAGGCTCACAACCACATCTCGGCAACTTATCGCGGAAACGACTACTCCATAGGGACCACCTGGCCGGTTCCTTCCTTCCTTCCTTTCCCTCCTTCCTCCCTCCCTTCCTTCCTTCCAGGACTGGCCACTAGATTCTCGTTGTATCTGGCTGACAGTGACAGGCAGGATTTAGAGCGATTAGAGAGGATTAGAGGGAAACGGCGAAGAGGCATAACCCTACAACACAACCTCGTTGAAACCAATATAGTCCTTTGTTTACAGAAAACCAGTCAAACTGGGATTTTACTCTAAGTACAGCTACTTTATGGGGTTTTAGAACCTCCGAGTCCTTCTAGCTGATAGAGATGAATATCAATTTGCAAAGCAATTGAAATTTTCGCCGCTGAGCGCTCGGAAAGATCGGGCCTTTTGACGAATTCATGTGCTCATCATTCATTGGATAATGACTAAACAAGTCAATTCGGTTCCTTCACGTCTACCGACTCTAAATACAATTAAATACAAGGTCTAGTGGTCACTGAACTGCAATACAGCTGCAGTTCCATGGCTCGGTTCCAGCTAGAAATTGCCATTGCTCTGGCGATATCTGTCGCTGCTAGTTTTCTTTTTCTCGTCCTCGGTAGTCCGAAAGAAGGAAAGATACAGCTGCCAACTCATTACCACGAAGACGAACAATCTGTACCAGATCCTTTCGATGTCACAACCGCTGAAGATTTTATCGAGGGTTATCCCATCGACGAAGCCAATTTCTACAAAAAGGTACGGTTTCAGCACACTCAGTATTCCGGTATTATACTGACTTTCTTCTTCAGCTAAGAATACGGAAAGGTCTTCTGTCTTTGTTGTTAATTGCGGCCTTGTCTTTGCAGTCGGTGCAGCTCGGTTTGTCTGTTGTTAGCAGCCACGGGGACCTGACTGTACGCATTCTCAATGTGTGCTTTGCGGCGTATGCTGTGGTCCTTGCAGTTCGGGCAGTTCGACAGGATACCCTCGAACTAAACTCCCAGTCCATCCTTCATCTTACCGTCTTGCTGAGCATAGCTTCTTTGACGCTTGGTTTTTCGACGATCATCCCCAATTCACCGCCCATTGAAGCCTCAGAGTATTCCGAAAGTGATACGATAGGATTGTGGTATGCAACTGTGTTTTTGTACATTGCTGCCTGCATCATTGTGTACACTACCCCCCGAGGTCCTCCTTTGCACTTCCCTTACGAGTCCATCTATTCCGCGAAAACCATTGCTGCACGAACCAACAACGAAAAAGAGAATGTCACCGGCGTAGTTGGTGCCTCTCCCTGGAACTACCTCTTCTTCTCATACTCGACAAAAGTAGTCATGCTGGGAAATACATCCAATTCTCTTGAGATTGCAGATCTGCCTATTGTTCCAGCACACATGCGTGCAACAGTCAACTACCACGGAATGAAGAATACAATGAAAAAGTCCAAGCTAAAAATTTGGTCTTGGAGGCCGAAAATAGGCTCGGGATGGAATGTAGCATTTGCCCTCGTTCGCCATAATTCTACAATCATCTTGATCCAGTTCATGCTCGCTGTGATTGCAGCCGTACTTTTTTATGCACCGGCGTTCCTCAGTAGATTGGTCATTGCATATCTGGAGGTTGATCCTGAGAGGAAGGATAGAGGTTGGGGATGGGTGTATGTCGCTGGGTTGTTCGCCGCGAACGTTATAACCTATTTCAGTACGTTCAACCAGAATTTCTTCAAAACTGTCTCTGATCTCCCTTTCAGCCACTGCTCAGCTCTGGTCCATCTCAACCACCACGTTCCAAACCCGCATTCGTATCCAACTCAACACCATTCTCTTTGCTAAAACTCTGATAAGGAAGGATTCGGTATCGTCTAGGCCCCCTAAAAAGGAACAAGATGAGAATAAAAGTGACAAAAAGAGCGATAGCGACGATGAAGACGATTTTTCGACCAAAGCTCAGATTATGACTCTTATGACCACAGATTCAGACAGAATTAGCGAATTTAGTTTTTACCTCTTCACATTAATCGACAGTCCTGTGGAGATTCTTGTCGGTAGTATCTTTTTATACCGGTTACTGGGTGAGTCTGTTGCTGCTTTGGGTTTTCAAACTCATGTTTTGCGTATACAGGTGTTTCTTGCTTCTTTGGTTTGGCGGTGACATGCCTCTTCCTTCCATTGAATCATTTTGCTGGAAAAGTTGTTGTGGGAGCACAGGACAACTTGATGAAAGCTCGGGATGAACGTATCGCATTGATGAATGAGGTGTGATTTCTATTCAAATCTGAGCTGGGTGGTGGTAATGATGCATCTTCTACAGATACTAGGAGGTATCAGAATGCTCAAGGTTCACACTTCCTCTTGATAATGGCTCTTCTATTGTTACTCATTATGAAACAGTTTATGGCTTGGGAACGCAGCTTCGAAGCTCGGGTAATGAAGATCCGTGTCAGGGAACTTAAATACCAAAGACTCAATTATATTATCGAGGTGTGCAGCTTCCCCTAGTGATTTCGATTTCGTCGTTTTGATACCCGGCGAAGACCTGCTTCAACGCTATTTGGAACGCTTCGCCCATTTTGGTAACATTGGTGTCGTTCTGGCATTTCACAGTCATTAGAGGAGAGGATTTGACTCCTTCCATCGCATTTACTTCTGTAAGTCCCATAACGTCTACTGAACAGGACAAACGGCTGACCAAACTTGCAGATCATGGTTTTCAACGAGCTTAAATTTGCTTTGAACGCTCTTCCAGAAACCTTCATAAGCATGCTTCAGGTAAGCAGAATCAACTGCTCAAAGGCATTGGCCCAATTACAGTCTCTAGGGTTTCGTTTCCATGCGCCGTATCGAAAAATACCTCAACACAGCAGAAATCTCCTCGGTGCCGCCGTTGAGCGAGCAATCTCAAGATATTGCTTTCCAATCGTGTACCCTGACTTGGGCACAGGACCGTAATATCGCTGATTCTAGTGTTCCCCCTTCAGTTGCCTCTACACCTAGGCAAAAGTTTGTTCTGATCGATTTGAACTTAAAGTTCCCGAAAGGCGAGCTGTCACTTGTGTGTGGTAAACTGGGGTCGGGCAAGACGCTCTTGTTACTTTGTATGTCATCATATTGTCAGCCAAACCTACGACTAATGTTTGTTGCAGCACTGTTGGGTGAAGCCGATATTTTGGCGGGCAAATGTTGTGTCCTCGTTCGCCGCCAAATATCATGACATCTTTTGTAACAATAGCCCCAGACGATGAATGGATTATCCAGGGTGTATGCGCATATGTTCCTCAGTCTGCTTGGCTACGCAACGCATCGATTAAAGGTCTGCTTAGTTTTACACATCCGTGATCATTCGTTGACTCTTTCCGTAGAAAATATTCTTTTAACCTGCCGTATAACGAAGAACGTTATAATAAGACTTTGGAAGTCTGCGCTCTGGTGCCAGATATGGAAATCCTCGAGGATGGAGATGAGTCGGAGATTGGAGAACGTGGGGCAAGTATTTTCTGCGGTCATTAATGAAATTGTTGCTCATTGTCTTTAGGTCAATTTGTCCGGAGGTCAAAAAGCTCGAGGTATGATGATCATGAAAGTTCAAGATAATTGTGCTTACACATGACATTCCCAGTATCGCTCGCTCGTGCAGTGTACTCTCGGGCTTCAATACTCTTCCTCGACGACGTTTTGTCGGCGGTCGACGCTCATACTGCGCATCACCTTTATCACGAATGTATCAAGGGAGATTTATTACGAGGGCGTACTGTCATACTTGTTTCGCATCATGTGCAGTTGTGCGTTTCCGGATCTTCGTACATCGTCGCCCTCGACAACGGCCGTGTCCAGTTCGAAGGCTCCCGTGAAGCGTTCCAATCATCCGGTGTGATGCGGACGCTTGTTCAGACTACAGTCGAGCCTGGAGATCAAAAGGAAGAGCAAGCTATCGAAGAGCTTCCCGATACTTCCCGTGATACGGAAAGTGACCCCAATTCAGAGACGGCAACTCTCGCTGCTACTTCCTCTCCTAAGAAGCCGGCCACAGCCCCAGGCGGTGCGAGGAAAGTTGTTGAGGAAGAGACTAGAGCGGTTGGACGAGTTAGTAAAGACATTTGGTTGACTTATGTCCGTGCGTGTGGCTCGTATTGGTATTGGATCCTATTCGGTGTTATTTTTGTTTTGGGCGCACTTAGTCCAGTGGCAGAGAACGCATGGTTGAAGTAAGTCTCTATGTTCATATTCACGTTGTCGTAATAATTTCTGTCCTCGCAGAATATGGTCCGGTTCTGTTTCAGATGGAGATCATCAGAAAAGTCCTAGTTATTATATCGGTATTTATGCTTTGGTGAGGATTCGCGTTCACCAACTTATAACGACGCTAAAATCATGTCTTAAAGGTGACCACAGTAGGTGTGATTATCTCTACCGCTCGATGGTTTGTGCTCTGTATATACTTTTTCTTTTGTCGTGGAAAGTCTTGGCTAACATCTATTTTAGATAGCGGCGCGATCCATGCATCTACTATTCTTTACAAGCGTAAGCGAGCTGAACCTTTTATTGATTTTCACGACTTGAATGTATCCATAGGGCTCTTGGAGAATGTGCTGTTTGCAAATATGCGTTTCCACGACACGATATCCCGAGGACGACTCTTGAACAGATTCGGCAAAGATTTTGAGGGCATCGACAGCAAGCTTTCTGATAACTTTGGACGTTCAATACAATATGCTCTCTCGGTAATAGCTACCATTGTTAGCATCAGTGTGGTCGGTGGTCCCCCGTTTGTGATTGCAGCAGTGGTGTTGGGAGGCTTGTACTACAATTGTGAGAAGGTAGTTCAAAGCTTCTATGTTCTGGCTGATATTCTTGTCATTTAGCCGCGAAAATCTACGCCCAAACCAGCCGTGACATGAGTACGTGACCTGCCTTTTAATTATACTACGCGTTACTGACACCCCAGCAGGGAGATTAGGTGCATAGAATTGTTTATCATCCAAATCATCACTGACATTCCACTAGATTCTGTTACTAGATCACCGGTCTACTCGATTAACGGAGAGACTATAGCTGGAGCGACAATTATTCGTGCTTTTGGTGCATCGTCCAAGTTTTTAAAAGATATGCTTTGTTGCTTAGACACGGTCAGTTTAATATAATGATCATTATATGGAAACTCTTTCAAGCTGACTTTCGGTTTCCAAAGAATGCAAACCCTTATTATTGGATGTGGGGCGTAAATCGGTGGCTCTCTATCAGGTTCAACCTTTTATCATCGTGCATTCTGGTCGTTATCGCTTGCATCGCTGTCGCAAATCCTGCTATCAGTGCTTCTCTCGCTGGGTTTTCAATTGCTTTTGCGAATAGTGTTACGGGTGATATCCTGTTCATGGTTCGGCGATTCGTCGGGTTGGAGCAATCTATGGTAAGTCGTTGTAAAATCTAGTTGGAAATTTGATATTGATTACTTTCCAAGGTTGCTCTTGAACGTGTAAAGGAGTTTTCTCAATTGAAACGCGAGGCGCCAGAGTTTGTTGAACCAAGACCCCCTGCTTCTTGGCCAGCCACTGGCGCCATCAAATGCGAGGACCTTGTTATACGATACGCTCCTGAGCTCCCAGACGTACTTCACAAGTTGAATTTTGACATCGAGCCAGGGGAGAAAGTCGGAATTCTGGGAAGGACTGGCTCGGGCAAAAGCACCTTAGCATTGTCATTTTTCCGGTTCGTGGAAGCAACGGAGGGACGCATATTGGTGGATGATATGGATATAAAGAACGTGGGGCTTACCGACCTTCGTAGCAAATTGACTATCATCCCTCGTATGTTCACTTTTTCCTGCATCTGCCCTTGAACCTCATAAACTTGTTATAGAGGACCCTACCATTCTTTCGGGCACATTACGTTCGACATTAGACGTGTTTGATGAGTATGAAGACGCGGAGATTGTGCGTTACATCTACATAACCAAAGTATTGTTGCTGACTTGATATCTTTCAGTTTGAAGCATTGCGCCGGGTACACCTGATTCCCGGATCTGAAACGCCTGTCGAGGATGACGATACTGTCAATACGAACATTTTCCGCAATCTTGATTCAGCGGTATCGGAGGGAGGAGAAAACTTTTCAACAGGGTGCGCCACACCCACTTGTCTCTGTGATGTTTACTCATAATGCTCCTGCGATCCAGGGAGAAGCAACTTCTTTGCATGGCACGCGCAATCTTAAAACGATCGAAGGTTCTAGTCATGGATGAGGTATGCTCATTGCACCTCCTCCGCAATCCCGCCAACGTGTGAACTTCTACAGGCTACTGCTAGTGTCGACTATGCCACTGATGAATTGATTGGAAAGACCATCAGACAGTGGGTACACCAGAATCATCACCTCGACCCTCTGACTCTTCTTCCACAGAGAATTTGCTGACAGCACAATACTCACAATTGCTCACCGATTAAGGTAATAACAGGTTTTCCGTTCTGTTCAGGCTTTATTGACCTTTTAACTCGTGCGACTTTCAGAACTGTCATCGGTTAGTATCCTACCAGTCTAGAACTTGAGTTACTGACCCATATATTTCATAGATTATGATAGGGCAAGTGACTTTCCTTTGGTCGAATGTTATCCATTAATCATCATCCATCATAGATCATGTTGTTGGACCAAGGCCGAATTGCAGAGTTTGACCGGTGAGCTCAGTCTCCGTCGTCATAACCAACTAAATTCATCATTCATTCCAGACCGCAGACATTGCTTGCTGACCCATCCTCAAAGTTTCATGCTTTGTGTAAAGCGACTGGAAAGGAAGAGTTTTCTACCCTCAAAAAATTGGCAGGCCTCTAAGTGTAACCCGGTGATATATCTATTTACCCTACAAGTACGAGGATTGCCAATAGTCACGGTGTACAGTAATTACAGCTTTGACCATTTCCATTTTCGCGATGATACACCTGCGCCCATATGCATTTTAAGATCGTTTGACCACGGATCACTCCTCAGCATTGTCCGGTTCTAGACATTGGTTGTAAAATCCAGACAAAGCTCGCATTTGGCTTGGCCACTATCCCGGTACTTGGTTGAACCTAATTAGCTTTGCGATGTGTCAATTGTATAACGAAGCGATGTCTTTGGTACCGCCGGTTGTAGAGAATTGGCTGTGAAAAAAGACACGGCTTCGCAGATGTCCGAGAGTAATACTGAGCAGTTCAAGTTGAAGTGAAGGAAGCCGTCCTGAAAATCCTGATTTATTTAAATAATGACGTCAAGTTGACAAAAGAGGCCTAGAGAGTCTTTGCCAAAGACTCCTTGAGCGACATGTTTGAGCAGAATGTTTGTGGCGAAAGCAACAAGAAACCTCGGCAGAAAGGTCCAAAGAGATGATGGTGGTAAAAAGGTAATAAGAAAAAACGAAATGCACAGGTGGAGCTCGGTTTTTGACCCGTGCTCCACAAGTCGGGATTTATTCTTTCTTTCCACCTCCAACCATACTCAGCGCTGTTCTGGTATAATTCTTCCCGGAAAATCATCAAACGGTCTCTCTTTGCCCTCGCGGGGCTTCCTGTCTTTGGTTAATGGATTTCCGCGTAGGTTCTATCCATCATAGCCATATAAATGATACTCATCAAACAACATTTTTAGCACTCCAGGTCTCCGTCTATCTCTGCGGCCTCTCCTACGCCGCCTTCAGCACTTTCAAATGATGATATTGAGGCAGTAATCCAAATGGCCACTTCTTCTCGCTCATCGCCTGACGGGCGGGCTGGTCCCCTTAAAGACACTCGGACACAGTTGTTTGTAGGAAATGTGCGTCGGATCTATTATTGTTTGACAATCTGGCTCAGAACACCCCTCAGCTTCCGTACCGTGTGCGATGGCAGGATCTTAAGGATTTGTTTAGAAAAGCTGGCACTGTACTGCGTGCAGATGTATCACTTGGTCCAGACAATCGATCTCGCGGTTATGGAACCGTACTTCTTGCCACTGCTGAAGATGCAGGCAGAGCCATTGACATGTTCAATGGCTATTCGTGGCAGACTAGGATCCTTGAAGTACGACCTGACCGACTTCCACCCGATTTCGACAGTCTTAATCCAAATTCTGCTTCTTTCACGACCGCCCCCTCCCCCACCCACTTTGCTTCTCCGCAGGTCTCCAGTTCGCTTGTCAGTGGGCTCAATGACATCGATTATACGTCGCTGTTTGGACTCGATAGGCCCAGTTCGTCTTCAGGTAATGCAGGCCGGAATCTTTTCGTTGGGAATGTAAGTGCGGAGTAGTCGTTGGCACGTCTGCTTGACATCATTTTACTGAATGTATCACTTTTAGCTTCCCTTCCATTGTCAATGGCAGGACTTGAAAGATCTGTTTCGTCAAGCAGGCACTATTATTCGAGCTGATGTTGCTCTTGGCCAAGACGGTCGTTCACGGGGTTTCGGAACCGTTGTCTTTGCAACGGAATACGATGCTGATCATGCTGTAAAGATGTTCAACGGGTAGGTCCACGATATCCATCAATCGTAACTCATAAACTTATATTCTTCCTAATGCAGCTATGAGTATAATGGACGTATCCTCAAAGTACACTATGACAAATTCTCTCAATCTACCCAGCCAATGACCACTCCTGCGTCGCCAGCTCTCAACTCTCTTCAAGGCTCTATATCCGCGGTGAATCAACGCCCAAGCCACATCGTTGTGCCCTCAGGCTATACTCTTGATTTTGGGCCTGCTTCAGCACCAGGTACTCCATATCATGATATATACCCTCTCCAAATGTCGATACCTCACCCCCACCATACGCATTCACATATACACCAGCCACAGCCGAGTACGCATAAATCTGATCAACCTCTTCGGCCTTCTCTGTCATCCGACGTGGATACTCTATCACAGTCGTTACGTTCGACGCATGTCAACGACTCATCTTCACTATCGGGCTCAAGCTCAGAGTCAGTTAAACCCTCGACGATAGCCTCCTCTGTATCATCTAGGACTTCGCCTTCAGAATCATCTGAAAACTCAGTATCGTCCCCGAAACTCCAGTCCCAGTCTCCTAGACCTCCTTCGATGTCTCATCATCATTCGCATCCTCGTCATCCTGGTACCATAAGCATTCCACCTGCCTCCTTCTCACTTCCCATGCACAATATGTCCCCTTTGGGCGTACCCATGTCCCCGTATTACCCCGGCATGTCACCATTACACCATCCTGCTCATGGAGTCCCTATGACCCCTCATGGTCTTCCTCCCATAACCCCTTCTATGCCCCCCTTCACGTTCCTTCCACCCTTCCCTCTTCCATCGCCACATGGGGAAATTCCTCACCACATGAATGGACACAGCCAGATGTCAGATATAGTTACTCCAACTTACTCTCATCCTCCTCCCGTCCCTTCCGCTTCCGAAGGATCTGCTCAATCTCAAGACCAGTCTTCAACCTCTCCGAAAACCGCCCAAGAGCAAGCGGCTTCATCGCCTGTTAACCCATACTTCCAGTCTCCTACACATCACCCACACCCGTACCCGGTTGCCCATCATCAACTTACGCCATTTTCGCCTGGGCTTGCAATGTCTCCTGGAGCTTTCTGGGGTCGTCCAGGGGTGGCAGGCGCTGGACCGAACCCATTCATCAACCCCGCCGTTGGAGCACCTGTGCACGTCGTACAGGGTTCACCTGGAGGGTTCTACTTCCATCCCCATCCCAGTCCAGGTATCCCAGGAAGCGTTGGCGTGGAAATAGGAAGCGGTCGCGCTGCAGAGCCTGGAGGGTACTTTGATAACGTCACGTACGGCGGACAAGGATATTTTCCTCCAATGCAGTCGTACTTTGGAGGATTAGGTACTAGTTCAGTCGAAGGCGAGATTCTAAAAGATAAGAAAGACAAAGAAGAGGACAAAGAGGAGGAAGCAAAGGCTATGGAGCAGACAAAGATTGCTCGTCATGAGCGGTTTTCAGTGGTCCAACAAGTCCGAACAGCGGAAGTGGGAACAGTGGAAGTGGAGATAGTGGAAGTGGGGTCACTGATCATATTGAGCGCAAGTCTCCGACGTTCGTTCTGGCGTTGAAAAAAGAAGGGTTCGGACATAGGGCTCATTCCATGTCGACAGACGGGATGGAAAGACCGCAACTCCATAGGCCAGATTCGGATCCTACCCCTGCTAAGAATCCGTCCCAGTACGAAGATGTGACTTCTACTGACGCTCAGTCATGATGAAATCATACGAACTACAGGGTGGAAGTTGAGTTTCTATTTTATTTCCTGGTTGGTTTGTTCATCTAGAGTTCTCTGGGTTACGAGATCTGTTTTCTAGCTTGCATATCGCTGTTTACTTACAACCGTGTATCTATCCATCCGCATCGTTCATGCTTTTTCCCGTTTTTACGTATATCTGCTGTTACATTTTACTCATCCAGGAGTTTATCTCTTTTTTTATTCCAACCTTGCATCTTTTTTCTGAATTTTTCTTTGCCTTCTCTCATTCTCATTCTCACCGCATTTCAGGTTGTTAATTTAATCTTTCCCTCTACTATGTAGCTGTTAACGAATAAAATTGTTTCCACTCCCACATACCAAGGTAGGCAGCTGATTATGCATACACTCCACCACGAAGGTTAATTACGTCTGCGGCGCTCATCGCTTTCCTGACATGAGAGCACAGACGTAGTCCCCTTATCTTCCCCTCCTCGATGTTACGATTTTCACAAGCGACGAACGACCACCACAACACAGAATTCGCCTTGGATGATAGGCGGATCGCTGTGAAAATACACACAGAGTTACCGCTGAAGGAATTTTCATCGAACACGACGGTGTTTGACGTGGTGAGAATGGACAAAGTTGATAGGATGAACGACACTTCGATGCTGGTGATAAACCCAAGCGATGGAGTCGATAAAACTAAAATGGACGCACACCCAGTTATGCATCACCAGAGAGTCGATAGAGTGGGTCAAATGAGTTTTTATACGTTTAGTGATCGGAAACCGAAGGTGCTTTTGGAGGGAAAAGAAGGAGAATGGGATATTGGGAACTATCTACAGCGAAATGGATATGGGTAAGTGCACTGTTATTTACACAGTTTGAGGGGAAGACAATAATGATTCTCTCCAGGAAGAAACGCAGATTCATTGCTTCTAGTGGATGCGCTTATACATGGGCCGATGTAAGGTCTTTATTAAACTCCTTCGCACATACATACATGTTGAACATGTATTCTGCTGATAATAATGCAGTTCAGGCTGCGACTCGATGACAAGCGAGAAGTCGGCAGATATTATCAATACAGATCGAAATTATTTGGCCCCAATCGGTCCGCGTATCTCGAACTTGTCGACGATGAACGGATAATCGTGGATATTGGGGAGATTGTTTTGACATTGACTTATATGCTTCATGAATCTGGGAGACACGCGCATATACACGTGTAGCACTTCATGCGCACATGACTTGGACGGTGATCTGTAGATTCCATAAGAGGAATATATACCCTGATTGTATTTGTACTACCCTCGCCTGACTCGGGCTTTGGGAGTCCAGGTTTCGGGCTGATACTCATCAGAACCTGTTTTAGGCAGGGTGCTTCCCGGTCTCTGTGCTACCGGAGTATTAGGTGTAAATCCTTCTGTAGTCGGTAATGATTCGGGGGGTGGTGACACTGGTGAGGAAGGGTCGACTGAGGGCTGTTCAGCCTGACTGCTTGGGCCATCGGACGGCGGAGGACTGGCTTCCTGTATCAGCTGAGTTCGTTCCTGTTGGAACCTGGCTTCAATGAGTACAGCATTATGTTGTACGCGTTGTTGCCGTATGAGATCTATTTGAAGTTCCTGTGCGTGAACATTGTTGTTAGTATGGTACATTCTTGCACAAAAATGACCACGGACCTCAACAGAGGGCGGATGGGCACGGGTGTGTGCCAGCCAAGCACTCCATTGTACTGTTCGATATATGAATAGCTAAGATGCAGGTTCACACAGAACGACGCACTAGGTAACCTCTTGGAACCGCCTATGTAATTCCACATATCTTCAGGGTTTCTATACTTTACTGAACGTTTTGTTCGAGCGTAACCTATACTCTTGTTGTAGATTAACGCGGCTAATTCAAGGCTCAAGAATTTTTACCCGCGCTTTTCAAAGGATTTCCCCATTCAAAGTAGGAGTTGCCTGGAAAGCCAAGTCAGCGAAAAACGACCAGAAAAGACTCGACCACTGACCTTCCAAATCTCGGCCTACAAAACCGGTCTAAGATATAAGGGTTTGTCAGAGCTAGTATCAAATGAAATTGCATACTGGATGCCATATTCTACGCCATATTGTTCTGAGTAATGAAGGTTTGGACATGGCAGAAGAAAGGCCGCAGAACAGGACACTTGACTGTACGGCCCGAGTGACCCGGAGACGCGACGCGCGTACTCCTTATTTTATAGCTCAACTCTTACTCTCATCACCTCATCATCATGGCCGACGTTGAAATGAAGCCAGCAGACAAAGAGGAGAAAAAAGAAGAGAAAAAGGACGAAGAAACGAAAGAAGAAGAAAAAAAGAAGGAGCCTCCGACACCATTGGCAGAAATCAAAGCCAACTTCGTGTTCATCGACAAAGCAGTATCGACACTAGAGCCCAGATTCACGCATAGGGTTCTGAGGACACTGACCTCCTTGCTGAAGAAAATAGACGAAACAATCCTTCGGAAGGCCATCGAGGAGGGATACCCGAAAGGTTTGTTCTTGTTTCTGAACGCAAAGATTCAACTGACGTCTCTCCAGAATCTGCCACCAAAAAAGCACTCCTTGCATGGTTATCTCCAGCAGCCTCTACGGACGTTGAAATGGAAGTAGATGCTTCGGCAGCAGCTCCTAAACCTGCACCTGTAACCACTGAGCCCGTTCCAGAAATTGACATCTACCTTCGTCTGCTTATTATTCACCAATCGCTCAAGTCTGGGAGTCCAGTGAACAAGGCAAAGGAGCTATCAGTAGAAACTGTTCAGAAAATACAGTCTCTCAATCGCAGAAGTCTCGATTCCATTGCTGCAAAGGTTTGGTTTGCTCTCGAACGCGCGTTTGAGATTGGTGGAGATTTAGCCGAAGCTCGTCCGTAAGTTCTGCACCATAAGATCTGTGCGTTTCTATTTCTAATTTTCCACTTCCAGCATGCTCTTGGCCGCACAGCGTACTGCTGCCCTCAGACACGACGACGACACGGAAGCTTCTCTTATCAATCGTCTCCTTCGGTCATATCTCGCCTACAGCTTGTACGATCAAGCTGACAAGCTAGTATCTAAAACTACATTCCCCATCTCTGCTGGTAATCCCCAGTATGCTCGTTACCACTATTACCTTGGGCGAATAAAGGCCGTGCAGCTTAACTACAGTGACGCACACACCAACCTTCAGCAGGCAATTCGTCGCGCACCACCTGCTACTGTCGCGCCTGGCTTTTATCAAGCCGTGCACAAGCTTTCGGTGGTTGTTGAGCTGCTGATGGGTGATATCCCAGATCGCAGTATCTTCAGACACCCTGTGCTGGAGAAACCACTCAAAGGCTACTTTGAAATTGTCAAAGGTAACATGCCTGTTTACAATTGTTCGACATTGTTAATCTCATATATTATCCTTTAGCCGTGCGTACTGGCTCACTTTCACAGTTCCAACAAACTGTAGTAAAACATGCCGCGCTTTTCCAAACTGACAAGACTTATACCCTCATCACTCGACTACGACAGAACGTCATTAAGACTGGCATTCGTAGACTTTCCCTCGCCTATTCACTCATCTCACTGAAAGACATCTGCGTCAAACTTCACTTAGACTCGGAGGAAGATGCAGAGTATATCGTAGGAAAAGCCATTCGTGATGGTGTTATTGACGGCCAGTTGGTTCATGAAAAGGGATGGATGACTTGTGGTGGTGCCGGTGGTTTAAAGCGAGGGTACGGAGCAGAAGTTGCAGATACTTTTTCTAGAAGGATTGGATATTGCTTGGAGCTTCACAACCAGAGTGTCAAGGTGTGTTTTTTTCTCGACTGTGAATTGAATCGGCTCAAATATCCTGTAGGCTATGCGCTATCCTTTGAACGCTCATCGGAAAGAATTGGCGGATGCGGAAGGTGCTCGTTCGCGAGAAAAGGAGCTTGCGAAGGAAATTCAAGATGGTGATTTGGACGACGACGACATTGGTGGTGATTTTTAATTCCTCGAATGTGTAGAATAATTTTGTACACTTCAACCTACTTAACTTTAATCGAGGTCTCAATATTCAGTTAATATACAATAACGCTGGTCAAAGCTAGTCTAACCACCCGGACCGGAGGTTCTTGGTACCACTTCCGTGACTTGTTCATACTTGCGCTTGTAATGACATCTTGACCATCCAATATCCGCCCATTATGCCGAAAGCAGACCCCTTCCCTGTCTTGCTACCACAAAATGTACAACCACAAAAATGCTCAATACCACACATCGAATGGACGCCAAAAAGATACCAGAATTCCCCCCAACCTCCAGCGGACGATGTTAAATCACAAGAGCAAGAGCTAGCTCACTCTCGACAGTCTCTGGACGGAAAACTTGTGAAGAAGACGAGACCAAGACGGACAGTAGATTTCAACGGCGGGATGGGGAGATGGACTATGGTTCGTGTTCTAGTTTTCGCTACAAAATACAGTGTTGACCCTCTTTTTAGCTACGAAAAATGCGTCCAAATCCCATCTACACTCATCAGATGAGACCGTGTCCTCCCTCAATCATCAATGTGCGTATTTTACTGTATCATCGGTGCAATATCCGACCAAGATCCAGCTTTTACCGCCAAAAGCCTATCCAGACAACTCTGCTACTTCATTATGTACAAAATTCGTTCATACGTCGACAAACAAGATACGATGTCCAGTAAATGTTGTCACTGTGTGTTACCAACTATTTTCTCCTCGTTTTCGGCTCACAAATATGTCGAGTAGTGGACCCCTGAAGGCAGAAGGGTACTTACGGGCTCAACCTCTGGCGAATTCACGCTCTGGAATGGACTTACGTTCAATTTCGAGACAATCCTTCAAGCACACGATACAGCCATTTGCACGCTTTCCTTTACGCATTCTGGCGCGTATTTGGCATCTGCTGACAAGACCGGTGTCATAAAATACTTTGAGCCTAATATGAACAATCTTACTGCCTGGCAGGGTTCGAACTCTCGCGAAGCTATCCGAGGAATCAGCTTTAGTCCGGATGACCGTCGGTTTGCGACGGCGAGTGACGATTCGAGTGTTCGAATTTGGTCGTTTCAAGAGAGCAGGGTCGAGAGTGTGCTGACGGGTATATTACTATTACAATTATGAAGGCTTTTTGTGTATTAACGACATCATCCTAGGTCACGGTTGGGACGTGAAATGCGTCCAGTGGCATCCAACGAAAGGTCTTCTTGTTTCCGGGAGTAAAGACAACCAAATCAAATTCTGGGACCCACGCACGGGTACTGTGCTAAGCACGCTGTAAGGCATCTCTTACTTTTTGTGCCGTTTCGTTTCTGACTGTAGTCTAGTCACCAACATAAGAACACCATTCAAGCCCTTGCCTGGTCTCCGAATGGTAACATGGTGGCCAGTGCCTCTCGTGATCAGACGGTTCGCGTATTTGATATTCGGGCAATGAAAGAGTACCGAGTACTCAAGGGCCACAAGAAAGAAGTCTGCTGTGAGTTCAATTAAAAATGCTTTGATGACCGATATCCATTCTTTCTCTGTAGCTGTAACATGGCACCCAGTTCATCCCATTCTCGTCTCCGGCGGCTCAGAAGGCGCTATTATCCACTGGGACCTCTCCTCCGAAGAAGCTGCATCAGCACCACTTCCCCCTCCTACCGCAAAGTCCAAGCTTTCTAATCTCCCCGCACATCTCACTCTTCCTCCGACACCTACTACTCTACCTCGCGCAACCCTTGCTGAAGCACATGACTCCAACGTCTGGTCCCTCGCTTTCCACCCGCTTGGACATATCCTCGTCTCAGCATCAAATGATCACACAACGAGGTTCTGGTCAAGAGAACGTCCAGGAGACAGTGAAGCAGTGTTTAGTGCGGGTGGAGAGAAACCTCCCGCAGCCATGGACGGTGGTGAAGGTTGGGAGGATGATGATATGGCAGTACCTGGCTTTGGCGGGCCAGGTGCAACAGGATGGTATGACAAAGATGCGGACGGCGCGTATGAAGCCGGGAACAACGTCCATTATGGCAACTCTGACGCCTACGGTCAGAATGGATACGATTCACGTTCAAATGGAGATGATGAATACAATATTCCTGGTATTGGAGATTTTGGTGGCTCTGTGGAAGGCGGCGGTCCAAATGCTTTCCGCACTAATGGTCCCCTTCCTCCGCAGGAAGACATGGTGTACGGCGCGGGTGGGGGAGCGGGCGGTGATGATTGGCATGGCGGAGGTGGTGACCGAGATAGGGATAGAGGCGGTACTGACAGAGGTTACGATTCTTGGGGACGTAACGGGAGAGAGGGTGGGGGTGGTAGAAGATGGGGTGGGGGCGGTGGTGGTGGTGGAGGAGGAGGAGGAGGAGGAGGAGGAGGAGGAGGAGGAAGGAGGTCACGATATTGAAACCATCCTGCTGCTATATTTTGATGAAAAATTTGAACCTCACAGTTCTCGTTCAGGATGTTTTATCGTTAGGGTTGTCCGATAAGTTCAGCAAGCAAATATCATGGGCTGAACCTACTCTCAGATAACGGACGCAGTGAATAGGTACATGTACATGTCTTCAGACTCGGCCAGGTTCCAAAGAGCATCTTTCTCGGGACATTCTTATCGCAATAAACAAGAGGAAGTTCACAGATGGATAGCCTACGCAATGGTGCTTACACGTCGTGCAGAGAATACTTTGTAGTTTAAGGTTCCAGTACTCGGTCTCGTAGGCTGCAGGTAAAGTGAGCGTTGATACAGGCAAGGGAATGAAGAAATCCCACGTCGAGGTCCTCCACATCTTATTGCAGTGCTCAGTCAAGCCGCCCACCTCCAGCGTCGTCTAGCTGTAGTGTTTGAGATATTGTGGGAGTACACGCCGCGGCTCGGATGATGTCAATCGAACGGTGGCCTTATATTACTTATTTGTGGCGGACTCCTCGCTGTTGTATAGCGACTTCGTCCACATTTTCTTCGTGTGTTCTGCCAAATATAAAACAGTTCTATCGATACAGGACATAAAAACTACTGCTACAGAAATCCAACTGACTACGTATTACTTCATACTTCGACAACTGTATCATCTGTTGCACGTCTCTCCTTTTTGTCATTGTCATCAGTTCGGCTGAACAAAGATGACTTTCTCCATAATTCGACCACAGTTCCCATCGAACTTTTCCTAGCATTCAACTCTATCGATCGTTGCTCCGGCTCTTGGAGTCGTGGTGATTTAGAACGTATTGACCTCCAGCATTGGTTTGTCATGTCTATGACTGCTTTGACAAGCATGAATGGACCAAGTATGATGTATGACAGCAACCCATGGACAAACTCCCAGAACGACTTGTCGTTACCCAAGCGCTCGTCCCATGATGCGAGGGCAGCAAGACACCAAAAGCCAAGGATCGCAACAATAAGCCAGGCCCCACTCATAATCAAGCGGACGAGAATATCAGAGTTGCTATAACACATGAACGAGAAGGCGACGAGGAAGCAGATTACTCTATGAAACCAATCAATGCAAGAAGCTGCCTGAATGACATTTTGGACGTACCCCCACATTAACAAGGCATATGGAACACTGTATAGCACAGCAAGTGTGGCTATCCCTAGTTGATGACGCATCCATGATCTTAAAAATTGGGCCTAGTCGTAGATAAGCACGACAAAGAGTTGAAGCTATAAAAAACATACAGCGTCGGTGGCGGTCGCTTTGGCCTTGGCACGATGCTTCCGTGCAAGTACCAAACCAAGAATAATGCTCCCAAAACTGGCTACAATAGATAGGAAGCTCGCAATTTGAGCGGGAGAGCGACCAGGTGAGCCGCTGGCATTGTCAATGGACTGTATAGCCAAAAATGCAACATTGGCATTGAGGAGCACGGTGTTCTGGAAGAACCAAAGGTCAGTAACTATCAGGGACGAGACAACCAAAGTAGCAAAACATACAAACAGAATGAGCTGCTGCCATTCTTCATTCATTGTGTTTATGAAGTCGGCCCAAGCAGCCTCGTGAAGGAGATTATCAACCCAGATTTTGTTTATTGAGCGATAATACAAGTTAGGCGCTGAGAACAAAGCTGGAGACAATACTCTCATCAACCAGGGATACGTTTCAGCTTGGTCAGGAGGATGATATATCGAACGATTGCGGTCAAGACGCGCCGACGGCGTTGAAGCGAAGTTCAAGAATCGTTGCTCCGCTGTTAGAGATTAGTATAGACACGAGATAATATTTTACACGAAACCCACCGAAAATGTACATTAACCGAGCTAGGTGTACGTTAATATCGTTCAGAAGGGTGGATGGAAACACATACCAAACGTTGATACACCTCCGAGAGCACCAGGGTTTTCTGATACAAGTTAGTAAAAAAAACACCGTACTACATCAAGCAACTTGCTCCGAATATTGTTTGCCAGTAGCATCATGTCCTTGAGTTCTGACAGAGGATAGGGAACGGTGCTGGTATCAGAGGTCATAATATCTAAGCAGGATTAGAACCACAGCAATGAACGACGTCGCCAGAAACGAACCAGAAATATTGTATAATAAAATATCGCGCAATTCATCGACATTTTCGAGGCTAAGTGGTAATGAATGAGGATAGAGAGAACAATGAAACCAGTATTGGGAAATGATTTCGTGCTCTGCATATAATTTAAGCATGAATGAGAATGTTGTTCAAATATTTAGCTTACGAATATGCGCCAACGAAGTGACTCCCTCCACCTCAAACCACACAGGAAACCACTGGGCTTCGAAAGTATCCAACCAGAAGACTGAGCGAGTACAATGGTCTACAATGTAGTAGCCGCAATATAGATCTTCGTCATTCCTTTGGATATCGAAAACGATGTTGACATCAGAAGATAGTTGTATACTTTGTGAACGGATGAAATCCTCGAAATCATGGATACAACTCATAACACGGTCTCTCATCATTTCGTCCATAATGTTGGCATCTGTCCAATACTTCTTCAGTGGTATGTCAGCTTTGAATTTAAAGTCGCTCGTCAAGACATCCTACCTTTTCGCCATAGACATAGTAACAAGCACCTTCCGGATGTACTAGCTTCTTCCATCCCACTGGAATTACCTCACTGTTATTCACGTACGTCTGAAAAGAGTATGTTAAAGGAGGGATTGTGGGATAGGTGTATTCCCTGGTGCTAAGGGTATTTGGAATGAGTATAGTCAGGTAAAAGTAAGGCAATGACTGACACATAAATGCCCCGTTCATAACGAGAATGCTGGCCAGGTGATATGGCATGAAATTCACCATACTCTTGAGAGATTTCATTAAACACTTCGTTTCCTGTGTTCAGCGTGAATGGAGGTTCCTCCTGGACAGGAGAGGTGGTATGCATGGGCGCTGTATCAAATGCGTCCTCGTTTAGACCTTGATCGACAGTTATCGAAGGAATCGACAGCTGTGAGCCAGATCCCTTTGTGTAGATGCTGTGGGGCCGAGAAACAGAAAGCTGACCATGGAAACTACTGGGACGACGACCTCCATGTAAACTGTTTGGTCGGGATCCACCAAAAGCAGTTGGAATGTGAATATGGGTAGGATTTGAGCCATTTCTAACAGTCAAATGTCCCGATAAATTTGAATTCGAAACACGACGCAGGTCCACACTACTGTGTACCCTGATTTCTTGCGACGAGGCCGAAGCATTGGGACCGCTGAACGGATAAGGATGAAGGCTGCTCGTATCTGGCAAATGGCTGGCGCATACGGTGATGGACGTTGTATGGGGTATAGATATTGGCTTTGAAGAGGTATCCTGAGCACCCTGGTAATTAGAGGACAGATCGGGAGTGCTTTTTTCTACAGAGGTCCGTTTCGAACTCCTTCCACGGCGGCATATAAAAGAGTAGAGAGCTAGTACATATCGAAGTGGGGCACCATTACAGAGTTTTCGTAAAATTTTGAGGATCCATTGAAGGAGCTTCATGGAGATTCAGGCTAAGCCCTTATTCATGGGCGCCATTATGATGGTACTCATGGCGCGGAACAGGTGCTGAAAACACGAGGCGGAAATTCTCACGTCCGACGCGGATTGTTTTTCGGCATCGACTGTACTATGTACCCTGTACGTAGTTCTACTAGACCACTCGAGAATAACGAGGACCGAATTGCTTCTCCTCTATCGCTTTGATTTCTGCTCGTAGGATTAGTAACTTTGTTCAAACAGGCTACAAAATCACCTACGAAGTGCCAAATGCTTAGAATGGAAGCGATCCATTGCCAAGTTCCCTGTATCATATGTATCCTTAAGCTCTACGCTTCTAGGACTCAAATTCAAACTTCAAAGAAGCTTACCCATCGCATACCAGAGGCCAGGAATATTCATATCTTTCCAAGATCCTAAGATTTCTCCTTCATCGGATAATCCCCAAGTTGGACTGCACTTGTCTGCGATTTCGTCACCACAAATCTTCCGAATGACCGTGCGTGCATCACCAAATCTAACGTCATAGACCCTGTCAGTGGTATAATTCTTGAAAATGCATCAACTCACCCCGTAGCGAAAACTACAACATCTGCTGGGATCTCACTACCGTCTTCGAACTTGAGGCCCTTTTCAGTGAACGACTGCAATAAACTAGCACTCTTCAGTTTGATCTTGCCATCTACTATCATCTGAGAAGCTCCGACATCTGGGAGATGGTTAGTACCAAAGATACCACAGAAGCCAACTCTAAATCCACAAACCCAAGTAGTACCCCCCAGCTTTAGACCAGGCTAAAAGTCCGAAACCCGAGCCATTTATTCCCATATTCAACTTGAAACCACGTTGCCTAAGTCCATCTAACAACTCCCTAAAATAAACTGAATGTCAAAGGCAGCACCCAGAAAATAAGCAAACTCACTTGTCTCTTTCAGCGATCGCAGATGTTGCGCGTTCTGCGAAACCGTGCAACATAAAGCCCAAGGGGAACGAGGCATTAACTCTATCGGCGATATCTGTAGGTACCCCCTCGGCATAAAGATCTAGGTTAATCGTTAGTTATTTATTCCCTTGATATGGAGTAAGACAGACTGGCGAAAAGGATATCCCAACCAGCCTTTGTGGTCATAATGTACGTGGAACTTCTTTGGTACATCGTCACATCCACTCCATTGAGATAATAATCGGACGCAATATCGTGCGCTGATGTACATGACCCGATGACTACGACTTTCTTGCCCTGATGATCTGAGGCCAAGCTGTGTTCGCTGGAATGAAGAATCTGGCCTTTGAAAGAGTCCTGTCCAGGATAGGAAGGCATATTTGGCTGATTACCACTGAGTCCAGTTGCGAACACAAGGTGTTTGATATTCTCGAAAGTACGTTCTTTTCCATTAGAAAACTTGACAGTAACGGTCCAGGTGTTCTTGGTGGCGTTACGGACACCTTTCGTGACTTCACAAGATGTCCAAACGTTTAGTTCCATGGCTTCTGCATAATATTCCAGCCATCCGGCGAGCTGTAGATAGAAGAGGTAAAATAAATGGCAGATTTATTGTGACACCAAAACCTCACCTTTGCTGATGGAGCATAAGCTGGCCAGTTCGGAGGGAACCTGAAGAATACTCGTCCTACAAGTTGCAGCTCCTCAAAAGATATTTACTCACGGAAGATATGCCATCTGGTCATACCCTGGTAGTTGGAAATATGAGCAACATCCCGGGGTATGGGGGGAAAAGAAACTTACAAACAGGATCGTGGAGACACAGTGCTTTGTATCGATTTCGCCAGCCGTCTCCGATACGTGGATTCTTTTCCACGACCAATGTCGAAATATCGAGCATTTTGAGTCTTGCGGCGATCTCTAAACCACCCTGGCCACCTGAGTTCATACATAAGTAACTGAAGATGAAATCAAAGTAAGTATCCGACCTCCAACGACCAAAACGGTAGGCTCTCTGTCCTCAAATGCTATTTCACGTTCCCGCTGAGCTACCCACATACCTATACATACCGGATCAGGATCATCAGTGGGTAATGAGCGCCGGGGAGGAATACTAACCGTGATTGGGTTCAACATTGCGGAGGTGACCAACCTTCTCCGGAAAATCCTTTAAAGACCTATCAGTATTCAACCTAGGGAACACGATACTAACGAACTTTCAAATCTTCTAGGTGAGTGAAGATACAGTTTGCCTTCCAGCTACCATCTGCTTGGGGCACCAGACGCCCGATTCCGGATGCAATACCTGTGTTGCCCACTTCGAAATCAAAAAAGAACGCGATCCAAACAAGATCAGGATAAGGCTGCTGAAGCTGAATGGTTT
Source organism: Rhodocollybia butyracea (assembly GCA_015501585.1). Lineage (NCBI taxonomy): Eukaryota > Fungi > Basidiomycota > Agaricomycetes > Agaricales > Omphalotaceae > Rhodocollybia > Rhodocollybia butyracea. The sequence goes on from JADNRY010000001.1 coordinate 1,245,337, forward strand.
CGTCTCGCAGTTTGAAACCGTGCAACTTGGACAACGATAGACGATCTTTGAGGAATTCTTTGATCCTGTCGATTCCAACAAATGTCCTGAAGGAAAAGGTCATTGCAAGGATGTCCCTCCAATAACACTCCGACATGAACAGGCGAGTTACACCGTCAACGTCGCCATCCTTCGCGCATTTTCCGAATGAGCTGAACCAATCTGAAGCGATCTTTTTCGCGTCAGCGTTAGGTGAGAATGAGGCTCCTAGACGTTCAAGTGTGGGCAAAGGAAAACCTTTAAGATCCAATGTCATCGTAGTGATGAAACGAGTGGGCAGAAGTTCTGAGGCGGAGACTAAGCTTTAATGCGTTATAAGAACAGGGTCAGCTGCTCACTAGTGAGACAATAAGCTATACGCTTTGCAGCACACGAGCCTACACGCTACTTTAGTACGTCAGGGAATCATTCCATTTGAGGGCAAATGATATGGAATAATTGATGTCCGCCGGGTAAGTAACGGTACGTAAGTAACCGCTCTTCGTCCTTATCGATTATTCGGCAGTCACCAAATTCCTGCCGAGTTCCTGCCGAGTTCCTGGTAGATCGAGGAATTGCAGTCACAGATACAATCATCAACAGGGTAAGTAAATTCAGCGATGAGTTAGAAGGAGCTAAGGGAGACTCCTAAGGGTAGAGGAACCTCAGGAAGTATATATACTCAGTAGTGGCGTTGGTGATTGTGTAAATTGTAAGGCCACCCCCTGACCCAGCTCTATAAGTACACCATCCAACCAAACAACCGTTAATGTACGTGTTCATTCAACTTCAGTGTTTAACGTTCACGTTCAGCCGTCAGTAGCCAAAACGTAGCCAATTGCCAAACTATCGAGTCAGAATCTCAGTCAAGTTGCCAATTAAGGAGTATGTACTAATTTTCTGATGCTGTTTGATGCTTTCAGGGCGAAGCATGCGAGATTAGTATTAGTGCGTCTACAACAGAGGGATATATGCAACAGTGTAAAGCATCTGGAGAATGGAACGGAGTAGAAGGGCTTGTATCCCGGTTCTCACTCGCGAACTTTATCATGAGAGTTTCTGGACTCAGAGGAGTTTCCTCAATAGTACCCGAGTATTAAGTACTCCACCGAACAACTTAGTCGAGTATGGGAGACAAGTTATTCCGCTGTTTATACTTGGGAACCGCAAAAGCCACTCACAGTAAGGCAAGACTGGAAATGCAGGCTTCAAAGCCTGCCGTTAAAAGAATTGCTCACTGTCAGGAAATTCCGCCGCATATAGCCCAAAGGATAATCAAAGACGACAGCAAGTGCAAACATTCGAGCGGTGTGCCTATGATACAAAGTGTACACTATTGATACAGTTAAAGAGTACCCACTATGCCCATGAACAAACTGAAAATACACCATACAAGTTGTAGAGTCAAGGCAAGCATCTAGTTATGTTCTCCAACTGGTTCAAAACCTTCGTACCTTCAAGAATCACGTCACGGCCGTACTAGCCACATTAGACCATAGCCTGCTCAGCCTTCTCTCTCCGCAACCAAGAGCTAACGTTCCACGAAGTCTGGTCGGTGGTTCGCAATAACCAAACCAGCAGTATAATGACAGACAGTCCACAGTAGGCAGCCCAGCGCACTCCGAAGATTTGGCAAAGAGCCACTACGGCGTTCAGTGCCACCAAGCCCAAGGCCCACAACTGAAGCGCGCTTGGTAAGGCCCACGACAACGCTACGAACTGAAAGTCGTATTTTTCCGAATGGATAGCAATGAGATGCTCATGCTGCAACGGATTTGATTAGAACGTTTTGGGGCCAAGAGAAAACAATTAACTCACTACATCATTCGCACAAGCGTCATCAGACTCTAGTCGCTCATATCGATGAACCAGAATAGCCGAGGTGAATAGACTTGCAAATGACAGCGATGCAGAAGCTACAGCCAACATTGGCGAGCATTGAAATAAGAAGAAAAAGCCATGAAGCCTGTATAACTTGGTTATTAGTAACAAAACTAGCTGGGAACTAGCGAAAGACGTACATTATGATTGCGATAGCCTGAAAAGAACAACATCCAATGAATAACTGAAAACATGGCAGGGCGAAGGGTATATGCTTACGGTGTAGAATGATCTTCTCCAGCCTTGGATGGACCGCCGGATAAATGGCTGCCATTGACTGAAATAGAGTAATCGATCGACGAAGAGATCATTGAGCTTCGCTAGATAAACCTCTGACGAGTTGAATGTCAAGTATCGTGCTACAGTTGAGATCCGAGAGGGCTGCGGGGAGTCGTAGAGGATAGCCTGGTCCCGGGAAAGACGGCTAGCCTCCTGTCCATAGTGCGTCTGGAATCTATTATCACCTACGGTCCGATGTAAGGAACATTCTCAGGATCGGCGAATGGTATCCGACTCACAAACTTGACTCCATAGCCGTGCTACGCGTAGTTCGGTCAGCGCGGGAAACTAGATAAAGGGTGTAGCTATGACTCACCAATAACACAGACATTGTGGCCATCGGCAGTGCTCTGTCGGGCGAGTTTGATGACTTTGATGAATTGCGTACATTCCGCTTGTGTATAGAAAAATGTAGATGTTTGCGAAGTAATTTGATCTTTCCGTTGTAAAACGGGTCAATAGCTGTTGGGCAGATTCCAAGTACGCAAATGCATACCTGTCAGTGCGTGTGTAAAGACGGAAAGAAGTTCATCTACGCATTTGATGGAAAGTCCTCCAAGATGCATGGGGAAATGCTCAATGTGACACCAGTACAGGTGCTGAAGATAGATATCTATAGATCAGGTGAGTTACGGTGATACCCAGTGGAGGAAGGATGCAAAAACTTACTGAGATGAGAAGGAGAATCGACATCTGGAATGCCTAGTTCGTCACTTTGAACTTGCTCCAACCAGAACTGAGATTGGGATGCATGGTCGACAAAGTAGTACGCGCAACCAGTGTCCTCAATCATGAGATATAGTTCAAGTGCATTCGAGATCGGAATGTTCTTTTCTTCGAGCATGGCTTCTATTGTTTTCGCCCAGTACAATACTTTGACCAGAATTTCCGGAGAATAAAGATAAGCCTCGGTCGTGATCTGAAGTTCCGAGTTGCGATGAAAGTACAGCTGGCCTTCGGGGTGGGTATATGCAGTCCATTGAAGAGGTAGATAGTGTGGTCTAATGTTGAACGACAATTAGAACCACACGTGGAGCGCTAGGAAACAGACTAACATTGAACCTCGAACGTAGGGGTATCCGGGCATAATTGTCATACTGTCGCATTTTGCACTAGCAAAGCAAGGTTATCAGAGTGTTTGAGCGCTTTAGGGAAGAAAACTAACAACGAGCGCTTTTCATAACGGCCGGTATCGAGAGATGTTATTGGACGAAGTTCCCCTTCTAAGTGAAGATTTGCAACCTTTTCAAGAGGTAAAGGGGAATTCATTACTATAGATAACCGGAGGATGTCGATGAGGAATCGGGGAGCTGTTAAGAGGTGGTACTTGGTTGGTTGGTTGTCTTTATATCATGTGGCACAGCTTGTCAAATTAAATACAGCCGCACGCCTCCGCACGCGTCAGTCGCCGTAACCGAAAGCGATACTAACTATACAGGACAGCTATCCAGAGCTATCCGCTATGCCGTGCATTTCAAAAAGCTTCGCATCGAAAAAACACCTCTAGAGAACACCAATGTATGAAATAAGATGTAGAGCATTCCACAGTAACCAAGATAGCCGCCCACTAAGCACAGCTAAGCGCTCAAATAGAGATCCGGACTTGGCACAAGCGTTTATTTCAGTCCGAGCTGGGTGGGCGGTTAGGCAATGCGCCTCTCCAAAGGCTGTTTGAGCGCCATATACTTATAAAGTTATATTTCGGTTTTTTCAAAACGACGACTCTTTCTGACAAACTCTCTGACATGTCTACAACCAACACCGATGCCGACGTTCCCAAAAGGTGACTTTATCCGAGTCCGTGTTAAATATGACTACAAACTCATTATCACTATTAGGGAGCAACTGTCTCTGGAGCAGCTCGAGGCCGAGTCTGCAGCTGCGGCTGGCAGTACCGGAAAGGATTCTTCACCTGCAGATAGTACCGAATTTACTATCGATAGGCAGGTTCCGGATAAGCCATCTGAACCTGAAAGTGGGTTAGATCAAGATGATGAAGAAGACAACGGTTGGGATTCGGACAAGGAACCTGTAGCGCCAGAGTCAGTTGTCTATGCCCATATCATGTCGATCTTGCATTCTAATTATTCACATAGACAACGTCCTCGTGGAGGTGTTAAGCGTCCTGTTGTTGCTGTTATCAAACCTCGTCCGAAATAACCAAGCGGTTGTTTCCAAGCATTTCTTTTGAAATATCTACATCGTATCTTTCAACTTACCAAAGTACTTAATATACCAATTCTCTCTCAATGGGCGCCCTTTATAATTCAAACAATGGCAGATTTTGCCTTATCCATCCTCCCGATCCCGTGTCTCACATCTTTCCTGGCTAGAGTCTATGACCCGTGGCCCAAATACCTCAGCGCTATCTTGATACTCATCAGTGGTTCTACGGGTTTTCAACGCCCATTGATGTCCTAGGATTTAGACAGCACCAACGCTTGGAGAATTGAATCTAGGCAATCCGATATCGATCATGAATGCAGACCCCATACAGCACTTCCCGTATTTACGTCTAAATCGTGAGTCGAAAGGAAGTCGAAAGGAGTCGAGAGGAAGAATCATAAGACAACTCTGAGGATCGTCTCTCATGCATTTTTGTGGGCAGTGCGTGTGGAGGCTAGGTGCATCGATTTTCACACCTGGAAGTACAGTGGCTCCAGCTAGAGTTTGAGCCACTGAACCTTTTTTACGCCAATGAAACCATTCATATCTTTCTTCAACACTAAATACGTACACCAAAATACGAGCCATATAGTTTTGGATATTCCTGAAGCGTACTGATCATATGAGATTCATCTCCTTTTCGTTCGAGGGTGAAGATACAATCGCGCAGCCTTTAGTTTAAGCGCGACCAGAATTAGCCAGAGCTTGATTCGAGAAGGAGCTATACAAGAACCACAGGGGTTGATGATCCAACATGCTCGGAGTATGCTGTACAAAAGTAATCTGGCTAGGCAGGATTCTCGGAGCGTCTAGGTACGAGTAGCAAAGAGGGCTTGATACTTGAGAGCATTTTGCTGGTCCAAGCTTGATTCAAAGCAGTACTCTTATTTCCCGACCTAGACTGTAGAAATGATCGACATAGTCTTCGACTTGGAGAGTTGGAAGTGGTTCAGGGTGAAATAGTCGAGGAACGAGCGCCAAAAGCGCTTAAACTATTCACACGCTGGAAGTCACGTTTCTCCACGTCTCTCTCGCTCGCCAATTCTTCGCGAGTTCGTTATATTAGTTGCCCAGCATGTCGGGGAGCGGATCGGTAATGCTCACCAAATTCGAATCCAAAAGTAATCGAGTCAAAGGTGAAATTCAATGGCAAATAACGCAGAGTTCGCTTTGCTGATCTTCTGGACGAAACAGGACTCGCTTTTCATCCTACTCAACCGTTGCTGGCCGCGGGTCTTCATAATGGAAGTATTCAGCTTTGGAACTATCGTATGGGGGTACTGGTAGACCGTTTTGAAGAACATGAAGGTGCATTCGCTCGAAAGCTTTCGGAAATTATGCCAACAAAATATTTCAGGTCCTGTTCGAGCCGTTCATTTCCATCCTAGCCGCGCGTTGTTGGTGTCAGGAGCAGACGACTATAAAATCAAAGTCTGGGGTATGTGGCAGGTTTTCTTTCTTACTTGCTTGTGTTTGACTGACTGGCTATAGATATTCGACCGCAAAACCGAAGATGTTTGTTTACGTTGCACGGCCATCTCGACTACATTCGGACGACTCAATTCCATCATGAGATGCCTTGGATTGTGCGCTTTCGTGTCTGCTTTGGCGACTGCCTTTTCTAACGACCCAGTAGATTTCATGTTCAGATGACCAGACAATTCGTATATGGAACAGCACCTCAAGAAATTGTATCGCAGTCCTCACAGGCCATTCTCACTACGTGATGTCTGCTTTCTTCCATGCCAAAGACGATCTTGTTGTCTCTGCCTCCATGGATCAAACTGTACGCGTTTGGGACATTTCTGGGCTTCGTAAAGGTTCCTCCAATTCCGGTCCAGGCAATTTCGAAACATTTGATACTTTCTCGACCGTTAAATACGTCCTCGAAGGCCATGACCGTGGCGTCAACTATGCGGTTTTCCACCAGACCTTACCACTCATTCTTTCTGCAGCAGATGACAGGACCATCAAGATCTGGAGAATGAGCGAGACTAAAGCTTGGGAAGTGGATCAATGTCGCGGTCATTTCAACAACGTTTCTGCCGCTATATTTCATCCAAAGAATGAACTCATCCTGTCCTGCGGTGAGGATAAGACAATTCGGGTCTGGGATTTGGCGAAACGCGCATGTATTCAAACTTTCCGAAGAGAGAATGACCGTTTCTGGGACCTGACTGCGCACCCAAATCTCAACCTTTTCGCAGCAGGCCACGATAGCGGTCTCATTGTTTTTAAATTGGAGCGTGAACGGCCTGCGTTTGCCGTGCACCAAAACACGTTATATTATGTCCGGGATAAATATGTGCGCGCGTATGACTTTGAAACCGCCTCCGACATTGGTCTGCTCAGCGTACGCAGATTCGGAAGCCCGTACATGCCCCCACGGACTCTTAGCTTCAACCCTGCCGAGAACGCCGTGCTCATGACCATTTCCAGCGATAATGGGATGTATGAGCTCTCAACGTTGCCTAAACCATCTTCGACTCAAGGCGGAGACTTGAAAGATTCGGGTTTCGATGGAAAGAAAGGCTCGGGTACGAGCGCAATCTTTGTGGCCAGAAACCGTTTCGCAGTCTTGAACAAGACTACCCAGGCTAGTAGTCTGCATTGAGATTTCTGTTCATCTGACTAAACCAATTCTTCAGGTCATTGAGGTCCGCGATACGTCGAACTCGGTCGTCAAGACTATCAAACCTCCCGTGCAAACGAACGATATCTTCTACGGTGGAACCTCTTGTCTGATTCTCAGCTCAACTTCTTCGGTTGTTCTGTATGATATTCAACAGCAGAAGACTTTAGCAGAGATCAACAGTCCGCCTGTGAAGTATGTTTGGTGGAACGCCGACAACAGTCTTGTTGCTCTACAAAGCAAACATAGTGCGTTCACATAGACTCTATTTTGTTAGAATCTAATAATATCACGTTCTCCCTCAGCTATCACAATTGCGACTAGGAACTTCACATCGCACAGTCTCATTCATGAAACAATCAGGATCAAGTCAGGCGCATGGGATGATGCAGGAGTCTTCATCTATTCGACTCTCAACCATATCAAATATTGCCTCTCCCAAGGGTTAGTGAGCTGTCTTTTCTCTCCAAACAAGTCTAATTTCTGCGTCACAGTGATCATGGTGTTATCTGTACTCTCGACAACCCTGTCTATCTCACCCGCGTCAAGGGCAAAACCATCTACTGTCTCGATCGCTCTGCTCGTCCTCGCACTATCACATTTGATCCTACGGAATATCGATTCAAGCTTGCTTTGCTAAAGAACAACTACGAAGAAATGTTGTATATCATCAAAACTTCGACTCTTCTTGGACAAAGTATAATCGCTTATTTGCAACAGAAAGGTTTCCCTGAGGTATGAACACCATACCCATTTGCCTGTTTCGTACTGAAAACTGGATGCGTCAGATCGCCCTTCATTTCGTACAAGATACAAAGACTCGTTTCGAGCTTGCGATCGAATGTGGAAACCTCGACGTCGCAGTTGAGACGGCAGAGACAATTGACCGGCCAGAGTGTTGGGAGCGTCTTGCTCAACAGGCCCTCAAACAGGGGAATCACAAGGTCAGGAGTACTTCTCCTTGCTGTTCTTACAAAACTGACCACCTTTGTGCATAGATTGTCGAAAAGGCGTACCAAAAGACCAAGAACTTTGACAAGCTTTCCTTCTTGTACCTTGCAACTGGTAGTGCAGACAAGTTATCCAAGATGCAAAAGATTGCTGACGCTCGAGGTAATCCCATGTCGAGATTCCACAACGCTCTCTATGCCGGAGATGTTATGAGCCGCATATCGGTGTTGAGGGATGTTGGCATGTGTGAGTGTTCCAGGCTCATACGTGTCGTTTCGCTTTTGACCGCGCTTTTCAATAGATCCCTTAGCTTATCTCACGGCCAAGAGCCACGGGCTCGAGGATCTTGCAGAAGAGATCCTTGAAGCTGCTGGTCTTTCACCCGCCGATGTGGACGATGTCCCCGCATTTGGGGCATCAACTCGCAAACCCCCACCAGTTATCAATCCCACTGCAGATCACATTTGGCCGAGCCTATCCACGGGCGAAAACTTCTTCGACCGTGCTCTTGCCAGCGGAAGTCTCGAGAATGGTATCGAACCTTCGTATGTCAATGGTGATGCTACCGCTGGTTCTCTAGCGGCTTTGGATGACTGGGCCAAGGACGAGGAGGTCCATGAAGAAATTGATCCCGAAGAGGGCGGATGGGACCTCGATGCGGGTGGTGAGTTTGCCGCTTCTCATGAGGTGCAAGAGGAGGCAGAGGTAGAGGAAGAACTTGGTGCCGGAGCCACACCAGGAGTTAGCGAAGTTGAACATTGGGTGAAGAACTCTCCTCTCGCTCCAGATCATGTAGCTGCAGGATCATTCGACACAGCAATGCAGGTAAGTTGATAATACGGGCCAACTTGTAAAAATCTTGCTGATCGTTCTTCTAGCTCTTGAACCGTCAACTTGGAGTAGTCAATTTCGAACATCTCAAACCCCTATTCCTAACCATCTACCGCTCCTCCCATACATATCTTTCGCCCGTCGCCTCGCTTCCTCCTCTCCAACTTCACATTCGCCGCAACCCGTCAGAATCTTCTCCGAGCCGGGTCCTACCCGTAGCGACAAGATCACTACAATCTATCCGCTCAGAATTTGCAGAGGGTGCCCGGGATGTGGCTGGTAACAGGCTTACTAACGCTCAAGTTACCTTCCGATCCGTCTTGAGAGCGCTTCTTCTGGTTGTCCTTACTTCCGACGATGAGGCCAAACAGGTTAGGAACAACTCGATTTTTTCTTGCTCATTCTAATATGGTGTTCTTAGTGGAGAGAGCTGGTTACGACTACGCGTGAATATTTGCTTGGGGTTTCAATCGAGTTAGAACGGCGACGGGTGGCTCAGGAAGAGCCCGACAACTTCCAAAGGAATCTTGAGCTTGCCGCGTACTTCACCCACTGTCAGCTCCAGCCGGTCCATTTGCAGATCGCTCTGCGTAGTGCCATTACGGCGTTTACAAAAGCGAAAAACTCTGCACACGCTGCTCGCTTCGCGAAAAGGTTGTTGGACTTGAAGCCCGACGCTAAGGTTGCTGCTATCGTATGTGAAATATACATAGTTTACTCTATCTTTGACTCACATACTTCATAGGCTCGTCAACGTGTCGCGGACGGTGAACGCAACCCACGGAATGCGGTCGAAATATCTTACGACGAGTTTACTGCCTTCGAAATATGTGGTGCAAGTTTCACGGCTATCTACAAAGGATCACCATCCGTCCAATGCCCATACACTAACGCCTCCTTCCTGCCTCAGTTTAAAGGTTCATTAGACCCACTGACAGAGTTGACGGAAATTGGTGCTCCTGCGTCTGGCTTACCTGCTCCTTGGTAGTGTATTTTCATGTAGACAGGTTTTGTACTTTACGAAAAAGTATTACCAGAGTATTACTAAATATTATTTTCGAGTTCTTCGATTATTTAAAACCAGCTGGGTTGGTATAACCCGCTTTGGCCGGCTATAGTAAGCGGAATCAGATACCTCAAGTCGCTTCGGCTTGGCTAGCATTCATTGGAATACTACAATTCGTCTTCTGTAGCATCATTTTCAGAACTTGAGACTGCAAGCTTGAAGTACGCCCGTCTCTAGCCGTATCTCCACAACTGAATATAAAGTTCTAAAAGTGGCTATCAGGGACTGATGCCAGAACATGTTCCATTAATGGCATTTGTGGGTCACGGCGATGGATTATAAACCAGTGCGGATAGTTCAGCGTTATTTTTGGCAAAGTAGGACTTTGAGTGGGACATAAATCTAGCAAAAACTCTATGAATATCACAAAATTCAAGAGAAGCATGGAAGCACCGTGAGCAGCTATATTTCGAATGTCATCGTAACCGTGTCTCGAAGCGTACAGAAAGACTTTCAAAGGATGTGGTTTGAGATGTGGCTGCGGCTTTAGTTACCTGATTTCCAAAATGCATATTTACTTACTGCATCTGGATACGAAAAACCTTCGAGTCCATCATAGTACTATAGACGCAACATCTTTGCTCGAGTCTGCATCTATCCATGATTTCGAAACGAATCTTATCAGACTTGGTATAGCACTGTTTATGCCTGAGCTGGAGGAGCACCAGCACCACTTTGGATGCGGGTTCAATCCAAGTTCAATCGTCCTCAGTCGGACTTCATTTTTCTTGAAGTCGTCCTCTCTATCAAGTTTAGATATCGTAATAGAGAAGGCCAACGAGAAATCTAAAGAAACCAGGAGTAAAGCGACTCAGCGTGGCGCAAGTTACCATGGTGCGAACGATCTCCCCAAGGCTATTGCACCAAGACCGTCGGGCCCGGTCGATGGATGGCAGATCTTCCCTCTGGTATATTTCCTCGTTCAGTGTCGAACGAACTCAGCAGCTGGTGCAGCTTAACAAACACTAGAACGAGTGATTACTGGTTGATGTTAGTACGAAATTCAACGAGTTGTACCCGCTGAGGACGACTGAAAATTATGCACAAACACGGAGATGTGACTGTAATTCAGTCGAACGATACACATGTCGTAATTATCGTACGATTACAAACGGCGAAGAGAACAGATAGCCTCAATATACAAAATCCGATGTACTAAAAAAGAGTCTGTCTTTAACCGACTATCAGCTTGAAAACACCAGCTTCCCAGTCAAGAATACAACCACGGAACCATTTCCGATCCACCAAGTAGTCTACTCTCTTCACTCCTTGTGCGCGCTCCGTCGCTTCGAATGCACCTGCTGCTCGACACCGTTTGGTATAAGCTTTCGTAACTGCTCGTTCTTGAGACAGTGACAGGCAATTAAAATCTGCATGGGTGATCCGAGTATGAAGACTACGATGTATAGCTATCAAAACATCCAAGAATGTGATTCCTTGCTGTGTGCCACTGGGGTCGATACCAAAACCTGGAGACCACGCAGGTCCCGAAGAAACCCCAATATCGATGGGCCATTCAGGAATGAGGTTACAGATTATGCGGAGCCGTGTAATCTTGGGATGAGTAGCGGCCACGTAAAGAAGCTCACTGGGACAAGGTCGAGCTTGTCCAGCGGCATTGAGTTGGAGAGGACGAAATTCGCGAGCGGTGAGATCTAGGACAAAGTCCCCTTTCCAGACTTCGGCATTCTACGATGAGGTCAGATTCAAGGACAAAGATGTTTAGTTGCAAGATACTCACAAGCCAGGGATGGAGAAGAAAACCGGCTGCTGAAGTTGGCGGTGCGAATTGGGCACCATCAGTGAACGTAGAAGGATTCCATCCTACGGGTTGGTAGTAGCCACCTCCGAATGAACGACGACGATCGCGAGAATATGGATCAGGCTCAAGATGATAGCTGTCCGAAACGAACGGAGACGAGGGTGGGATCCAGTCTCCATGATACGAAGGACGTCGCTGTCTTATAGGAACGTTATAAACATTTGGTTCCCATGCAGGCTCATATGGGAAAGCTACAGTGTTGGGGCTTCCAGGAGGGGCCAGAGAAAGTGCGGGGATTTGAGGTGATCCTCCAACAGAAGGATTGCTATATGGGGAGGAAGGGTATAAGGAAGCATTAGGAATGAAGGGAGAGTTCTGTGGTGTTTGATAGTTGGTATTCACGTACATGCCAGAAGGCATGTAGGCTGGATTGGGGGTATAGACATATGCATAAGGACCAGACATGATAGTTATTGGCAAGCGCAGAATCTGGATTTAAAGTGTCTGGGACCGGCGGCTCGACGGCGTAGGATTCTTTATTTAGTAGTGTCGAGTCCTTTTGAGTCACAGTATGGTTAGTGGATTGTAAACCTGAAGTCCAACAACGTTCAGTGGGAGAGTGTATGCTATAGCGTACTAAGGATGTAGAATTTTACAGCTCAGAGCTATAAGTTCCTACCCTGGACGAGAAGAACAGAAAAATAGACAGGGATGATAAAGGAGGTTTTGAACTCGTTTTTATCGAGATACAATCGTAAACCCTAACTAAGGGTCAAAAATTCCTGATGGATCCATCATCCGGGCGCGCCGCAAGTGAAAGTTCATAGGCGCCTTGGCGCTATTACAACTCCTTGGCGCTATTACAACTGCAGATCAACCTGAGATCAACCGTGGATGTCGGAATGTTAATTGAACGAATGGCAACTTGAATGCTTGAACTTACCTGTTTCTTCTGCGCTTGAACTTGGCTTGAACAGTGGTTGTTCCGAGCCAGTACCTGCCAGTGAAAAAGAATGACAAAAGCCAATCAGTCACAAGATATTCACATGACTCAACCTTCGTGGGAAAGTAACCAAGGTGTGTGGTACCGATATTTTGATGGGCACAATTCTGTGCGGGTGCGAACGACTCTTATTAGTCTACAGTCTCTGTGGACCGTGACTCTGCGGCAATATATACATCTACGGATTGAATTTTTCTGCTGTCAATAATTGACACCCTGTGACTACACTGACTAGTGTTGTTGTGGTGCGCTAGGTTAAATTCAGCCATACTTCAGCTCTGGGAGGCTCTACACAAATGATCCATGGAGAATGAACCGGGGTGACCATCTATCACTCGAGTAGCTCCCCGTCCGTTATATGACTGGGGAGGTAAGTCTTTGGGTACCATGGTACCCCACCTACTAGAACAGACGGCGAGCCAGTAAAACAAGCCAGGAGCCGGTTAAATTGCAAACAAAGTTGGTACTTTCTTTTGTATGATATACTAGTACTGATCAGATGTACGCTTGTCTCATATTTATGGCCCCTTTATCAATATATAAAAATTGCGTGCTCTCGAGCCTCTAGGCTTTTCTAGGCCGTTTTTTTCCCTTTAGCTTACAATGAGATCCCTCCTTTTCCCCAGTCTTTTCGCACTGAGCACTCTAGCCCAACAGCTAGGTCCGAGGAGTATTGGGAACGTCTGCATCGAAATTGCCAACGCGATCTCATCTGCATCAGACGTATACTTCCCTCGTACGAGTTCGGATTCCTTTCCGTTTTCCAACTCTGACCACAATCATCTGCAGTCAACATCTTGGATGTGGTTAACTACAGTAAAGACATCAGTCATTGGGCTTCGTCAAGCTCTGCAGGTGCTACTTGTAGTGTCGAGCCAGGATCAGCAGAAGATGTGGGGATTATCGTGAGTGTGATTGGTATTATCCCTACCTTCAAGTTATCTCTCATCCGCCATACCAGCTCCAAATTTTGGGAAACACAAGCACTCCGTTTGCAGTATGTCTAATCAACGGGTCGGTTTTAATTGCTAATTTCTCAACTGTTCATATAGGTTAAAGGCGGAGGACATGCCTCTAATCCCGGGTTCTCTTCGACGATGGGTATTCAAATAGCCATGTATCGGTTTTCGAACGTGATATACGATTCCACCTCAAACACCGCGACCATTGGTACAGGATTGATTTGGGACGACGTCTATACTGCTCTCGCGCCTTTCAATGTGAATGTATTGGGAGGACGCGTTACCGGAGTTGGCGTTGCTGGATTTACTTTAGGCGGGGGTAAAATCTATGTTTCCATTATACGCGGAAAGATGATGTTGATGAAGATACTGAAGGATATTCCTGGAAAAGTAACCAATATGGGTTGACTGTCGACACAGTCACTGCATTCGAACTCGTCAAACCCAACGGAACGGTTTCGAATGTTACACTGGAATCTGACCCAGATCTCTTCTTCGCTCTGAAGGTAACTTGTTCTCTTTTCTTGAGCAAGGAGGTTGATTGATCGATTGCTTGGTAGGGCGGGCTCAATAACTTTGTACGATTTGATAGCTCCTCGATGGCTTCTGGACTAATATTCTATTCTCAGGGCATTGTCACGCAATTCACGTTGGAGACCTTCCCTCAGACGGAAGTTTGGGTGAGTTATTTTTTTTAAACGTGTATTTTATTGGGGATCTCATCTTTGTCGTAGGGTGGTTTAATCACCTATTTGGGAACTGAAATTCCCCAAGTCATAAATGCTACCTACACATTCGCTTCCTCTGTAACCGACCCAAAGGCTGCGATTATCACAACGGCAAACTTTCTTCTCGGCGAGGTACTGAAGTTCTCATCCTGATTTTGATGTTCACAATTTTAAATACCCACAGGCTGGGATCTCACAGCTCTTGTTCTACGATGCCCCCACTCCCCCTGATGGCATCTTTGACGATTTTCTGGCAATTCCTGCATTTACCAAGGATGTCAGTACACGAGACTTCCTGTCACTCGTCCAAGCTTCGCCATCGAATGCAACGGCAGGAAGCAGGTGAGTGCCGATACCCTTTTCGAAATCTCTTTTGGATCACTAACAATAACCTTTAGAGCAATTTTCAACTCTGCTCCTCTCCAAGAGTTAACGCCGACTTTACTTAATGCCATTATCAATGAGACAGAGGCGAGTTGAAGAACTTTTTGCTCACATGGGCTTTAGCTATAACCTTGTTTTTGTAGTTTTGGGGTGTCGCTTTGAGCTTGGAAAGCGGTTCCTTCATTTCTTATGACATCGAGCCCTTCCTCCCAAGCATTTTATCTCATAACACTTCTGCCTCAGCCTATCCCGCTTCTCGCACAACAGCGTATCTGCCCCTCAACTTGTATTATGCTTGGGGCTTGGAAATCGCTGACGACATATTTCACGACGCTATTCAGCAAAGCGCGGCGCAGATCACTAGAGTGGCTCTCGCGGAAGGTCAAATAGGAGTAGAGTCGGCAGCAATCTATCCCAACTATGCGATTTACAATACTCCTTTGGACAGGCTGTATGGTGATAACGTCGCGAGGCTGCAAAGCATCCGAGCTACGGTTGATCCTGATAATGTTATGGCGCTCGCTGGAGGATTTAAGATCTAGTCTACTCATCTCCTAGCGCTCTACAATGCTCTCCAGATGTATCGTATCATTATCTAACTACTCGTTTCACACCGGTATCTACCTGAAATCTATGTAAAGCACAAGTCGGATCAATGCTAAACTGTTTGCCCTTTTGCTTGAAGATCAGGCGCCAGGGGAGGTTGGTATGAACACTAATGCCGAGAGATTTGCGCAGTATCTCTAGTTGCTCACCGTCTGTTCGTTCCTTGAACACCTGAGCGCGGCCCATTGCAGTGCCCGTGACGAGACATTCGATATCGGTGCCTCATGAACGGCCTCATGCCTCGAGGTGTAAAATTGGTGTGCAGCTTCTTTTGGGGTTTGGTTCTTGAACTCATGATGTTCCTCCATGAACATTGTCGAGTCTTATACCGAAGTTCCTGCGCTTTCAAGACGCCTTAGTAATGGTGCAACCTTTTGGCAACTTTAGCGATGCACTCTACAACTTGCTCTGCAACAATATCTGAAACAGTGTTGGATACCGTCAAGATTACATTGCCAGCTTAGCAAGCTGTTTCTACACACGGTGCAGCGTGGTTCCCTACTGGTTTCCTGTGCAATGTGGTACTTTTTGTACTCTTTTCCACACACCGGAATTGTCGAGTCGGGATTAGATCTGATCGATCAACTTTTGATGAGCGCCGTTCCTCTTGGCGCTTAATCTTCACCACCGGAGTGTTCGAACGACCCAGGGCTGAGGAAATCCTTTTCTTCACTTTATTTTTCTTTCTTTACCCTTATCCACGTCAAATGCTCGTAATCTTCCAGTAGTTTCAGCAGGTTTCAGCTCGGACGACGCCTGAAACTTAAGTACTTAATAATCAAGCCTAATCATAGGTTTGATATAGTGTTTGACAGCTGGTATGTACAAGATTTTCTTTATGGAAGTCGGTCTGTACAGCCTACCGATGAACGATAACTTACTTATAAGCTGGGTTTCAGCGTTTACAGTTTGAGCTCTTGGCCCATTACCATGAAAATTATTCGTCATCCCAAACGGCAACATAACCTTGCCCACCCTCTTCGTTTGTCCACCAATCCTACAGATGTCATCATCAGCCCACCCAGAAAGAAAGCACTTTTGATTGGAATAAACACTACTTTAATGGAAGGCGGGCGACGGAAGAGTGATCTCAAAATGCCTCACGAAGACGTCAGAAGGATGAAAGCATTGCTTATTGGTGCGTACATGGACCTGATGATGCTAGCTGGCGATACTTATCTTGGCTCAGATACTTATCAGTACCATCCTAACGATGTGATTACACTCATCGACTCTGACGATCCCAAACAACCTTGGCCGACGATGGTCAACATCGTGAGTAGCTTTCTGCAGTTTTACCATTCCAATCCTGAAATACATGTCCATCCAGCGCGCCGAGATGAAGAACTTGGTTGCTGACGCTCGTCGTGGCGACCGTTTCTTCTTCCACTGTACGTTATTAGTTTTATTTACCAATACATCTGCTCATGTTGTGTCTACAGACTCAGGGCACGTCGTTCAAAAGGACAACTTGGATGGCAGTGAAGAGGATGGCAAGGATGAATGTCTTGTTCCTTGCGACTCTGACGGCGAGAGGAACATTATTATGGATGATGTACTTACAATGCTTGCTTGCATTCATTCGACCACTCCTGCTAAACTTACTCGTTAGGATCTGCGGGATATTCTTGTCGACCGACTTCCACGAGGTTGCCAACTCGTCGTAAGTTCTATTGATTTCTCTTTCGTATCCCTTACTAATAATACACCCCAGGCTGTTCTCGACTCGTGCCACTCGGGCTCATTGCTTGACCTTGAGCATGACAAGTGCAACAGGGTGTGGACTCCCTGGGTTTCCAAAGGAAGAAGAAAGAGTGACCCAATCCGGAATGATGGTGCGCCTTCATAGCATACTTCTTTGTATTGACCTGTCTCATTTATTAACAATGTCTAGTCCGACGTCACAATGCTCTTGTCGTCTATCAAAACACAAGAATTAGTGGTGATCGTGTCAAGCAGCGGAAGACTACACTCCATCCTAGTCCTTCAAGCCCCCTGGCACACCGGGAATTATCTCAAGAAGTTCCTACTCGGCCGGATACTCTGAACACGTCAACTTCCCCTTTCATTTCCCCTACTTCCACCTTTACACAAAAGAAGTTGACGCGCGCATTGACAAAGCTAGACTTGAATGCCACAAAAAGCATTAACACGCTACGGAAAAGCCCCACATGGACAAGTAGCTCTGGTCAACAGTTAGTAAATCGGAGTCGATCGTTAAAGACAATCAAATCGCAGTTCGCTCCTTGGCTTGATGTAGATCAAGTCGACGAGAATCGAGATATATGTGACTCTCCTGTACAGCAATTTTGTGACGGACAGTGTCGCCATAACCCCAGAGCCATGTCGCCAGCCTCTCCAAGATCTCCTGAGACACTTGATATTGTGAGTCGCTATTTCTTCTTTATTTTTATTCTCGCCTTATTTTCTCCCACAGATTTCGTTGGCCTCCTGCAAGGATAGCCAAGAAGCTTGGGAGGATAGTGAGGGTCATTCAATGTCGCAGATGTTGGTTGAAATCCTCAGTACGTCAAAACATGCTACCATGATCTCTGTTCCTGACCTTACCCTTCATAGAACAAGACCCTCATCCTACGCTAAAAGATTTGATGGTCACCGTTAGGTGTGTACTTCCACAACTGTCCCTCTGTGTCACTAAAATTTGCGTTCTGCAGCCACCGACTTCACGATGCAGCTGTAATGGCACACAGCCAGACCAAACTATACAAGAAGAGAGTGGTTCAATTTAGGGAGAAGCATCCGGAGAAGTCTAAAGCTCGTTCAGACGGGGATACCTCTGGGTTGAACTTGAATGATTTCCAGGATCCACAGCTCTCGAGTCGCCGCCCACTTAACATGGATAGACGCTGGAAAGTATAATCCAGGTGTTCGTTAATTATTGTTTGATTATTGTGTTTTCTCTTTTTATTTCATTCGCTTTGTTTGATTTTGCCACCTGCATTTTTGACTTTGTCTGTTCGTTTATATGTTTTGCGTTTTCTTTTTTAATTTCCTTGCATCTTTGCTTCGCTTTGCATATCTTTACTTCATCTTTAACTTATACCGCTTTGCACCGCTTTCTCTTTGCGCATATTTACTTTAGATCCTTGTTTAAAACCTGCTCTCTAATTCTTTTGAGCTTTTGAAGGTTTGAAGTAGAATATCATGTATGCTGTTATAATCATGTAGAGTATGCTTTCTGTAGGTAGTTCCAACGTAGTTGATAATATTGACAAGATACTGAAATTCGATAGCCAAATTGTTTGGTAGAAACAGTGACTCTGGCGCAAGACATCTCATTTGTATAATTTGAATTATAAAGAGACTGTAGTCCAAGTTGATTCTTGAAGCATCTCGCGACTCTTGAAATCACAGATATGTGATTCACGGACCATGTCACATCGCGCGCGTCCTGATGTCCGCTTGCCATGTTGCCGAGAAAACAACAGTGATGGTTGTCACTACAAGTTACTCATCACCGCTCTCTTTTCCCAACTACTTATTACTTGGTATTGAAGATACCAAGGCCGTGCTTTCCAACTAGACCGTTTATCCACTTAAATTCGCTCATGCGCTGGAATACTTTCCTTTGATTCCTCCCCCCTTCTTTTGCTCAAGCTTCGTCGACATTAATGGCAAATTATCGCTACCCTCCCACCCAAGTAGGTGGGCCAAACTACCAAAGCTCCTCCGTCTACCCATTCTCCACACCATACCAGCAAGGATCCCAGTTTAATACTGGAGAGCGATATCAGGACTATCCTCTACAGAGTGAGGAGGATTCACCTCGAAGAAACATGAAGGAGGATCTGTTTACGACTCCACCAAAGAGCACTTTTTTCGATGATTCTGATGAATGGTAAACATATCGCGCATCTAGTGGGACACCGTATTAACATATGGGATCCTAGGAGGGGGGTCGGTGTCAAGGCATATCGGAAGGGAATTCAAAGACAAAGGCTCTGGACTAGGGTGCGTGTTTGAAACGTATATCTTGTCCGTTTATCAACTATTATGATAGGGCGGAGGATTATTCTGCTTTGGCCGATTCTTCTTTTGCTCAATATTATTGATCATATACATTATTGTTGCCATCATCCTAGGCCTCGCTTTAGTGAGGACATGATATATACCTTGGCTAACCAACTAATCTCACATGGACCTAGTGGCTGCGACCGCCAGCCGTAACCTTTACAAACCCTGGTCTGAATCCTAACCAACAAGTAGGGCTTTCATTCTCTGTACAATCTGGTCTACTTACTTGCAATCTTAGGTCAATGTGGGCAGCACACTGGATGTGCCTCTTGAACTTAACATCACGTATGCGTCCTCTACGTATAACGGCGAACAAAAGTGACTTATCATCTTTGTAGCGTGTGGAATCCGGATTTCTTTTCTGTGGACTTTAAGTCTTTAACGGCCGAGGTATGTCGTCCTAGTCAGCGCGCTAGATAGGGATGAATAACGGGGCCAACGACTCAGGTTTTATACCCAGACGTTACGCCAACGATAGCAGTTGGAAATGGTAACCTCACCAACCTCATAATAAAAGCCGACCAAAAAACCAATTTCACATTCCCAATCGATATCAGCCTTGACCTCACGGGTTCTAACAGCGGTGACTTAAACATCGTACTAGACTTGGCGAAGAAATGTGGCATCATTCCACAAGGACCACAGAGCCCCATTCCGCTTGGTGTAAAAATCGGAGTGCGTTGATCAATCCCCTTCTTCCTCTTCACGCATTGATCTCAACCTGCGAAGATTGTCCTCAGTGTATTGGGTATCAAGGTCACACTTCCATCAATATCGTTTACTGTTTCAATAGGCTGTCCCATAAGCTCGTCAGAAATTCAACAAAAGCTTCAGGTGAGGCTAACAAAATTCTGCTATCGAGTTGACTACTCACTTTTGGATCTACAGGGTATACTGGGAGGCTTAGGCAACTTGTAGGCCCCGATAGATTCGAGGTCACAAATTTACATTCGGAGTATATAACTTATTTAGGTACTTTATGGACGGACGAACATTTAACATTTGATATCGGAGTCCTCGCAATACCATGACAGGTATCCTCGTAGAATTGCTTGGGGTGGAAACGGCTGGAGTGGACGCGAAAGAACGATTATGAGTGATTTTTTGGATACTCGATCTCCCAACTTTTCTATGGCATGGAGAGTTTCGACGAAGGCTTATTCGTGCTACAAAACACACGAGATAAACGAACAACAGCTGGAACTGTCCGCCAATAACCAAGCGCTCTCTCATCTGACCGCCGGTTAGAGCTCGTAGTCACTAGCTTAATCGTCAAAGGTGCGGGCTCCATTACGGAGAAAAAAATTCCCGCTACCTTTAGGTAGAGGGTCTTGGTAGGACTCAAATTTATCATTTTTGGCAGGGATCTTCGAAATCTGTTCTTACTCTGGGTAGCCACATGGCGCCGCTCGGCTGTCTTACGTTCCTACACCATCATTGGCTCATCTATACACAATCTTGGTCAGTAATATATTCAGTTAAATTCGATGTTTCGGCCCATCGGCGTCTCTCGATTGCCTGCAAGCCGATGGTAGCCACTAATCGTTCAACTTTGTATTTGTTTCTTTGCTTCAACAATGGTATTTTCGTTCGATGTAGGTGGCCATTCTTTCCGCAACCCCAACGTCTATCAGGATAGTCAAAATCCTAGTTTCTTTTATATCATTCTTGGAACTATTAGTGAAGCTTTAGAAGTGGCGAGCTACCTAAGCAAATGCTTAGCAGCTAATTGTGCAGTATATGATTATATGCAAGTATGGGAGAAGGCCGTAGGCCTTCGGGTCCCAGCAACAAAAGAGGTCCACAGTCGACTGCGACGGGTGGGTGGGCCGACCATCTCCTGTGCTCGGACTGTTAGCTAGCAATTAATGATATGACTTTATATTAATTCGGTAATTTTGAATTTATATCTTGGTAATCATGAGGATATAAATTGGAAAAACTCCGAGCACCGCATCTGGGTGGGTGGGAGTGGAAGAAAAGCTGTAGGCTACACTAGTAGTAGTGAGCCTTTCGATGGACATGACTGTTGGCGATGAAGTGAGTAGACGCCGCATCACGTGTCCGTTCGAAGACTCAAGTTTGCCGCACTCTCTGCTCTCGCTTGCAAACTGCCATCTTGGAACTATTAGTGAAGCTTTAGAAGTGGCGAGCTACCTAAGCAAATGCTTAGCAGCTAATTGTGCAGTATATGATTATATGCAAGTATGGGAGAAGGCCGTAGGCCTTCGGGTCCCAGCAACAAAAGAGGTCCACAGTCGACTGCGATACCCATCTAGTAGGAGTGCACGACGCATCCAGAAGACTGTGGATCCCCTATATGTAGGAGGGCACTCAGTGCACTGGGACCATGGTGTACCATATGAACTCATATAGTGCTGGCTGAGCATGTTAAGTTGCGTATTGCAGAAAATGAATACATCACCTATTCGTCAGCCAATCACTTGTATAAGATCAAACTTTACCTCCTGGGGAGGGAATTCAGAAGCTTGCACACCGCACAGGCAAGTGACACTGAAAGGAAACCAGATCAATGGTGAGACTTACATGGGTGATTGTGAAACCAGATATCAGATTAGACATAAGGTAAAGGAAGAAAAGAGAGAAACCGAACGTGTGTACATATATCTATAATTTTTAAAGAAGTCCAGACAGTAACGCGTGAACATGAAAGTTATACTGACACAGAAGCGTTGGTGGCATTGGTCATTGGTAGTAGCATAGTGTTAGCATGGGGTGAGTGATTGGTATTAGCAAAAGGGTGCAAGTAAATAGCAGTAGCAGTAGCAGTAGTGGTGACAGTAGCAGTAGCAGTAGCAGTAGCAGTGAAAGTAGCAGTAGCGGTGACAGTAGCAGTAGCAGATGGCAGGAGCCAATAGCATTAGCGGATTGTAGCATTAGCAGAGAGCGTGAACAATTAGCATTGCCGGTGGATGTTGGTAGTTGGTAGCAGTGGTCATAACATAGATAATCAGTGGAGGGATGTGAGGGTAGAGTTTAATTAGTGAAAACAGAGCTGTTTTATAGAACAATGGACATACCCTTTAGAAGCTTATCTCTGGGCTCAATTACAAATTTGTCGGGACAAATCCTCATAGCAATGACGGATAGATAGAACGCTCTCCGATGCCCGCCTAGTACTCGGCTCAGAGTGATTTTGCGGGGTCCTGCTTGGATCATGCCAGTTTTTCGCTATCCATTATGGCAAGAAAAGAAATCGCGAGTTGTGAGCGGAATGAAGGCCGATTTGTTGTGAGCAGAGAACGGTATAAGACCGATTCTTTGCAATTGGATGTAGTCGTACAAAGACGAGCTACAATGTAAAGCAACCTCGACACTAGAAGGAAGAAAGAAAAGCTGTAGGCTACACTAGTAGTAGTGAGCCTTTCGATGGACATGACTGTTGGCGATGAAGTGAGTAGACGCCGCATCACGTGTCCGTTCGAAGACTCAAGTTTGCCGCACTCTCTGCTCTCGCTTGCAAACTGCCAATTCACTATTTCGAGGCAACGGCTTGCCCTTTCCGTCGCCTTCGACGTTCTTACGCATTACCTACTCTACGGCTTACAACGTGTTCACGACATCTCTACCTTTTACTCTGTGTGAATGTCCTCCAGGGGTGGACATAGTTCTTGGATCTCAGTTTGCAGATTCTTGGGCTCGAGCCAAGCTCGAGCGAATTGTACCCATCTAGGTACCGTTCTTCGCTATGTTGTAATTATTGCCTATTACTGGTGTCTCTAGTCAGTTACTATACTTCTTCTGCTATTCTTATACAAATACAATAAATCACACTTCAAGAATTTGCAGACTGCGATTGGAGGTAGCGGGCCTTGCCGCTTGCCGGCGCTACTCGATTATTACATATGGCTATGGGACACAAAGCAATACAAAACAAAGATCTACACAGATATCTAGGATGCAACGATGCAGACTGGTGCATCACAGACACAATGAGCCTAAAACAACAGATCTGTTCAGCATGAGAGAAAAAATCTGGGTATACGGACTAACCTGTGTATAAGCCATGCCTCTCTTTGCGGTGTTCGAGCGTGTTACCCCCTGGCATACGCTGATAGGTGTTATATCCAGCAGGGATATGAGCACAACCTGGATTTACAGGGGGGGAGGGCAGGATATCTCAACCCAATGTGAGGTAGAGAGAGGTGTCCAAATGCAAAAGGATACCCAAAACCGGGAGGGAGGAAAGCAGAAATAGGAGGAGGAGAATATACAAAGAATTGTGGTCCAAAGAAATTATTCGTTGTATTACCAATATTTTCGTTGATTGAGTTGTTCTCACTCGAGACGGTGGATGAGTTTCCTCTCACGTTATTTCCGGTCACTGAAATGTTGCGGGGGGCTATAGGTATAGGCGGAGTACCAGTGGTGTCTGTATGGTACACGGCATTGGAAACAGTATTCGACGCGACGAAAACGTCGTTGGGTCGCGATGTAATACCCAAAGAGGCCCGGATGCTTAGTGGGCCAACGCCAGCGTCTCGACCGATAGAGTCACGTTGGGTAGTTGTAGTGCTAGCGCCATCCATGGAAAAATTACGCGGTTCATCGGATTTGTTATGGCGAGGGAGGAGGGAGGATGTTCGCAATGTAGGGAGATCACCACGACCCTCTTCTATATGCTTGGCTTGATAGGGCGCCCTCTCCTGAGTACGATGACGGGTAGTGTCTTGTGGGTGCACCGATTTCTGGTGTAAATTCCCAATCTGAGACCTCAAAGGATGGAACTATGAAAGTGATTGATTCGTATGAAAACTATGCGCCAGGGAAGGAACACACTCGAAAATCATTCAACATGAAGCACAATTGATTCCTGTAATCCTGAAGCTGAGATATATTCATTCTGGGAGAACCTACTCCGCGTGGAAAGGACCGAATTGCTTGGTGGCCTTGATTAGGGCGAATCTCTTCAAAGATCCTGAAATCAGTGTTTAGTGCTCCGAATTACTGGGGTTTATACTAGTCAGAACATACCGGGTGAGTATCTCTTCAGCGTCCTTCAAAAGATCGGGAAAATAGATCTCTGTGGATGCCCTCAGCATTTCGTAGACTATGTTGCACGCGACAGACGCCAGCTGCCTGAGCACTTCTGCGTCGGTATTATCTTTGCGGCCCTGCGATATGTTTAATATAAGCTGGCGGTGTTGAATAGAACAGAAAGCATACTTGTATAACCTCGTAGATTTTCAGAGCCGTGGATGCAAGGTTTCTGAAAACCGATGTCTGGGCAGTCTGCTCTTGCAGAGCTTCTAATGTATGGACGGAAACAGTCCAAGTAGCTTGGACAAGGAATGAATTGCGAGAGCCTTCTTCTGTTTGCGTTGGGTAGAGTCCATAGACACTGGAATTTGGAAAAGACATCCGTTCCATTATATAGATGAGAGTTACAGTAAGACTTAAGTGAGGAATGAACGCCACAATAGTGGTCGGTCCGATTGATAGATTAGCAATAAGGGCCTGTTCAGCATCGATATCTGATCCGAGTTTTGGAGCTCGGGAAACGCGAGATTTGTTACTTGATGTGACTAGCTGTTATCTGTGTTACTTGTTACTGCTGATTATTGTGCAATGAATGTGCATCATGTCTTCTCTTCACTAAAGATATGTAAAGTAGTGTTTGGAAACCTCTAATAGACCAAAATCTGACACTAAATGCCCTCTATTAAGCATGGAAGAGGCATGTTATGTAGGGTCAAATATCTTCTCAATCACGCTGATATCACACAAATTCACACGATAATATATCAGGGAATTTGAGCTCCAAAACTCACGCAAACTCGGATCAGATATCGCTGCTGAACAGGCCCTAAACGTTAACACTGGGTCACAGCATTGATGCATCCCGATTGCCAGACATCAGATTCATAAGCATTGTTGCCGGGTTGCATCCCGATAGGGCCCGGCTGTTCGTGAGCGGGACCACGCAGGACCACGCTACCCAAACGCTACCACCTGCACTACATACTACCAAATATTTAAAGAGTTGAGCTGTGCCGATTCGGACTGCAATTTTCCACGTTTGAGAGCTTCGATTGCAAAGAACCACGTTGTTTGTGCGAAACGCCCAACATAGTTGATTTAGCCCGCGGGTCGCCTGCCAGTCCCCTAAGTCAACCCATTACTTTTCCGTCTGGCATAGTAGGTAAGTATCATTTGAGTTGAGTAAATTCAGATCTTTCTACAGCAAAATACTCCAGTGCCAAAGTGAAGCACATCAAGATTTCGTCGCCTTTGAACTTCTTGGTGCATTTGTATTTCTAGGTCAGCCAATAGGTCGGCTATAATGACTCGTCGGAAAGACCAAAACCTATCAACTACTGGACGAGACAGGACCACGATGGTCCCAATCTTGACTATGATTATTACCTCGCAAACGGTTCATCTCTATGTCCACCGATACTGTTCCATATTACTGGGCGCTCGATCCTGGATCTTGGTTAAAGAGATCATCGATTCCAGTGGATCTCAACCTCGGCTGTTCCTCAATGGGAGCCGGTTCTTCCTTCCTTCCTCAAGCTATCTGTCCGGTTGTGAAGACAACACCATTCTGGATTGAGTTCAATCGTCCGATTACTTGAGTCTGATCATTGAGCGGGTAAATAGTCTTTTGCAGCGTTCTCACCTCTTACATAGGTTGAAAGAGAACGACGCAACTTGATCCACCTCGTTGACTACTTTCACGATTGTGAACTTGCGAAGATGTTTATAATATAGAACACTGTTGCGAGGGGTTGAATATTATGGAAGGGCGTTGATACAGTCTGGACAGGACAGTGAAGAATTTCACTCTCCGTGACCGTACAGCCGCTTTTCGTATATAGAGTCTAGACCATGCATACACATTCATATAACTTCAACATTTTCCGCTAATTCTACAAAAATAATACAGGTTGTGCACCTAGCTCTGAATGGGCAATTTTCTGGTTTTTAGTTGCTTAGCGCTCATCTGGACCCCAAATTCCGAGACAAGTTATAAGCAGCAGAAATCAAGGTGACATGCCTAGAAATTAGTGTCATTTTTCATTCACAGCTTTTGAAAAAACAGGACTACTCACGTAAATCCTTGCACAGCGTTCCCGAGCCTATATATCCTAATGAGCGAAGAACGGATAATAGCGGAGTCAAGCTCACCCTTCCCCTGCATCAGATATTTCTTCGGTGCAAAGACCGACATGGTTGAGGTACAGAAGGAAGTCCTGCGAAAAGTAAAGTCCTGGGTACATAGAAGACAAAGGTTAAGCTCTACCTCGAACATCGCGACGGCTTTGTGACGCATAGCGGGATCATATTCACCAGCTCGTGTCAGAGCTTCAACACACCTGTAATCCGAGGGAAATCAGGGCGTAAAGGAAAAGGGGCTACGAGATATTCACCAAAGAGTACATAAGCCGAATGTGCCTTCTTCTCCACCAACGCCATCATCCGCTTTGTGCACATCATAGCGATATACGAGGTTCTGGGTGAGCAACAATTAGCGTCCGAAGACTAGTGTATTTCCAGCAACGACTCACGTTTGAAGTCAACCCTCCTCTTTCCGGACTTTTCAAAATCTGTTTGAGTGTACTAACAAACCTTGGATCGGACTAAAAACGACAAACGATCGGCACAAAATTCACTAGAGTAAACTCCGCTTACCGCTTGCATGAAGAACACCAACGGCATAATCAATACGGCCGAATCGAGCACATCTGTATCTTCGTAGCTTTGACCGAAATGTTGATGTTCTTTGTTCCAAGCTTTTTCCATGATCTCTTCGTAGATCTCATCACGAGCCGCGAGCCATTCATGGCGTTTAGGGCAGGGAAGAGATCTTTTGTCGGCGATACGTAGGCCACGGTCGATGGCAACCCTAATGATACACCCGTGTCAGAATAATACAGGACAAGATTTTGCAGTGAAACTGAAACCCCTCACCAGAGCATGATCTATACATCATCCAGAGCAAGTAACCATTAATGACGATGCGGATTCCCACCAATTGAATACTACCTTTGAATACTGCATCGAACGGATCGTGAAGATGAGCGGTCATACTAAAAATAAAACACTATGCACTCACAGTAAAGTGCCTAAAAAGATATACCTTGTCATCCTACTGATTGCTTGACTTCGGAATTTTTGGATTATACCTCTGTTTATTCCTGACCTCCCATATGGAAAGATCCGGCTGCCTCCTGTTCAAGACCACGACTAAAACCAAGGTAAGCAAGAGTACTATTGTAGGGATTTTTGATGAAGACTTGCAGTCGACTCTACGAAATACGCATCAGTTCAGCAACAACGACAAAAGTAAAATACGAACAGCTCTCGTACAAGGACCCAGTCATCGTAAGACTGATACCATCAGTAAGGCGCTCAAGGCAAAAATATGATGCACATACCAATGGTCTCCCGAATTTTTGACCAAGATAGATACAGTCCATCCTACGAAGTCGTGTGAGATTTTGTGGTCAGTCTGGTAACAACTTCAGTGATCATGAATGCCGGACAGGAATGACTCTGCATCGCACCTGAATGGATCGAAGAGCTTACAATTCGCCGTAAATGTCCTACTCGCAGAGGTGAAAATTTGAGTAGATGCAAAAGGCTGAACGATGGGACAGCTTTGACTGACTAATTGTACATGGTCTGCAGCACCGTTCCCAATCCTACATCTGAAATGTCAAGCGTCAACTGGTAAAATGGATAGATTTTCTGCACGTACCGGACAGGTTTAGATCCTTTATGGCCATCCAAATGCGTGAGCTCTACTTCTTGAAGATCTTTCTCTCCTAAGTACGAGCGAACAACACGTCAGTAAGAACGAACAAATCTTGAGTTATATTACTCACCGTGAATAGTATACATGATTTGAATACTACCATCAGGATTCTTGTTCCTAAGACGCTCGAAAATGAACTCCATGTACGCTAATGAGGGTTTCAAGGTCAACAATTGGAATGGCCTAGCTAGAGACTATGTGAAACGATCTTTACCGTTCGCCTCTTGAGTGAACCCGAGTCGGATCAAAGCATATAGGGTGAAGGAAGAGTCGCGGATCCAAGATGCACGGTAGTCCCTATGGACTTCAAGTTAACAAAAAAGGTAAAAATTCCGAGCCGTATTTATCCACCAATTTCGCGTCCCACCGATGTATTCCGGAAGACTAAACGTCGGGCTGGCTACAACTGCTCCAGTAGGTTCAAATATGAGCAGTTTCAACGCCAAAGCACTCCGGTGAACAGCTTCCTTCCATGAGCCAGAGTAGGTTGAATTGCGAATCCAGTCGTTCCAATATTTGTTGGTTGACTGTGTTGTGTGAGTGTGTGGGTTTAGTTTGGGTTTATCGTGGCAGCTTCGATACTCACGAATAGCAGTCCATTCACGAGCTCTTTTGTCAAATACGGATCATCCGCTTGACGCGCTTTGACTTTGCCTATGGCAGCAGCAGAGGCATCAATCACTTGCTCTGTTTCGCCAGTGATTGGGGGGCTACGCAGGACAAAAGCGATGACTTGGCCTTCACGCAGCGTCATTTCCGCGGAAATAGCTGGGCCTTTATGGCCTTTTGCTGAGAGGTCAAGAAGCTTTAGGTTGAACTCGGGTGCTCCAACATTGTCCTGGAAGGCCCGAGAAATGTTAGAGATTTGAAGGAGGGAGCTCAGGGAAGAAATACGAACCATAAGACTGCCCATGACATAACGAAGATCAAGGGTGAGGTCGTCGGAAACAAAAACAGCTTTTTGTTGTTTAGGTGAAAGGGAAGACTTGTCTTCTTGAATGTAAGTTTGATGCGTTGAACGAGCATAATTGAAGGCCGGGGCGCATTGCACGAGGAGGGGCATGCTGCCTCGAATTACCTGTGGAACAAGATATAGTCGGTGTGCAAAGGGTTTATCACTCGTTGAAAACGAACCTCGACGCGACGAACGAGCCAATGAAGCAAAGGTTTATTAGCAGAGGTGGTCCCTTGAGCTTGACGAGGAAGAAAGTCTGGTGAGACCCTGTGTAAGCAAAGTCCTAAACAGTGCAAGTGAACTGGTACTTGCCAGTGACACTGACAACACCTGAATTATTAAGGAACTTTGTTTGGAGTATCTGTAGCATAGATTTAAGAAAACGCGGTCAGACATCATGAACGATATTAGCATACGTTCGAGCTGGGAAGGTAGTTTTGTTTCGTGGAAAAAGGGACAGTGGGCGTGATGGAAAAATGACCGCCTTTGTCCTACATCTATCTCAGTTTGTAGTTGTAACACTTCGGGAATTATCCCAACCTTGTCCAATATCCTCGCAAACACCGATGGCGAGTCAAAATTGGGAAAACAATAACTTTCAACTACAAGTTCAGATGATTAAATTGCCTGCAACATGTTGGCCTGCGGAACCGACTAACTGGAGCCATCGATGGAGACCAAAGCTGCTGTGTGTAAATTTCCGATCCTGTATAGAGCTCAACAAACTTTCAGTGGATGGTGAGACAACTGGGACTTGCAATCCATGATCAGATATGGCGACGTATTCTCTGTCGAAAGC
The DNA here is from genome assembly GCA_015501585.1 of Rhodocollybia butyracea. NCBI lineage: Eukaryota > Fungi > Basidiomycota > Agaricomycetes > Agaricales > Omphalotaceae > Rhodocollybia > Rhodocollybia butyracea. The sequence goes on from JADNRY010000001.1 coordinate 1,275,177, forward strand.
TGAAGGTGTTTGCATGTTGTAGTAAAGATGTAAAGGATAAAGCGATGCGAGTAGCGACTAGCTTTATATTCAGTAATGTTTCTCTCGTTTACCGTTGTTGGCCGTATCGATGAGAAATCTGAGCCCGGGATCCGGTGACATCTCTAAAGGAAGGAGGAAGAAATCGGCCAGGTGGTCCCTATTTAAGGAACAGCCGGGGGACCAGCGCCTTTCAAGCGCGCCTAAAGCTCTGCTTCGTTGAGTGTAAGGATGTTGCGTTGGCAATAATGAATCGTCCTGACTGTAAACAACAGAACAACAGAACCGGAAACACATCAAAATGTAAGCCAGTTTCACAAAGCTATTTAGCCTTAGTATGGTCAAGGCATTCTACCCGCCCGCCCCAGTCCGTTCCAGCATCCTATTTACTACTACAGGCCTACCGCTCGCCGGATGTGCCAAATCAGATATCCTCACCTCCCGCATCCTCATCAGCATTAAACTCAAAAAATGTGGGGTTATGATGGTACCCTCGCCGAAATGCCACCCGTTATTATCGTCGTTGGGACCAACATTATCATCGACCACCATGGCACTTCCTGTACCTGTTCCCATATTTCCAGAACCACCGGAACCGCCTATAGGCGTCGCTTCCTGCCCAGGCTGTGACAACGGTGAGCCAGAGCTACCATCCCCAAATAGACTACCGGCACCACCTGATCGCGAATCAGGTGTTCCCGAGCCTGAGCCCGAGCCTGTAATAGCAATCGTCGCACCTGTGGCCGATCGCTTGGCGGGGCTTACGGAGCCTTGGGCAACGTAAGGCGACGGAAACTGTCGTTGCGGTTGTTGCTGTGGTGGATATTGTTTTGCACTCATGTTGGTCAATTGAGTATACCATTGGAGGACTTGTACTTCATCCTGTGTTAATTGTTGCGGTTGTGGTTGAACCTGGGCTGGTGCGCGTCGATCCGTAGGTGCAGAAGGACCAGATTGACTTTGTCGTTGAGATTGACCTGGACGTTTATGATGGAGAGCATTGTTAGCATTTCGCACTTCCTCTGGCGTCGCATCTTCTCGATAACGACTCCATAAGTTGTACATTGAGATGATTTCCTGTGCGATAGTGGAGATGGAAGAAAGGGAGACATTTAGGTCTGCAAGAAAGTCTATAGGATCTTGTTGCACCGGAACCTTCTTTGGTGTGGATGTCGAGGAAGAAGTGCCATCGAGACTTTGACGTGTGGAACGCCTGGGCTGAGGTGTCGATTGTGTGGCAGAAGTACTGGTCGATTCGCCCGCGCTGGCAAGCTCAGAGTTGAACGCGGTAGAGTAAGGCAGGAGTTGTGCAATGCTATTCTGAGTGGGTGTATGGAGGACAAGTGTGAGATATATTGCGGTGATGGCTATTAGATGAGGAGGATAGAGAAGACATAGTTCAGAGCGATACGTGTCATTAATGATGAACCTGATGTTCATGAGCAATCGCGTACGCTTAGGTACTGAAATCGAGACCTACCAAGCAGTTTGTAACGCCCCCTCGGATAACTCGAGTTTGCCTTGACCTGTTCCCCAATATCTTGGTCCATCGTCGGAACCAATTCCTGTTCCGAGTTCACCTGCTTCCGCCTCATCAGGCGGCGAATCAGTACGCGGTTCGGCGTTGGATTCTTTTTTACATAGCGCAAGCAGTGTGCGATATGGATGGAAGACAATCAAGTCGCATTCCAGGTCATCCACAAGGTAAAACTCCATCTCAGCAAGCTTGGAGTTGTCAGAGGGAAAGTTCTTCACGCCATACTGGTCCTCTAGGCAAGAGTCGGTTAAGAACAGCAATAGTAGTTAAAGGAAACTGACGACTAAATAGTGCACGGGACTCGGCGACAACATTCTTGATATGTACTGGGGACTCTTCTGCCTTTGCAGCAACGTAGCAACAGGCTGAAAGGACAAAATAAGGATCCGTTTCGCAGTATGAATTCTTCAAATAAAATCTGCGAAAAAAGACGGTAGCTGTGGCAATAACACGCTGTCGAAATTGCAGTTTTTTGCCTAGTTTCGAGATGACTTGAAAGGGATGAGACAAAGTAAGGAAGAAGTCGGTATATACTGACGATCTGCAAAGTATATCGCCAAAAAGTCCAGATGTTCTGGCTCTGGGACATAGTCCAAGTCATCTGTTCGTGCCTATGGATTGTCAGCGTAGTTCAAGCTTGCCTTGAGAGTCATCGTGCCTCCTTCAACGTTGCGCGGTCAACAATCCAGCGTTTACTAGTCAAAAAATCAACAAACTTTTCGTGCTGGGAAGAGTATTTTCTCACTAGTGCGTTGAAACCCAAAAATCTGTGGCCATCGAAGAAAGTGAGCGCTTACATTAGGCGCGCGAGCCTTTGCTCTTGACTTGAAATGTCTTCGAATAGATTCAGAGGGGGTCCCAACAAAGGTGGTCCTCGGCGACAAGAAAATAATCGGATCTATCGATATCCTCTCCCATTGATTTTTTCTGATTCGCCTCCTAGTCGCGTCCGATCTATTCTTGGGCTTTTGGGTCTATCCCTAAATCAAGTCCTAAATCCAAATTGCGAAGGCTACTACGATGTTTCTACACGTTCTGTCTGGATAGTCACTCAACGAGATTCAGAAATCCTATGGAGAAGAGGCTTTTTTGGGAAAGGGAATCTCTCAAGAAGCGAGCCAAGTTGGTTTGTGAGGCAGATGAAGGACAGGAAAAGTAAAGGAAGTGCGTAAAATGTGTCAACTTTTGCCCCAATCGGAGTTCATGATCTTTGTTCTTAGGTATGACATCAGAGGAAGTCCGAGAGAAACGTCGCGCTGACCGCAAACAGTTCAAGTTAGACCGTGCAGCAGCCATAGCTAAAGTCGCCGCTGAAGCCGAAACTATTTTTGAAACGGAGGGAAGGGTGGTTGTTCCTGCACTATTTGGCCCAGAAATTCCTTCTGGTGCTACGTGGAAACCCAGTACCGTTGAACCTGAAGCGGACGCAGGTTTAGAGCAGGAGCAGTCGGGCGATGCAAAAGATACTGAAACCAAGGAAGAGCCCGAGGAAGAGCCCTTGGAGGACATGGAACACCTGCAGCTCACGCTTCAAGAAGCCTTTTTCCTTGCTTGGAACTTGGATTGTCTAAGTATATTAGATCCAGACACGGTATGCTTCTCTTTCCTTTGTTTTTTAATTCTCACCTCAACTCGCATTAGGATGAACCTTTATCATTATCAGAAATATGGATGACCTTCCAGCAAGTGTACCTCGCCCCTCCAATACCCAACTCCCCTCCTCCGGAGCTTCAATTTGACAACCCCTTCCTCGTACATTACGCTGCGTATCATCATTACCGCTCTTTAGGGTGGGTAGTCAAAAGTGGACTCAAATTCTGCGTTGACTACCTCCTTTACAAAAGAGGGCCTGTTTTCACTCACGCCGAGTAAGTCTCGCTTATTTCCGACGCCTTCCGCTTCGTTCGCTGACCCTAACTAGATTCGCCATCGTCGTATGTCCGGTATATGAAGACCCACAAGATCAAGAAATCTCGACCACCCAGTTACAAAATTCGTCCCCGTTCACCTGGTCTTGGCTAGGAACCATAAATCGGGCTAACTCACAAGTGATGAAAGTAGGTTGAATCATCACCGCATTGTCTGTGCTTTACTGACATGACTTAGACTCTGATCCTGGCCTATGTAACTATCCCAGCACGCTCGCGCGTCTCACGGAGTGTACTCAATTCTCCGGCGTGTTTTGCGCACTACTCGGTCAGGGAAGTGATCGTGCGGCGATTCATTCCTGCTCGGATGAGGGATTAGAGTGATAGCAACCGTTCAAGTCCATCGCTCTTATAAACTGTACTTTGAAGTCATCGAGGCTGCACTGATTATGGCTATCCCTCGAGAAAACACCGAAGGACACTGAATTGCCTGATGTTGGGCTAGCTAATGTTACAAGCGTATGAAAGCCGATGTTTCTTCGCCTTGCTCAGCCGCTATCTCAATACAAGCCGATATAATTCAAGCGTAGGCGTAGGCGACGATCGTGAAAGAGGTCTGGTTATAACCGTGGGTCTTGACGAAGATGGTTCCGGCAACTTTGTTCATTCGATACACGGTAGTAACCTCAAGTTCTAGGCTACCAGAGTGACCGATGTGCTGGTGGTCGAGGTCGTCCTTCTCATAGCGCCAAACCTCGGGCACTTACTTTGTAAGTTCAAGAGTCAAGTTGAGAACACTCTCGAGCTCGAGGCTGAGTTCATCGACAAAATCCAAATAGGTCCTCTTAAGTCATTAAAACAAACACCAAACAGGCATAGCTGTCCGCATACGGCTCTAACTTGTATACGAATTGCGCCCGTCATCAGAGAATAAATAGTTTTGCGGAATCGGTACACTGGAACGGTTAGTTTGGATGGTCTTGGAAGTGAATTATTTTCGATCATCGCGTGCCTAAAACAAGATTCGTTTAAAACGCCAGCGATTGATTGCATTTACTTAGGCTAGAAAAACCCGGCAAACAATCATCAAGAATGATCTCTCAATGTCTTGATCTGGATCAGAATAAAGAAAAGCACTACTGTGGATAGATATAGAACGCTTTGATCTCAACGGACGATAGCTACATGAAACTGTTTGAAGTAAAACCCATGTTCAAGTTGCTATTTTATACAGTTACAGCTTTATCATACAGCTTCTCTCCGCCGAGAATGTTTCCAGTCAGTCCCTCTGTATCCGAGTCGTACTGAAAAGTGGGCGAACCGCAGATAGTCGTGTGTTCGGATGAACCTATATCAAGAATATAGGTCGGATTCTGAGGGGGTGCAGATGCAAGAGCCGCATCCGAAAGTCCAATTGAATCATCATCAAAGGACCTCCCCAAACCAACTCGAACAGCGATCAAGGTAGGTGCGAGTCCCTGCATTATCCAAACATTATCATTATGACAATACTTGAGTCAATGGCTCGAGAGATTGCTCACACTGACGATTGTTCCGAGACAAGTCCAATTCGGAACTTGGTTAGTGGATACTATGCCAATGTTGAAAATTGGATATATAGCACCAGATTCAATTCTGTACAATGATGAGTATGTAAATAGAAATATTTTATCAGTACTTACACAACAGCCAAAGTCCTACTATACCAGGAGAGGTACCTGAAATTGTAATGTGTATGTCGGATTTCTCTCGAAAGCCACCATACTCGTCCAGCTGAAACAAATCACAGTCAGAAAACTTTGGTAACTCAGGAGACCCATCATCCGACATACCAATCAACAGTGTCATGAGGATATTTACGCAAGCGTTCACCAGAGAGAAATCGCAGAACAGTTCTGTATCTACGTGACTGATGATTGCATATCTCTGTGGATCAGTGAGGACCAGAATATTGCAAATGACAGCAATGAAACCAATCACTAGTGAAGAGAATGAAATCGGTATATCTGCCATATGAGAAACAATGCTCACGTTTCGTAAAGAATATAATCAAGAACAAGGGTAGGAGAATAGCCTTTCGAGGCCCCCAAACTGCATATACTCGGTAGAACTAGATGGAAAATTCAAGGTGATTAAAGGTGCCAATAAATTTACAATGCAAACTTGACTGCACCAGGATAGCATCACTCAAGACGCTGAAAATGTTGAAGGGAATATCAGATTCTATCCTAGCTAGACAAGCATACAATATGAACACTGTGCACTCACTCCCCAAGCAGAAAAGTTGTCAAATCGATAGCTCTATAATATTCAGTTTGAATTTATGGATTTACTGGAAGCTTCCTAGTAACTTACTGGCCAGCAATCATCCAAGGCTCTTCATTTGAAGTCGGAATTGTATACAAAATTGCGTATGCCTCCCCAACTAGATCATAGGATAGGTTTATTGTTGCTAAAATGAAAGAAGCTATGGTCGCAGGAAAGATGAACTTCTTGATGGAAGAGATGTGGAATTTTTTTGGTAGAATCCAAATCGCAAGCCCGAAAAGAACAGCATAAACGCCTTTGAAGAATAATCGAATGAGGTTCATCGTCTTAGAAATATTGTCGAGCGTGCACCATGCGGCGAGACGAACCATAGAGCATGCATTCAACCTAGAACGAGTTATCTTCAGGAGGCTGAACAGTCAGAAGTGACGAGTCAGGGCACACCATTACTACGATGAGCCGAGGGAGTATATAACTGGTACTAGGAACTGTGCCGGACATGGTTCCAATCGCAAATGACTTGAAATGAAGGAGTGAAGGAGAGGGGAAGGAGGGGGCGAAGTCCAAGCGCTGTAAATCCCTTCCTTATAAACCAGCCATGATATAAACTGTTGGCCATCTCATCAGCAAGTATTAAGTGACTTTATCGCTTTATGAATTTCACGTCAGTATTTCCATAACCGTACAGATCCGCCCAGTGGCACATCGCTGCCACATTGAGTTTGTTGCCATCTTGATCTGGGGCAACTGAAAGTAACTGTGTTAACGGCAGTTGCTTTTCCACTGCCGGTACCCTATTACTCTGTAGTAGCTGTGCACTCAATACTTGTCCAGACCCCAGAGCTGGAATTGAATCGGCGGTTTGTTATTCCAGAGCAGTCAGAAGGATCACTTGTTCTCGATATATACAGAGATTTTGGGATCTAGGATCCATAGTGACTAAATGAAACGTTAACAGTCATCCTTCTATGATCCTTCTATGATATCCTCGTGCATACTAGTATCCTCGAGATTGTATGAGATTCCTTCAGATGATGGAACACGATACAGATGATAAGACACAGCAACTCTTCCCTTCGTAAGCCAATTAAGTGGGCACTCTATGTTGAAACTTGACATAGCATCCGGCTCTAGATCGGAGTTGGCATGAAGCCCTAGTACCAACTTTGGGCTTTAATGGTATGAACATTACGATATGACGGGCCCCAGCTTGATATTACTTCCCCACCTTGGCAGCTGTTAGCAGTGCGATGATTCGTCCGAATAACGAGAAGAGTTGAGCCGTCGGAAACTCACACTGACCTCGTGTGAGAAAAAGCTCGGAATGTGATATAAAACGCTTTGACCTTAGACTGATCCAGTGCAATGTGATCGTTTTGGTGTTGGAGTTTGGGCGAAGACGTGGTCGGGGGTAGTCCAGGGTCCGAATCTGGGGGTTGAGGCATTGTATGTACTTATGGCTGTTGAACGTTAAGCATTTGATCCCTTACTCTTGGGGCTGTGAGTCTGCGCTGGTGTGTCGCAAGATGCAAAATTGAGCACAGCCACGATGTACATGCTTTGGCCGGCCAAAGAGTATATCAGCATGCCGTGCAAGAGAATCGGGGCGTCGGCACTGAGCACATTTAATCGAATCTGCTCATCGCTTCTCCAGCTCCAGCATCCACTGTACAGATTAAGTAACTGAGATTCGAGTCCCAAGTTCCCTGTTGTTTTTGTGACCTTCCAAATTAATTTCAGCGTGATTCAAGTATGTTTACCCTCCCGGCCACTTCGGCATTCTGGCCGAAAGCCTGCAAGCTGAGTGGATTATTGAGGAGTTAAAGGGCTACTTAGTAGGTGTAGTAGGCATAGGCGAAAGTCGTAAAAAGAAGGGTGGTCCCAATTATTATGATTGGGATTCGGGTTTTCATGGGGCTTGATAAGAATAATACTATCGCTGCACGATTTGGTGGTAGCTTCGCCGCAAGCAAGTTGTCCACTGCAGTACCAGTGGCCAAGCTGAAAGGAATGGAAGTATCAAACCCATAGACGCACTACTGGGACGAGACCCGGGCTATCGAAGTCTGCGATATCAATCTGATTCAATATGTATTGCGTTGAGTTTCGGTCTCAATAGAACCATGGACACACCTGTCTGTCATGGACCATGGTCACAGTTTGATCTCAGCCTAGTAAGTAAGTAACTGAGGAAAGATAAAAGAATACAATTCTCGAGGAGTATCACCGCGAAATCATTCAATACAAGTACATGCTATTGCACAAAAGAAATTTTTACTTCTCAACTTGAACTCTCAATCTACCATAGCTGCTGCCAAAATCAAATCTCGTGCTTGCTGGTCGCGAGGCATGATGGAAGATCGGTATGGCTTGGGGTGGCTAAAATTGGGGCATCGACTGGTTTCACCGCAGAAACACATTACTTAGAGAGCACATACCGGAAGAAGGTTCTAGTATACTCTCCTGGGAGGTCAACTTCATTACCTTCATTGTCTTTGGCCTTTTGTAGATCCAATGTGGCCAGGACAGATGCAATCGCAAGCCAGACAGTGTTGTCAGCCATATAGCGGCCTACACAGACTCTAGAAAGTAGAGCACATGGTTATAGTAGGAGAATACCATTAGACAAAAACTAATGAACCTTCGACCAAATCCGAATGCGAGAATGTCATTGATGCTTGTAAATGGCCCATCTGGAGAGTCCAGAAAACGCTCAGGCATAAATCTATCGGGCTCTGAGTATACATTGGGGTCTCGACTCATAGCCCTATACATGTCCTTCAGCTCACAAGCTTCTCGAAAAGAACCTAACATGACCTCACCAGATATTGGGGACAATCACACATCCTGAATGAAAGCATGTTAACTTGGCCAACACCAAACAGAGAGCCAAAAGTTTTTACAACCTTTAGGAATATGGTAACCCTGGTAAAAGTCATCTTCAATTGAAGCGTGGTAGACCCCTACAAAATCCTAAGAAATATGTGGTCCCTGAAAATGGGAATCTCATACCAAGGGGAAGAACCGGGTGCATCCGCATTATTTCGCGATAGACGGATTCAACATAAGGAAGAGAACGTCGGTCCTCAAACTTAGGTAGTCTACCTCTCCCTATAACGCGGTCAATTTCGGCTCGTGCTTTCAATTGAACGTTGGGATGTTGGACCATAGTGAGGAGAAAGGCGTTGATGGCAGACATTGTCTGGAAGTCAAGTATTAATAAGTTCCATAAAATGATCCTAATATGAGTAGAGACTTCGCACCGTATCTGCTCCAGCTGATGGGAGAAATCAAGGAGAGTTGATATGAATTTTGTAGCGTAAAAAAAGGTCTCACCCAGCAGACTGCCGGCACCCATTGTCTTGATCTTCTTAATATCCAGGGGATTTCCTTCACTTGCAAGAGCTAGCTCAGCAATAAGGGAAGTCCCAGTACCTGCTTTCTGCATGAAACGAATTAGAACAGCAAAGCAGCTTGAAAACACGCTTGCCAAGTTATTTACTGCTTGGTCCAACGGGATACTGCCTAGTTCCGTCACGTTTTGGCGAAATTTGTTTGCTATCTCTTGAAACCCACATCCAGGGAACCAAGAAGGCATGAAGCGTAGCCAGGGATATCGTTCAAGGGCGGGGTAGGGCTCTAATGATGCTCGTCCGAACATCACAAGAGCTTCTACGGCTTTCTTCGAAAGTGGATCTTCAGAACTAACGTCTAGCCCATATAACGCAGAGTATATGAGACCTTGAGAGAGTCTTGTGGGAACGCATTAGAGTCAGCCCTGGTACAAACTAAGCCAGTAGGACGTACGACATAGTGTGCTGCATAAATTCTTCTGGTACGGTTATTAGGCTGTGCAAATATTGACTGATTTTATTATATTGAGCGGGATAGAAGCGATGGCTGGAAGATTGACGAAAGTTTTGCTGGAAAACCCGCCTGTTTCCCCTCCATTTATCCGAATAGTGCTGCGAAAAATCAGAATTAGCATGAAAGAAAGGGTATTTGGCGCATGGATGAGAAGACAAGCCAGGATATTTACCTCTAGGGCAAGTACCTCATTAAATCCAGCCCTTGAAAGTGAAAAATCAGCGATGCCTTCGAAAGCAGGATCCAGACGCACAACTTCATCACTCGGGTCATTGCTCGATCTGAGTAAAACGAGCACGTTTTTCTAGGAGATCTATAGCAACATGAGCATGGTTGAGAATGAGCATGTTATATTTTCGAATGTAGACAAGTTCTCCTGTAATAAATCAGTATTTCTTGCATTGGTACAAGTAATTGTAGATAATCAACCATATTCTCTTCCCCACTGCTCATATTGGATCCAAGCATCAAGCGTGGGCATATTCGGAGATTTGGGACCTGGAGGGAAGGAATCTGCATGGGACTGACGGCGAGGTCGAAAATATAGTAGTGCTACAAGAGTAACGATTCCGTATAAAGTCACAAATAAAGGAGAGGTAGGAGCCATAGCAGATGAACGAGGGGGATTTTCTGAGGTCTCCTTATATAGTATAACTTGGAGAGAAAAGAATGACATGTTCTTAAAATACGATTAGGTTCCTCGTGAAAGTGACTTCATAAACGCCAATTCATAAACAAAGATGTACTTTGCAAAAGGTCCGGAGTGTAATTCTTACGACACATTTTTCCACCAGGCAGAAAGAACACGATTGCTGATTTGTTCGAGGGACCTTCAAACATAGGAGTTCTTATGTCATGAGAGAATACGAAGATAGGCACACCAAGGTTTTCCGGTGTCTCGTTTAAGTCCAGGTTTTCAGCGAATGGTGAGACTCGACTCCTCGAAGCTGGATACCACCAATTTGACATAAGACTACGACAATCTCGGAATTGGCAGGAGTCGAAATCGTTTTTGCTATGGTTGAAATGGACTCGATGCTGTCTCCATGCACCACTCGATAGGGAGCCAAAATTCCTGATGGGGAACTTTGGCATGTACACCGCCAACAAGATACCGACTGGGGTTTGACTTGAGCTGAACTCACGCAAATCATAGATGAAAAAAAAGTTGAGAAGAAGAAGTTTCTAGGACTGCCCGCTTTGACAGGCATTGTTCATAGAGCTTATCAGCAACACATTCAAAAACGGTTTATATCGTACCCAAAATAGGTGCACCACAGTGCACCACCCAAATCACAGTGAGGAACAAACTCCCGGAATATATGGGTAAATGTTGACGTTAGGCTTGGGCCTAGAGGCAATTAGTCCGTGACCATTCGCTGGCGATTATGTGGATCTGTATTAATGATGTTCATAAGAGTGTTGGCATGCTGCGTTGCGACACAATGGGAGACAATGGGCCAGGTGGCTGGCTCCTCGATGATATACTTGAAGTAATGCGGGTGCCCGTCCAGTGTTCGACTAGCGTCTAGAATAAGCTGGAGCTGTGGGATAGAGTTGGCGCTAAGCTAGCACTAGCCTCCTACAGGAGAGGTGTGAGTAGATCCACGCCGCTTTTGACATGGACGCAATATTTTTTGTGCATGCCATTGCTGGCAGTCTGTTGAGAGTCGAGTGGGTAGGGTGAGCTAATCGCGCCATTGCTTGAAGACATGAAGTTCGTAGGGAAACCCTTGAAAGCCGACTCGTCTAAAGAGAGAAGCTTCAAGTTTTGCAAGCCACTAGCCAGAGCAGGAAAGTAATTGATGTCTAAAGGCTTCAGTACATCTCCACGCACACCGCCGCGGCACCGTGATCACACAAAATTCATAAACTAGTGTTTCCCTCTATAGTAGTACTTGGATCATCATCAAAATAGCCTCCCTTCAGTGCGTCGTCTGTATCCCATTCAACCTCTCGCGACAATCCATACTTGCCCATCACAAACAACACATCGCTCTGTCTATTCATACTCGTCCGCTTCTCTCCATCTACGTCTCTAAACCACAACATCGCATCCTCCGGCACAGTGGGCAAAGTCTGGAAAACGCTCCTTGTCAAGTTGACCTGCTTCAAGTAATCCTCCCTAGGAAGCTTTGGTTTGGATCTGGTCTCCGCCCCGATGACTTTTTCGATTGACCCATGCGCACGGATAAAATCAAGAACACTTGAAACTTGGGCTTTTTCGGGGAAGGAAAGCTTCGGAATATTAGACATGGCCACTGAGATTTTGACGCGTCAGCCGTTCACTTTCGACTAGTGCACGCGCAGCTGTGAGACGCCGACTCTGTCTTCGTAAAGTCTGTAAAGTGTTGAGATCCAAGAGGTCTGCGTATTATGTAAGGTAAATGACGCACCTCTTGAGCTTTTGCCAAATTTTGTTCTCTCCCATCAAAAACACAGACTGCCTCAACTCCAAATTCTTCCAGCTTTTTGATCAGTCTATACCAACCATTGATAAGGATGTGGAATTTGAGTAAAGTGAAATCGTTGGGTTAAAAGTGTTCCGTCTCTATTGAATGATTGAGTAAAAAGAGCGTTGAGCTAGTCAAGGCCGCACAGCACGATCCTTTTGCCAGAAAAACCTTGAAGACGATCTGGTAAACGTTTATGAAACGAAAGGCGTCAGCCCAAAAACTCCCATGTACTTGGGCAAGAGTTCGCGACAGGATGAAGTAAAGAGTAAGTGATGAGCTACTGACGGGATTTCGTGAACGCGCTGCTTAGATATCTTGTGCGCGCGCGATAAGGATAATCAAATCAATAATATTAATTGTGTGGTTTGCGGGGAAAACGACGTCCCGCCAAAGCGGCGCCAGGAACAATAGTGACTGGTTTGGAAAGGAAATCCAAAACAAAAAGGTGTCGAATCCAGTATGCAAGGAGTGCACACTGCAAGGGTCTGAAGGAGAGAGATCACATGAGTCCAGGTGAGGCTAGGAATAAAGGCTGAGTGGAAAGAAGGGGAACGAGGGATCTATCGTATATAATGTGGGGGATGTAACGAGCCGATGTAACAAGCAAAAGATCGACGCGCACGAGCCTGGACGAAAGAGGAATCTGCTGTTATTATTATCTGAATCTAAAGATAAGATAACAACCGTACTATGCACTGCACACACACGGCGTGCACACTCCTCTGTAATGGTCACAGTTCGAGCTTGGCCTGCCATAAGTGCGTAGCAAGTATTGGGCAACCAAGGACAGATAAAATAATCCAACTCTCGAGGTGTAGAAAGTCCCAAATCATTGTACAAGTACATACTATACAAAAGAAATTGTTACTTCTCAACCTTGAACTCTTAATCTACCATAGCTGTTGCCAACTTGATCAAATCCCGTGCTTGCTGGTCGCGAGGCGTGATGGAAGATTGGTATGGTTTCGGGTGACTTGGGGCATCGACTGGTTTCAGCATAGAAACACATTACTCAGAAAGTACATACCGGAAGAAGGTTCTAGTATACTCTCCTGGGAGGTCGACTTCATTCCCTTCATTGTCTTTGGCCTTCTGTAGATCCAATGTGGCCAGGACAGATGCAATTGCGAGCCAGACAGTGTTGTCAGCCATATAGCGGCCTACACAGACTCTAGAAAGTAAATCACAGAGTTGGCAGGAGATATTATCAGACAAAAACCGATGAACCTTCGTCCAAATCCAAATGCAAGGATGTCATTGATGCTTGTAAATGGCCCATCTGGAGAGTCCAGAAAACGTTCAGGCATAAATGTATTGGGCTCTGAGTATACATTGGGGTCTCGACTCATGGCCCTATACATGCCCTTCAGCTCACAAGCTTCTCGAAAAGAACCTAACATGACCTCACCAGATATTGGGGACAATCACACATCCTGAATGAAAGCATGTTAAGACCAACACCAAACAGAGGGCCAAAAGTTGTTACAACCTTTAGGAATATGGTAACCCTGGTAAAAGTCATCTTCAACTGAAGCGTGATACATACTAAGGGGGATAGCCGGGTGCATTCACATTAATTCGCGATAGACGGATTCAACATAAGGAAGAGAACGTCGGTCCTCAAACTTAGGTAGTCTACCTCTCCCAATAACGCGGTCAATTTCGGCTCGCGCTTTTAATTGAACGTCGGGATGTTGGACCATAGTGAGGAGAAAGGCGCTGATGGAAGACATTGTCTAGAAGCCAAGTATTAATAAGTTTCATAGAATGATCATGATTCAAGTAGAGACTTCGCACCGTATCTGCTCCAGCTGATGGGAGAAATCAAGAAGAGTTGATATGAATTCTGTAGCGTTAAAAGATAAGGTCTCACCCAGCAGACTGACGGCGCCCATTGCCTTGATGTTCTTAATATCCAGGGGATTTCCCTCACTTTCAAGAGCTAACTCAGCAATGAGGGAAGTCCCAGTGCCTGTTTTCTGCATGAAACAAATTAGAACAGCAAAGCAGCTTGAAAACACACTTACCAAGTTATTTACTGCTATGTCAAACGGGATAGTGCCTAGGTCCGCCATATTTTGGCGAAATTTGTTTGCTATCTCATGAAAACCACATCCAGGGAACCAAGAAGGCGTGAAGCGTAGCCAGGGATATCGTTCAAGGGCGGGGTAGGACTCTAACACTGCTCGTCCCAACATCGCAATGGCCTCTATGGCCTTCTTGTAAAGTAGATCTTCAGAACTAACATCTAGCCCATATAATGCAGAGTATATGAGACCTTGAGAGAGTCTTGTGAGAACATACTATCAGCCCTGGTACAAACCAAACCAATAGGACATACAACATAGTGTGCTGCATAAACTCTTCTGGTACAGTTATTAGGCTGTGCAAATATTGACTGATTTTATTATATTGAGCAGGATAGAAGCGATGGCTGGAAGATTGACGAAAAATTTTGCTGGAAAACCCGCCTGTTTCCCCTCCATTTATCCGAGTATTGCTGCATAAATCAGAATTAGTGCGAAAGAAAGCGTATTTGGCACATGGCTTTGGTGAGGGGACAAGCCAGGATGTTTACCTCTAGGGAAAGCACCTCATTAAATCCGGACCTTGAAAGTAAAAAATCAGTGGTGACTTCGAAAGCAGGATCCAGACGCACAACTTCATCACTTGGGTCATTGCTCGATCTAAGTAAAGACGAGCACATTTTTCTAGGAGATCTATAGCAACATGAGCATGGTTGAGAATGAGCATGTTATGTTCGCGAATGTAGACAAGTTCTCCTGTAATAAAATCAGTATTTGTGTGTTGGTACAAGCAACTGTAAATAATCAACCATATTCTCTTCCCCACTGCTCATATTGAATCCAAGCATCAAGCATGGGCATGCTCGGAGATTTGGGACCTGGAGGGAAGGAATTTACATGGGACTGACGGCGAGGTCGGAAATATAGTAGTGCTACAAGAGCTGCGATTCCATATAAAGTCACAAACAAAGGGGAGGTAGGAGCCATAGCAGATGAATGGGGGGATTTTTTGAGGTCTCCTTATATAGTATAACTCGAAGAGAAAAGAATGACATGTTCTCGAAATACGATTAGGTTCCTAGTGCGTCAAAAGTGACTCCATAAATGCCAATGTCATGAGAGAAAACAAAGATGTACTTTGCGAAAGGTCTAGAGTGTAATTCTTATGACAAAATTTTCCACCTATAGCAGAAAGAACACGATTGCTGATCTGTTCGAGGGACCTTCAAACATAGGAGTTCCTATGTCATGAGAGAATACGAAGATAGGTACACGAAGGTTTTCCAGTGTCTCATTTAAGTTTGAGTTTTCAGCGAATGGTGGATATCATGGAGACTCGAGTCCTCGGAGCTTGATTCCACCAATCTGACATAAGACTACAACAATCTTGGGATTGGTAGGAGTAGAAATCGTTTTTGTTATGGATGGTTTGAAATGAACTCGATACCATCCCCATGCACCAGGGTGCCAAAAATTTCTAATGAGAAACTTTGTTTAAGTAGTATGTACAGTGCACCGCCAACAAGACACCATTGGGGGTTTGACTTTGGACTGAACTCACGCGAATCATAGATGAAAGTTCAGAAGAAGTTTCTGGGACTCCCCGCTTTGACAGGTATTGTTGATAGAGCTTATCAGCAACGCACCCAAAAACGGTTTATATCATACCCAAAATAGGTCCACCACAGTCCACCACCCAAATTACAATATATGGGTGAACGTTGAGGCTTGGGCCTAGAGGCAATTAGTTCGTGACCATTCGCTGGCGATTACTTATGTGGATCTGTATTAATGACGTTCATAAGATTATTGGCACGCTGCGTTGCAGACAATGGGCCAGGTGGCTGGTTCCTCGATGATATACTTGAAGTAATGCGGGTGCCCGTCCAGCGTTCGACTAGCATCTAAAATAAGCTGGAGCTGTGAGATTAGATCTTCCATAGAATCTGGCGCTAAGCTAGCACTTGTTTACTATAAGAAAGGTATGAGTAGATCCATGCCGCTCTTGACATCGACGCAATATTTTTTGATTGCTGGCAGTCTGTTGAGAGTGGAGCGGGTAAGGCCTGTGAGCTAATTGCGCCATTGGTTGAAGGTCGTAGTGGAAACTCCCGAAAGCTGACTGGTCTAATGAGAATCGCAAGCCACTAGCCAGAGTTCATGGGAGTGAAGGCAGCCGCTTCAGTAGCATTATTTAAATACCCCCAGTATCTGTTGTGGAGATTATGATAATAAACCCAGTAAGCTACTGTACAGTAAGAGTGTAGGGGCATTTTAATCCCTCTGTGTTCGCATTTGATGAGGTCATGTGACTCGTTTGTTGCAGCTTTTGGGTGGCTGGACAAAAATAGGTTATTTACGGGCCTATTTAGGCAATTTCTGGGATGGTAGCTAGCCCAAAAAAGACTATATATAATGTATTAATATTTGAGCACTACTCCGAGGTGGATTAGGCACCATAAGGGGATGGATTGCATCGAAAAATCTAGATGACGTTCGGTCAAAGCTGGCTGAGCATTACCAAATTGGGTAATGCCATCAAAACAGTAAAAGCGGCCTAAAAAGCCTGCTTCTACATGGATATTCCGCCCTATAAGAGTGTAGATAGTATCTTTACATATATAATAGGTCCCTGAAGCGAAATTACAGCGATAGCTGCGGTCAAAGCTGTTTTATTACCATATTTAGAATGCCAGCAAAGCGGCCTAAAAGCTTGTTTATGCATGGGTATCCTACCTAATAGCAGTCTATACAGTGTTTATAGATGTACAGTAGGCACCTAAAGCGAAAATTAAAGCAGGTATATGGTGTAATAGTAGCATTGCTTCGATGTTTGGGTCTGTGGCTGTGTTGTAAAAAATCGAAATAAAAGTAGGGATGTTTAATATACTAGTGGTACAGGCATGGTCTCTGCATAATATATATATGCCTGAAGCAAAATCAGAGCATTCTATGAAGAGAATAGGCTGTAATTGCCTGCTCTAGGCCGGAGGAGGTCAAAGCTGTATGACCAAATAGGGAAATCTATGATTACATACAGGTGGTGTTGAGTCGAAGTTGGGCTCAGTAATGGCGTGGCCTCTCAAGGTCTGAGGTCTGGAATACATATCTGAGTGCTGTAGTATACTAGCTACGCCCTCCAGGGGTTATATTTGACAATATGTGGGCAGGAATATGTACATGGAGTGATCAATGGTGAGTAACCATCAAAATTCGCATTTTTGAGGAATTAAATACTAATAATGAGTGTCTAAGCGCAGGTAGGACCTCAAACCTCGGTAGGTATACTCTCCAACATAGTATACACTCGATCCATGTCCAAGAACCATTTATATGGCACCAGATGCGATGGTATACACTGATCTTTATTGATTTTCCCTCAAAACTCGATTTTTTGAGGAATTATCATGGAATATTGGGGCCTTAAGAGTAGCCAGGGGGCTAAGACGTCGTATATAGACTGTACTATATAGTATTAGTCTTTTTCATATGCAAGAACGATTTATGCAGCACCTGAAGCGATGGTATTCCCTGATCTGTATGGATTCTGCCAAAAAATGCGATTTTCAGGAAATAAAACAGGCATAGAGTGTGCTATACACCTCAGACTATGCTCAAACTTGGATAATCATGTATTCGAATCATATAGAGGCCCTCCAGACCAAAATGTTTGAGTATGTACATCTCAATGTCACGATCTGAACTTTGAGCCAAGTAGAGATATCCTAGTGTGCACTTACAACAGTATCGTTCCATGGAGGTACCCAGATGTGGATATAACACCTGGTCGTCGTTGAATTCGATTCGAAGACATTTTTCCCAAGTTTTTAGTATGATCTGAGACTTGTAGCACACTCTATGCCTATTTTATTTCCTGAAAATCGCATTTTTTGGCAGAATCCATACAGATCAGGGAATACCATCGCTTCAGGTGCTGCATAAATCGTTCTTGCATATGAAAAAGACTAATACTATATAGTACAGTCTATATACGACGTCTTAGCCCCCTGGCTACTCTTAAGGCCCAATATTCCATGATAATTCCTCAAAAAATCGAGTTTTGAGGGAAAATCAATAAAGATCAGTGTATACCATCGCATCTGGTGCCATATAAATGGTTCTTGGACATGGATCGAGTGTATACTATGTTGGAGAGTATACCTACCGAGGTTTGAGGTCCTACCTGCGCTTAGACACTCATTATTAGTATTTAATTCCTCAAAAATGCGAATTTTGATGGTTACTCACCATTGATCACTCCATGTACATATTCCTGCCCACATATTGTCAAATATAACCCCTGGAGGGCGTAGCTAGTATACTACAGCACTCAGATATGTATTCCAGACCTCAGACCTTGAGAGGCCACGCCATTACTGAGCCCAACTTCGACTCAACACCACCTGTATGTAATCATAGATTTCCCTATTTGGTCATACAGCTTTGACCTCCTCCGGCCTAGAGCAGGCAATTACAGCCTATTCTCTTCATAGAATGCTCTGATTTTGCTTCAGGCATATATATATTATGCAGAGACCATGCCTGTACCACTAGTATATTAAACATCCCTACTTTTATTTCGATTTTTTACAACACAGCCACAGACCCAAACATCGAAGCAATGCTACTATTACACCATATACCTGCTTTAATTTTGCTTTAGGTGCCTACTGTACATCTATAAACACTTTATAGACTGCTATTAGGTAGGATACCCATGCATAAACAAGCTTTTAGGCCGCTTTGCTGGCATTCTAAATATGGTAATAAAACAGCTTTGACCGCAGCTATCGCTGTAATTTCGCTTTAGGTGCCTACTGTACATCTATAAACACTGTATAGACTGCTATTAGGTAGGATACCCATGCATAAACAAGCTTTTAGGCCGCTTTGCTGGCATTCTAAATATGGTAATAAAACAGCTTTGACCGCAGCTATCGCTGTAATTTCGCTTCAGGGACCTATTATATATGTAAAGATACTATCTACACTCTTATAGGGCGGAATATCCATGTAGAAGCAGGCTTTTTAGGCCGCTTTTACTGTTTTGATGGCATTACCCAATTTGGTAATGCTCAGCCAGCTTTGACCGAACGTCATCTAGATTTTTCGATGCAATCCATCCCCTTATGGTGCCTAATCCACCTCGGAGTAGTGCTCAAATATTAATACATTATATATAGTCTTTTTTGGGCTAGCTACCATCCCAGAAATTGCCTAAATAGGCCCGTAAATAACCTATTTTTGTCCAGCCACCCAAAAGCTGCAACGAACGAGTCACATGACCTCATCAAATGCGAACACAGAGGGATTAAAATGCCCCTACACTCTTACTGTACAGTAGCTTACTGGGTTTATTATCATAATCTCCACAACAGATACTGGGGGTATTTAAATAATGCTCCTGCAATGGGTGGTGAAGGAAAGTAATTGATGTCACGCTGAAGGCTTAGTAGTACTAGTAGTACTAGGCAATGTACGCGCTTAGTCACCGTGATTGCCTAGTCTAGTGTTTCCCTCTGGATCATCATCAAAATAGTCTCCCTTCGGTACGTCGTCCGTGTCCCGTTCGATCCATACTTGCCCATCGCGGACAACGCGTCGCTCTAGGTCTACTTGTACTCGTCCACTTTTTTCCATCTATGCGACGTCGCATCCTCCAGCACCACTTGAAACCTGTGATTTTTCAGGGGAGGAAAGCTTCGAGATATTTGACGTGGCCATTGCGATTTGGTTCAGACGCGTCAGCCATTCACTTTCACGCGCAAATGCGAGACGCCGGCTGCTCTGTCTTCGTAAAGTCTGTAAAGTGTTGAGATCCAAGAGGTCTGCGTATTAAGGAAAATAACACACCTCTTGAGCTTTTGCCAAGTTCCGTTCTTTCCCATCGAAAACACAGACAGCCTCAACCTCCAGCTCTTTGATCAGTCTATACCAACTGAGGACATGTCGATAAGGATGTGGGATTTGAGTAAAGTGAAATCGTTGGGTTAAGAGTGTTCTGTCTCTATTGAATGGTTGAGTAAATAGAGCATTGAGCTAGTCAAGGCCGCCTACAGCACGATCCTTTTGCTAGAAAAACCTTGAGACGATCTGGTAAACTTTTAATGATATCTGGACTGCATTTTGGGCTTTTTAGTGGCCAAGAAGCATACCAAGTTTTCTGTATGAAAAGCGTCAGCCCCAAAACTCCTATGTATCTGGGCAAGAGTCCGCGACAGGATGGAGGAAAGAGTAAGTGATGAGTCACACATCACGACTGGTCCGGTCCGCAATACATACTTATTGCATTGAGGTTCCGTCTCAATGACAAAATTAAGTACTATATAGGCCTAAAGCAGGAGATTGCGGCTTATGCGAGAAACCGAGGTTCGGCGTACTACACCCTTAGAGGGATCCGCGGGAACTGCTTCAGCCGAGGTCGAAGTACTATATATACTGTCATGGTCACAGTTCGAGCTTGGCCTGCCATAAGTGTGTAGTAAGTATTGTGCAACCAAGGACAGATAAAAGAATCCAATTCTCAACGTGTATCATCGCAAAATCATCGTACAAGTACATACTACATAAAAGAAAGTGTCACTCCTCAACTTCAATCTACCATAGTAGCTGTTGCCAAAATCAAATCCCGTGCTTGCAGATCGCGAGGCGTGATAGAAGATCGGTATGGCTTGGGGTGACTAACATTGAGGCGTTGATTCGTTTCTATGTGGAAACACATTACTTAGAGAGCACATACCGGAAAAAAGTTCTAGTATACTCTCCTGGGATGTCAACTTCATTCCCTTCATTGTCTTTGGCCTTCTGTAGATCCAATGTGGCCAGGACAGATGCAATAGCAAGCCAAACAGTGTTATCAGCCATATAACGGCCTACGCAGACTCTAGAAAGTAAATCACAGAGAGTTGGCAGGAGATATTATCGAATAAACCAACAAACCTTCGCCCAAATCCAAATGCGAGAATGTTGTTGATGCTTGTAAACGGCCCATCTGGAGAGTCCAGAAAACGTTCAGGCATAAATCTATCTGGCTCTGAGTATACATTGGGGTCTCGATTCATAGCCCTAGGGGATGTCCTTCAGCTCATGAGTTTCCTGTAAAGAGCTTAACACGATCTCACCAGATATTGGGGACAACTACACATCCTGAATGAAAGTATGTCAAGACCAACATCAAACAGAGGGCTGGCAAAAGGTTTACAACCTTTAGGAATATGGTAACCCTGGTAAAAGTCGTCTTCAATTGAGACGTGGAAGAGCCCTACAAAATCCTAAGAAATATGTGGCCTCTCGAAAATGGGGATCTCATACCAAGGGGTAGAGCTGGGTGCATTCGCATTATTTTGCGATAGACAGATTCAACATAAGGAAGAGAACGTCGGTCCTCAAACTTAGGTAGTCGATCTCTCCCAATAACCCTGTCAATTTCAGCTCGCGCTTTGAATTGAACGTCAGGATGTTGGACCATAGTGAGGAGAAAGGCGCTGATGGAAGACATTGTCTGAAGCCAAGTAATAAGTTTCATAGAACGGCCCTAATTCAAGTGGAGATTTCGCACCGTATCTGATCCAGCTGATGGGAGAAGTCAAGGAGAAGTTGACGTTGTTGATTTTTGTAGTGACACAAAATAAGGTCTTACCCAGAAAGCTGATGGTACCCATCGACTTGATCTTCTTAATCTCAGCGGGCCTCCCCTCGTTTTCAAGAGCTAGCTCAGCAATAAGGGAAGTCCCAGCACCCGTTTTCTGAATGAAAGGAATTAGAACAGTAAAGCAGCTCGAAAAATACTTGCCAAGTTATTTACTGCTTCGTCAAACGGGATAGTGTCTACCTCCCTAATGATCTGGCCTAATTTGTCTGCTATCTGTTGAAACCCACATCCAGGGAACCAAGAAGGCATGAAGCGTAACCAGGGAAATCGTTCAACAGCAGGGAAGGACTCTAATAATGCTCGTCCAATCAACGCAACAGATTCTATGGCCTTCTTTGCAAGCAGGTCTTCAGAACCAATGTCTAGTCCATATAATGAAGAATATATGAGACCTTGAGAGAGCCTTGTGGAAACACATCATCATTCAGCTAGCCCTGGTGAGAACTAAACCAGTAGGACATACGACATAGTGTGTTGCATAAATTCTTCTGGAACAATTATCAAGCTGTGCAAATATTGGTTGATTTTATGATATTGAGCAGGATGGAATCTACGGCTAGCAGATTGACGAAAATGTTGCTGGAACAGCCGCCTGTTTCCCCTCCATGTATCTGAATATTGCTGCATTTGTTACAAATCAGAAGGATAGGGTATTCAGTACACAGCTTTGGCGAGAAGGTAAGCCAGGTGCCTACCCCAAGGGAAAGTATCCGATCGAATTCACACCTTGAAAAGTAAAAATCAGCGATGCCTTCGAAAGGAGGATCCAGACTCACAACTTCATCACTTGGGTCATTTCTCGATCCGAGTAAAGACGAGCACGCTTTTCGAGGAGGTCTATGGCAACAGGAGCATTGTTAATAATGAGCATGTTATGTTCGCAAATGTAGACAAGTTCTCCTGTAAGAGTATCATGAGTGGAATTAGGATTTCATGTATTGGCAATTGTAGATAATAACCATATTCCCTTCCCCACTGCTGATATTGAACCCAGGCGTCAAGAGCGGGCATGCTCGGATTTCTGGGACCTGGGGGGAAGAACTCTACAAAGGACCGACGGCGAGGTCGAAAGTACAGTAGTACCACAGCAACAGTTGCGATTCCGTATAAAGTCGCAAACAAAGAGGACGCAGGAGCCATAGTAGATGTTTTCAATATCTCCTCCTTCGTAGTATAACTCGAAGAGGAAGGAGTGTCGTGTTCTCAATGAAATATGGTTATTATAAGTTCCTAGAGCGTGAAAAATGACTTCATAAACGTCAATGTCATGAGAAAAAACAGATGTACCTTGCGAAAGGCCACGAGTGTTGGTTTCTTACGGCACAATTTTCCACCTGTATAACTTAGCAGAAGGAATGGCATGATTGCTGATTTGTTTGAAGGACCTTCAAACGGAGCAGTTCAAATGTCATAAGAGAATACAAAGATAGACCCACCGAGGTTTTCCAGTGTCAAGTTCAAGTTCAAGTTTTCAACGAATAGTGGATATCATGACTCGGAGCTGAATACCACCGATTTGACTTAGCACTACAACCATCTCGGAATAAGGAGTCGAAATCAAAAGTCACGAAACAATGGCCTTTTTGTTACGGATGGTTTGAAACGAACTAGATGCCGTCCCCAGGACCCCGGAAAATACACCTTAAGGCCTTTCGCAAAAAAAATAATTTTGAGCCAAAATGTCCGAGCCGAAATCGCAAAAATTTCGTCCGCTGGACCCAAAAATGTCCGAACTCCGAGTGGCCTCCAGTTTCCCCTGTTAGTCAATGGGGTACCCGAAAATTCACTGGGACCCCCCTGCGATATGAAACCGTGCAAATATCTGATGTAACGCCTCCTCCCCATCTTGCCTGATTCTCTTCCGGCCGCGCCTTATGGCGCGGCCTAAACTTTTGTCGCATCGCGACTCTTATTTTATCTTATCTTATGATTAGATATCATTTCTATTCTATTCATTTCGATTACTATAACTAGTCGAATTACATAAATTACTGTAGTTCTTCTACACTACGAGTACACAATTGCATAGCCTTTGTCATGCTCTTTCGTGTGAACGTAAGACTCTCGCCTAAGGGCGTTATACTTTTTTGAGCATCAAAAATCTTTATTAAAAGATTGTGTGCACAAAACTACGAGAAGTAATAACTACTCGACTAGAATTATAAAGTAATCTAAAAAATTATTACCACTCTTACTCTGCATCAAAAGCGCCAAGCAAAATCAACAAAAGTTCGATCACATGGACCAAAACAGGAACTCAGAGAAGTCCCAACGAGATGCGAGCAATTGCCACTCACAACATGGTGATGCCACGTCACCAATAAATTCACACGACGGTAGTCATAGTTCACGACTACCACCGTATGCAGGACAAAGTCCTGAAATTGAGCCGTCTAACGACAGGCAGAATGTAAGTGATGTCGAAGACATCTGTGAGTGTGCGTCAAATATGACACACGATAAACTTTCTGAGTCTAATGAGTCTCAGGGAGCCTTTAGCAATAAAGGCTTGACAGACATGAATGACCTCAAGGAGGCCATGCAAGAACTATCGCAGTTCTATGGACAAGGTGCGCAAGCACTAAACCGTATAGCTACCGCGGTAGAACATTGGTCCGGACCATCCGGAATGAGTAAGTCCAGACCGGTACCAGATACTGGTAACCTTACGAGCATAGCAATGCCCGTAGCCCGACCGCCAGCAGTAACGCCAGCGGTATTACAGGCGGCATTACCGCCTGACAACGAACAAACAAGTCGTTGGGAAGGCATAAAGCCTACCACACATCCGTTCCGTCAAACGATGGGAATATACGAACCACCAGGTGCCCGAGATCGGAGACCTAAAGAATCTTTCAAGCCAATACATAACGTATGGCATACGGATTCATTCGATCCGATAGACCCACCTGAAGGTGAAGGTCTATTTGACAACCTTGAAACCGAGGTTGTAGAAGAAGGTGATCGCCAAAGCGATCCCTATAATAACTTTGGCAACTTTGTAACGATAAGGAAGAATCAAACTTCCCAAACGAACAAAACGCCAAATAAAGGAGTTCATGCAAATGAAAGCCCAGTCATCGACTTATCAAACTCGACAATGGGTAAATCAAATGAACCCCAGACGCTTCATTACTCTCCAGTAATAAGGCAAAACATCTTCACAGGAAGAATGTCTCCGGCCCCAAGAGGACCGAGATCGTTACCTACTCCGCCTACAATTAGTATACGGAAAAATGACCCCATCCAACGGACAGAGTCAACAATAGTGGGACCATTGAGAAATGAGTCCCTTATCAAAGCTCACGAAGCATTCATTCAAGAATTGAATGAACATTATCGTAAAAACCAACCATTGGTTGATGTTAGTATTCCTACACAAGGAATACAAATGAAAACGATAGCGCCGTCAGCACCGATAACGGTACGTATGGCGCAAACACAGACAACGACACAAGTCGTTCGTCAACAAAACACGCAAGGACCTGGTCCGAGCACAATGGTAATACATACAGTAGTACCACCCGCACAACAACAGTTACCTCCGGTAACTCTTACACAGCAAGTACAAACAGTACCTGCTAAAATGAAGGCTTCTGTAAAGAAAGAGCCAATTACTACGGTGATCCCACCAGTAACAATACAACAAGCAGTACCACAAACAGTAGTACTACCAACACTGCCAGCTACAATAGTACAGGCATCGCCAATAGTAGTACCAACACCGGTACCACTGATAAATGAAGTACAGAATAATACTGCACTGACGGCGATAAGATCGCCTAGTATGCCGCTCCCGAACGGGATAACGAGCGATTGGGAAAGTCGCGTAGCGATTCAGAGACAACACAACTATAGTCTCAGAACATCCGGTATGATACCGGATGCATTCCCTGACCAGATGGTAGGATTCAATGACGACGGCATCCCCGTCGACAAACTAACTACTCCACAAGAAGTTTGGGATCGGGAGTATAATAATACCTCCTCAAAGCAAGCTCAATCGTCGCAACCCTACAAGGGTGGCAGAGTTAGGTATGCCTCCGGCACACCTGGAGATCCTGATGATAACTCCGACAGCTCTGACTCTAGCGATAGAGACAAGAAGCGTAAAGGTACGCCTTGGTCTGATGAATCATCAGATGATAACGACAAGGAGTCCGATTCTGACTCCTCATCTAACGATTCCTGGGTGAATTATATAATTCAACCACAGGCAAATCTTAGTAAATCGCAACAGCGTAAGGTGCGACGAAAACTTGCAGCTAAACTGCGAGAGAAAACAGGGGATGACGAACGTCGTGCCCGATGGAAACACCAGGTACACAGAGTGTATCAACGTATGGTACGTCATGCAGTGGGGAAACCCGTCACAAATACAGACGGAGCTAAGAATATCAAGCTCCCAACGCCTGAGGCATACGATGGTACACCAGACGTAGAAATTTTCGAGAGATGGTTAGCCATCCTTCTCAGATGGATGGCTGTAAATCGCTATTGTGGTAAAGACCACAATCAAACACGCCTCCAGGTATTGGGGTTATTCCTCAAGGACAAAGCCCTTGATTGGTACAACGACGAAGTCAATGGACCTCATAGGATCACAATATCCTGGAAATTCGAAGACGCCATAATAGGAATCTTCGATAGATGCGTACAAGCATCTACAATACATCAAGCTGCTCAGCAGTTTGAACAAGTAATATACTCGCCCGCTAAAGGCGTACGAGATTATCATGCCACCCTATTAAGATGGGCGGCAAGGATGCAGCAGCCGCCTAATTCGGCTGCGATGCGCAATCGATTCATTAATGGGTTACCCATTACGATACTGAAACATCTAGCGAACCAAGGCATCGTTCCAGAGTATGCTAAACTCAGAACGATGGTCAAAGCGGTTACTAGACTCGAGGACAATTGTCATCTTGAAGATTACTACGTGACTTCACGTAAGAAACCGAGCTCTGAAGACTCGAAATATATCACTAAGCGAATACGCCGTGAAGCAAAAGTACAACCAAGTGGTAGTACAGGACCATATAAATATGGTCCAGTGCTCGTCAAAGGACGACCATTTCAACTGGTGAAGCATTGATTCTCCAATAATAAATCGAAGCCCGTACGCACTGAGAATACACTCAGAAGCATGGGACAGGTAACGAACTCTAAGAGTTCAAGACCTAAACCATCTAGTGACACAAGCACTAGAAAACTCTGCTATGGATGTGGCAAACCGGGACATTTTGCAAATGACCCTACTTGTGAACGATACGGGCAACCCCGCATGTATGTCATCCAAGAAGAGGATGAACAAGAGGAGATAGAATCTCCTCCGATAGTCGAAGAAGAGATTCAAAATGATGAATCTCCGAACATAACTGATCCTAACGACGAGGAATCGTCCGAAGGAGAATACACCCTCGAACCATACGAGGATGAATATGTCGGTCGACTATATGACAATGACGATGACTTTAGCGACTACTATGGTCGCATAATGGAACCGGTTCAGACCGATTCTGAGGATTTTGAAAATCCATTAGATGATTGCGGACCACCGGTCTGCATAGAAGAGGATATGGATGATGATTTATTCTTATCCATAGATCCTCACTATCATTCATTCATAATGAATGAAGATCGGTTGACTGCTATCAGTCACCATGAAGACGAAGAACCAAAACCTGAAAAAGGTAAAGGTTTTCGAACTTCAAGTAAACAAATGCCGCGACCAAATAGAGGTCCAGCGAAAGATTGTCGTCCAATGACAGTGATAGTAAATATCGGGGGAGTCGAAGCGTTTACGCTATTCGACTCCGGATGCACAATAGAGGCATTAAGCCCCTCGTTTGTTCGCATAGCGAACATAAAAGCTCATCAGCTAGCTGATCAGCATTCACTACAACTAGGAACGGTAGGAAGTAAAGCCAAATTCAATTTTGGCACGAGTGTAAATACCTCATATGGAGGTATTGATGAAAAAGTATACTTCGACATTATAAATGTCGATAGATATGATGCGATCCTAGGAACGCAATTCATGCGTAAGCATGGAATACAACTCGACTTCAATAAGGATGTAATCCTTATCAAAGGAAAGGTAGCACCATATCTTTCCGTGGGGGAGGACGCAATGGAATTTGCGCGCCAAACCGCAATGAAAAAGGAAACCCTTAACGGGAAATTCTGAAGAACGGAAACGCAAGCTAGTAAAGAGTGACTAGCTGCAGTTTCAACTTCAAAGAAGTCGAAAAATAACGAAATTCCAATAGTGGAAATTGAGACGATAGTGGACGAAGAACATCTTCGTTCAGAATTACAACGCTCCGCAAGGAGCTTTCCGCACCATTTCCCAGTAATACTGGAGAAATATGATGAAAATGATTCATCACAAACACCGAAAACAACTATGTTATCGGCAGAAGACCTCGACAATTATGTCGAAGTCTTACAAGAAATATCTCGTGAAATGTTTCCCGAGAGTGTGCGCAAACAAGTTAAGCTTAGAGCTCAACGAGAAAAGGAGAAGGACAATTCTCCTGAATCTGAACCCGAATCAGGGGACGAGGAATTCAAGGCAGTTCAAGAGGACAGCCCGATAGACTTTTCCTCGCTACAAAAGCAAGGACCATTTACGGATGATCAAATACCGATGATCCACGCGATGATAATCGATGAGTATAAAGATATACTCGGGGGAGTACCAGAGGTACTCCCACCACTATGAGAAATCAATCATCGAATTAAACTAATCGATGAACAACGGCAATATAATTATTATATGCCTAGGTGCCCAGATCACCTAAAAACGCAACTTACTGATAAAATCGGTAAATACACCAGATCAAACTGGTGGATACAGCAACCTGCTCCGCAGGCTGCACCTATGCTTTGTATTCCAAAGAAAAATGGTACACTACGTACCATTATTGACTATCGTCAACGGAACGATAACACGGTAAAGGATGTCACTCCTTTCCCTGACCAGGATAACATCCGAACGGATGTAGCCAAACATAAGTATCGATCCAAGATCGATCTTAGTGATGCGTACGAACAAATTCGTACTGAAGCAGGCGATGTGTGGAAAACAGCATTCGCCTGCATCTTCGGGACATTCGTCAGTAATGTCATGATGATGGGGGATTGTAATGCCCCAGCCACTTTCCAGCAAATGATGACATTCATCTTTCGCGACGCTATCGGAAGATATGTACACGCATATCTCGACGATATCTTTGTCTTCAGTGATACACTAGAAGAACATGTTAAGCACATCAGAGATGTACTTGATCGCCTTAGGAAGCATCATTTCTTCCTTCAAGCCGCTAAATGCGAGCTCTTCTCTGCTACAGTGGACTGTCTTGGACATTCCATAGACGATAAAGGTATCCACGCGGATACCGACAAGATGGACAGGATTCGCGAATGGCGAACTCCGCGTACGTTCAACGACGTACAACGATTCTTGGGGTTAGTACAATACATAGCCCCGTACATGCCAGATGTAGCCCAGTATACTGGACCACTGTCTATAATGACAAGGAACAATGTTCCTTTCATATGGATGCCAGTCCATGAAATGTGCTTTCAGCACATCAAAAGACTGGCAACCAAGGCTCCAATACTGAAGCCTATAAATACTAATAAAGACGAACCTATATGGGTCATCTGCGACGCGTCGGTATCCGGCGTCGGATGCATGTACGGTCAAGGACCTACATGGCAACAGTGTAGGCCTTCCGGCTTCATGTCCAGAAAGTTTACTGCAGCGCAGCATAACTATAGAGTTTTCAAAATAGAAACTCTAGCTATCCTCGAAGCTCTTCTCAAATGGGAAGATAAACTTCTTGGATATCGAATTCATGTGGTCACTGACCACAAAGCATTAGAATTCTTTCTAACGCAACAAAAATTGTCCAGTAGACAAGCTCGATGGATGGAATACCTATCCAGATTTGATTTTGATATACGTTATATCAAAGGAATAACCAACAAAGTAGCCGACGCATTATCGCGCTACTACGAATCTGACGCGATTCATGAATATCATGAACCGCATGAATATGTAAATGCGGATATACGCATTGACAAAAATCTGGATGATCTTCCACAAGGAAGAGTCGAAGAATTGGCTAAGGAACACTTAGCCAATATAGAGTTAAGGCGCTCATCACGCCTGCGCGGTAAACAAACGGCGCAACATCCAATAGTCGAACCCGTCGAACGACGAGACGAAGAGGCTGCAGAAATGCAAGCCAATGCGGAAATACAGGTACCAAAGGTACCAGTAATCCTCCCAAACGAGGAAGACATTAATGTCTTCCAATCAAGGCCTAGAGGTGTAGAACCTCTAACAATTCTACCCGAAAGGGATGAATTCATCGAAGAAGTCAAGCGGTTATATACCGATGACCCATTGTTCTGCAAGGTACTCAGTAAACCTGAGCACCATAAACCATTCTCAGTAGAAAATGGTTTAATCTACACGAAAAATTGTGGCGGAGAAATAGTTCTCTGCATTCCGTCTGGCCGAGCGGCCAATGGAAAGAGCTTGCGAGGCATAATAGCCGAACAAGCTCACGAAGTAATTGGTCACTTCGGAGGACAACGAACCGCCGACTATGTATGACGATGGTATTGGTGGCCACGGGTCAATGGCAACATTGAAGAATTCTGCAAGTCTTGTGAGACTTGCCAGCAAATTAAAACAAGCAATCACAAACCAATAGGTTTGCTACATTCGCTTCCGATCCCCACGAAACCATGGGAATCAATTGGAATGGATTTCATAGGTCCATTCCCAGAATCGCAAGGATATGATTACCTGTGGGTAGTCATTTGCAGGATGACTTCACGAGTACATCTTATACCCGTGAAAACAACGATAACTGCATCGCAATTATCATGGATCTTTGTAAAGGAGATCGTAAAATTACATGGACTACCTAAGTCCATCGTCT
Organism: Rhodocollybia butyracea; assembly: GCA_015501585.1. Taxonomy (NCBI): domain Eukaryota; kingdom Fungi; phylum Basidiomycota; class Agaricomycetes; order Agaricales; family Omphalotaceae; genus Rhodocollybia; species Rhodocollybia butyracea. The sequence continues at coordinate 1,305,832 of JADNRY010000001.1, forward strand.
CAGACAGAGACTCGAAATTCACGTCACGATGGTGGCGTGAAGTACACCACTTACTAGGAGCAAAGCTCCTAATGTCTACATCATTCCACCCCCAAACGGATGGAATAACTGAATGAGTAAATCGTTCAATTGGCCAAATCTTACAGTCAATGGTCGAAGCAGACCAAAAAGACTGGGTAGAAAAATGCCCAATGATGGAATTCGCATTGAATTCCAGCGTAAACGAGAGCACAGGGTATGCTCCATTCAAGGTAGATGGAGGGTACATGCCATCCATGGTTCGCGAATACCCGAGCGATGCAAAAGTCTCGCCGGGTGTACGTGAATTCGCAGATCGTGCCCTGCAGCACCTCTCTGATGCCCACGATAGTCTTATCAAGGCAAGGGTAAAACAAACCTTCCATGCTAATAAGCACAGAAGGGATGAACCCGAAATTAAACTAAATGATTTAGTTTACTTATCGACAAAAAACTTAAATTTGCCGAGGGGGAGGGCTACCAAGCTCTTACCAAAATTCTTAGGACCGTACCCCGTCATCGAGGTACACCCAGATTCGTCTAACTACCGAATCGGATTGCCAACAGAGTTGGCCAAGCGTGGAATACACAATAACTTCCACGCGTCGCTAATACGCAAGCATCATCCTAACGATGATGCATTATTCCCTATGCGCTCTGTAGCAGAGCCATACGATTTCGGCGAACCATCCACAGTGGAATGGTTAGTCGATGAAATAATCGGACATCATTGGGATGGCCGAAAAATACTATTCCATATTAAATGGAATCTTGGTGATACCACCACAGAACCGTACACAACGTGTAAGGAACTAGTCGCTCTAGATAGATATCTAGAACTTCAAGGCGTCGACGACTGGCGACGACTTCCATGGACGACCGGTTAGGTCTCCATTCCAATCAAAAATATTCTATATAATAGAATCACACAGAAGCAACGGCATCTGCTTCTTTTAGTAAAAGATTGCCCCGACAATCACATTTGGTGGCTGTACCTTATGTACAACCACGATCGGGCAACGCCTCATGTTGTGCCTATAAAAAGGGAAAGAAAAATTTATCTTTCCCAACTTACTCTTTCACCATCATGGAGAAAGACACACCGTCGCTGCCTCGGCAGCAACAACGACAAAACGATGGCGCTGGGCAACCAGCGCCATCTCCATCCTCTATACCGGCTCAACTGAGCAATCAGTTGATACCTAATCAACGAACAGTTGGCGCGTCGACGAACCCGCCAGCACAACTTGTGTTCGGCACAGCGAACGCATATCCTGCTGAACCAGCGGGATTACAACAAGCCAGTAACATGGCAGGTACGGGGTCATCATCGATGGCCTTCAACCAGGTATCCAACAACGTTGGACACCAATTATCGTGGACATTCCACCCTAATATAGGGTGTCGTCTTCATGAGATTTCGAACATGGGGATTTGTCCTCATTGCCAAAACTTCCTCCAGCATTCGACGGAGGCATTTGTTATGGCGGACCCTAGTTGGACCGCCGCTGGTAACGCTCAAGAGGAGTACTACCGGCAACACCATCAACACAACGTGTCGAACAACGAAAACGAATCAGCGGTGCAGCTGGCTATCCAGCTTGGCACCGCTAGCCATGACTTATCGTCTCTTACGAGATGGTATACTGAGCTACAGCGTGACTACGATGACGCAGCGCGCGAAATTTGCAGCCTCCAAGAGAGGTGCGACAGATACTCAGATGAGTTGGAAGGATACCGACGGTATTCATCCACCAGACATGGTCATGGATCTCCTCGTTATGAGGAGGAAAGCCAGTCTGGGAAACGACGAAGGGTAGAAGCTCCGGCTTCAACTGTATTCTCGTCTAACGACGACTCAGTGTCATTCGACATTGATAGTAGCGCAGGTCCAATGGACCTGGACCCATCAACGACAGGAGCACCTGCTCCGTCGTCTTCCTACGCAGGAGCGGTACTTAGTACCAATCCTGCTTCGTCTTCTACCATTCCTCCTGAAACTCAGGAGGACGCTCCGGCAGTACTGCCAGAACTCCCTCATCGAAGGAGTGATGGTGGCTACTTTGCCACCGATGGCTGGATTCGCTACGGCGAAGATGCCAATCTCGTCGAAGTCAATGACAATCGACGACTTCCCATTTCTTATGGGATTCACACCGCTCGCGAGGCTACCCTCGCTAGAGCAGAAAATCTTATATTCCCGGCTAACAGCCGAGAAGTCATCTGGTATCTTAGGATACTTCGCGAACCCACGTTCGCGAGTAGACATGGCTACAACACCTCACGGCGTTGGACCCTATACCGGGTCTTAGACCAGGAAGTCCGATCCCTCCGAAGAGGAGATCTAACTCACATAAGTGAGTTACAACGAACTCTGATCGTCAACTGGTTTGAGCCAGTTTTCGTATCGATTGCCCGAACTGCTAAGCAGGACAAGGCTGCTGGCATCACTGCTGGCACTCTGGATGGAGAAAACTCCGTCCAAAAGAAGAAAAAAGGGAAAGGCCGTATGAAGCCCGCCCCTGTAGGCTGGTCCAGCAGTACTGCTGCCGGACCCTCATCCATTCAAATGGCTCCTGCGGGCACTGCACCACGAGCCGAACTCTCACCGCCGTCCCGACATGGTACGGCCGATGCCTGGGCGGCATATCTTGTCACCCCACAAGGGTTGACCATGCGCCCTTCGGGCATCGTGTACCGTGAAGACGGTGCAGTAAGCGAGCGCTCCATTCGTGGACGCCAGCTGATCAACCCCAGGCGGCCTGATCCGCCTTCTGGAACCCCTCTGGACGTATCGTCCAGATATTTGCTGTTGGCGTCGGAGGTTATCCTCCGTCACCATTATTATCGCCATTTAGTGGCTACGGGGCGAATTACAATTGCCTCGCCTCCTCCGCCGCGAACATCGTTCGCTAATTACCTCAATGGCACCATTGAGGATGTTGCCCGAGTCTTTGCTGAGCAAGGAATCTCTGTTGCGGATCTCGAAGATTCCGCTTTGTATGCAGCCACCTGGCTGCAAACATTCAATCCGCGTAATGCGGAAGTAGCATTAGCTGCTTCAATACTCAGGGGATGTATGCCCCCTCATCTTCGCTCCCTGCAGGGATCAACGATCACTATCGTCCGCCGGCCATCACTGATGTCCAGCTTACTCCAACGGTGGTGCCTATGGCACCGCAAGTATTCAACCCGCCGCCTGTGCCTGTGCCACAGGCTTCATCTATTGCATCGACTTTGTCGATGACAAACAACACCGCTGCTGGAGCCACTGCTCCAGCTCATTCTTCATCTGGACCTGCTCCCGCAGGACCGTCTTCATCATCTGGAGATACGTCTCCCCAGATGGATGAATCTGATGGATAATCCCCCAGTAATACGTCTTATTGGGGATTTATCCCATCATATCGTTCGATTAGTACCCTAGGTACTAATCTAGTGGGGGAGGGTGTAACGCCTCCTCCCCATCTTGCCTGATTCTCTTCCGGCCGCGCCTTATGGCGCGGCCTTAACTTTTGTCGCATCGCGACTCTTATCTTATCTTATCTTACGATTAGATATCATTTCTATTCTATTCATTTCGATTACTATAACTAGTCGAATTACATAAATTACTGTAGTTCTTCTACACTACGAGTACACAATCGCATAGCCTTTGTCGTGCTCTTTCGTGTGAACGTAAGACTCTCGCCTAAGGGCGTTATATCTGAAGACTCGGTATATTTAGATAAGTTTTCCATTCTTCCCTGCAGTTTTCGCAATAACTACATACAACATGTTCAGTACTGGTTAAGTAAATGAATCGGTGGCTGCACCTTTGCCAGTGAATAGTTCCCCCATCAACGCAAACCAAATTGTAGTTATCCACTTAGGGCAGGAGACTCTTGCATTGACCACACTTGCCAAGAGTGGCGCCTTTGTTAACTCAGGCCATTGAGCTCATCAGTGACTAGCATCTCAAGTAGATCATATTAGGCATCGAGAATCAAGATGCTAGTATACCAGATTATCAGAGTACTTCCTATTCTGCCAAGTATTCTGCCCAATCCAGTAGTTACGGTAGGTTACAGTGCGTGTTTCAGCCTCTATCTGTAGCTACTGTGCTCTCTTAGTTGCCCTGCGCGCAACCTGCGCGCGACATCGAGCCTTGGCCACCCTCAAAAAAAAAGAAAACATAAATTTCTACCAGGAATTTGTCCGAAAGTCGAGAGGCCTTTGGCTCAAAATCGTCGAAAATGTCCGAAAGTCGAGAGGCCTTTTTCAAAAAAATTTCAAAATTTGTCCGAACCACCGAAAGGCCTTGAGGTCTATTTTCCGGGGTCCTCCGTCCCCATGCACCACTGGATAGGGTCAAAAATCCCTAATAAGCAACTTTGGCATGTATTGGTACACCGCCAACAAGATACCAATTGGGGTTTAACTTGAGCTGAACTGACTTTGAATGCGTTGCTTGATACATATATTGGTGAATGTGGCTTGGGCCTAGAGGCAATTGGTTCGTGACCATTCGCCGGTGGTTTTGTGAATTTGTATTAATTGCATAGGAGTACTAGCAAGGATTGGCACGGACACAATGGGCCAGGTGGCTGGTTCCTCGATGATATAAAGTAATGCGCCAGGTTCCCGTCCAGCGTTCGGCTAGCATCAAGAATGAGTTGGAGCTGTAAGATCAGATCTTCCATGAAAGTTGGCGCTAAGTTAGCACTCGTTTACTACAAGAGAGGTGTGAGTAGATCCACGCCGCTTTTGACATTGACGCAATATTTTAATGTATGCCATTACTGGGAGTCTGTTGAGGTGGAGTGGATAAGGTGAACTAATCGTACCATTGGTTGAAGTTCGTAGTGGAAACTCTCGAAAGCCGACTCGTCTAAAGATAATAGGTTTGATGCTGAAGGCTTAGTAAGATTCATTAGGACGTCTCCTGCAATATGTACGCACTTAGTCGAACCGTGATCGCGCAAAATTCATAGTCTACTGTTTCCCTCTATAGTACTAGGATCATCATCAAAATAGCCTCCCTTCAGTGCGTCGTCCGTGTCCCATTCAACCTCTCGCGACAGTCCGTACTTGCCCATCACAAACAACACATCGCTCTGTCTACTCGTACTCGTCCGCTTTTCTCCATCTACGTCTCTAAACCACAACGTCGCGTCCTCCGGCACAGGCGGCAAAGTCTGGAAAACGCTCCTCGCCAAGTTGACCTGCTTCAAGTAATCCTCCCTCGGGAGCTTTGGTTTGAATCTGGTCTCCGCCTCGATGACTTTTTCGATTGACCCATGCGCACGGATAAAATCGAGAGCGCGGGAAGGTCCGATGTTCCGAATTCGTTGCGAAAAATCGGTCCCCATAAGAAGAGCAAAATCCACAAACATGGAGCGAGTGAGGTTGAGCATTGAACGTAGTTCGGCACCGGAGATGACGATGAGGGGTTGCTGACGAGATGTGATGTTTCGAATCAGCGGCGCCTCGTATACGAGAACATCCTGAAAATGAGGCGATTACTGAGCGAGTTCAGTTCAAGCGAAAAAAGAAGCCTACCGTATCCTCACTAGCAACATAGTCTGCATACCCATTCAATACCAATGAAGAAGCAAGAGCCTCAGCCTCAAAAGGACCATTACAGTCGATACACGACACGCCCATTGCTTGTAAAATATCCTTGCACTCTGCGTATGTTTGCATAGTGGGTGGGTTCGTTCGCACTCGATACGACTCCGACATCAGGTTACTCCTGTGCGTTAGCTCTTGAAGCATCCCCTCGGAACTTTCAGAAGGCGGCTCTACGGGCACAACTTTGCTTGGTACATCCAGCGGCGAAAAGAGGTTGTCCCAGAATTTTCCCTCCATTAGCGTCAGCTGATATTGTCTCTTTGACATCTCAAAAGCTTCTTGAGCTTCAACCTCAACTTGATCCATTTCTGGAGCTGCGCCAAGAGGTTCGATATCTGTACCGGAAGATGAGACGGGAGTATTCGCAGCATGCATGGGGATGGAAGTAACTTTGGGAATACTGTTTTGATAATCGAGATAAAGTGGCGTCAAAGTCGACAGGATCGTATTCACCGTTGAGGCGGGAGGTAAGGATTTTGATACCTCTAGTTCCGCATTAGTGTAGGTTTCGTCTATGCTTGAAACAGGGATTGATGGGACAGTAAGTGGAGTCTCAGACGGAGAGGGAGTGTGTTCAAAAGGTTCCACAAGTTCCAAAGCGGTGTCCTGGTCCTGTGTAGGGGATGGTTCATCAGAGTGAGGTATGTCATCATTAACAGACACGGAAGACTCTTCGAGGAATGCTTCTTCGGTATCCAAAGGAGAAGGAGGACTTGTGGGCATGTCCTGGCTATATGTCGATGACCATTCGTCCATCAATCGACCAAATTCATGTTCCGAAGGTTGCCCAATAGACCAAACCCCGGGATATGACCAGGGTGTATCCCAAGAGGCTATGGATTCTTTCGTTAGAGGAAGAACATTGCTCTTTTCTAATCCTGGGCTGTCCGGTTGCTTGGTGGTCAAGTGCGCTAGAACACTTGAAACTTGTGCTTTTTCGGGGGAGGAAAGCTTTGAAATATTAGACATGGCCGTTGAAATTTGGTTCAGACGCGTCAGCCGTTCACTTTCGACTAGTGCACGCGCAGCTGTGAGACGCCGACTGCTCTGTCTTCGTAAAGTCTATACAGTGTTGAGATCCAAGAGGTCTGCGTATCAAGGTAAATAACACACCTCTTGAGCTTTTGCCGAATTCCGTTCTTTCCCATCGAAAACACAGACAGCCTCAACTCCAAATTCTTCCAGCTCTTTGATCAGTCTATACCAACCGAGGACATGTCGATAAGGATGTGGGATTTGAGTAAAGTGAAATCGTTGAGTTAAAAGTGTTCCGTCTCTATTGAATAATTGAGTAAATAGAGCATTGAGCGAGTCAAGGCCACCTACAGCACGATCCTTTTGCCAGAAAAACCTTGTAGACGATCTGGTAAGCGTTTAATGATATCTGGACTGCATTTCTTTTTAGTGGCCAAGAAGGAAAGAGGAGTAAACATACCAAGTTTTCTGTATGAAAGGCGTCAGCCCCAAAACTCCCATGTACTTGGGCAAGAGTCCGCGACAGGATGAAGGAAAGAGTAAGTGATGAGTCACACATCACGATTGACGGGCGCTTAGATTTCTTAGCTTCTTTTTAGCTCATCAGATTCAATGGTCAGTGTATATACGCTCCGCGCGACTCAGACCCCGCTCTCCTTTCTGTTGATGACCTGCTATAGTCCAGTCAGCAGTTCAGACTGACTTGAGCTCGGCTTATCAGCTTTTTCATCATTTGTCTCAGTTTTTGCTAGTGAGTTGCGTTGGCCTCAGTTTCTATCTGTTGTATTTCTGATCCGCAGTCGTTTTCATGTATTTTGCGTTACCCTCCCTCCCTTTCCCCTTTGTATCTTTATTGTATTGTACTACTTGTACCCTGTCCGTCGCTCATCCAATCGCATTTTCGCAGCCGCTGTATCAGGGCTGTTCCCGTGTCCCCCTAAACTCTGTCCCTCCTCTTAAGAGCAGCGACGAAAACGACGCCGCAGTTGATTAGACACAACTTTCTTAGACGCAACTTTCTTAGACACAACTTAAACTTGAACAGCTCAAATGTTCTAATCATATAGAATAATGGATAGCTGTAATCACTGAAGCAAAGATCATGATGGTCATAGGGATAGCAATGGCATATACACATCATCGATGACCTGCAACAAGAGCCGCAAAGACAGCCACGATAATTGCCAGAAGAATCACGGAAACACTGCCTATCGTTAGCCGGGCGACAGGGAAGGAGCCCTGTATAAGTGCGTGCTGGACAGTGAAATAGCGTAGGATCCCTGTATACACATGAGATGAGAGAGCCAGGGGAATTGATCAGTACATACCTACGAGAAGAACAACTATACCCAAGCAGATGCTGACACTTCCTAGTGGCCGGGCATACTTGCTCGCAAGAGCAGAAGCTTTAGATCCTGAGCTTGAAGATACAGTGAAAAGTTGCACCAATGCTTTTAGCGATATTGAGATAATTTCGTTGTAAAGATAAGCACAAACACATACCAACACCCGTGGATGCTATAGCTAAACTTGTCCTCACGTACGCCAAAAAAGTCCTCTCTGAAGCCAAATGGTCTCTCGCAACGCTTCCACGATTTTCTAAGATGAGCATTGGATTGTAACGCGCCAATATCCTGCGTGGTCTAAAGCTTTTCTGCTGTGAGTCATGCTCTCCGTTACCTTCTGCTACATCTTCCACAGGAGATTCTATATTTGAAGAGTCTGGCGTAGATGAAGGTGCGAGAAGAGCAGAGCTTTGCGAGAAACGACGAGCTGATTTTTCTGGCGATGGTCTCAGATGCTGTTCCGCAGGTTTGAAGGAGACTGTACGTCTGAGTGACGGTGAAGATGTCTCAATGTTTGTATCGGTCAATGGTGGAGCATTGAAGCCCATGAAGGTAACGGAAAAGCTCCTTCCGATTTAGTTTTTGAATGTACAGGGACATAGGCGGCTAATTTTAAATCACTTTTCCGAAATGCGAGCGTGAGAAAAAACAACGTCACGCCTCCCGAGCCTTGACCGAATGTTTTCAAAGCAAAGTTCAAGCCGCAGAATTTGAAGCATCCAAATCGGTTCCGCACGGCCGCAACCCTTCTTTCCTCTATAAAATCTTTTGAAGAAAGTGTCACCTTTCATTACATCCGACGTTATCCGGACTCTTAATATTAGCCCAATACTTTAGCTTGCTCTCAGGTATTCAGTTCCACTGGTGGCTGACTCTCACATTAAGAAGACGGAGCTAAGAATTCTGGAAGTTCACCGGATGGCCCCATGCATATGGTGCTATATTGGTCCACCACGCGTATATAAGAAGTGATTCATTTCTCTTGTTCTTCTCGATGGCTTTCCTTCAACTAGTTCCCCTCGCACTTTCAGCATCTATTCTAGGCTTATTGGCACTACTCTTCCGTCGTCGGAAACCGCTATCTTTCCTCCAAGGACCACCCGTTTCGTCGTGGCTGCTAGGTACGTTACGCGACTTTGGGGTGAAATTGCCAGGTTACTCAAACAAACTAGGTCACGAATATGAACTCACCAACCAGCGAGAAGTGGGGGATCTCGAGTTCAAATGGTTCCAAGACTATGGCACGGTCTTTCGCGGTGCTGGATGTTGCGGTGTACGTGTCTATCTGTGACCTTAACCAACCTACAACTGACGTGACCCTTCGCTAATTCCATGCCAATTCAACGCTTTGCGTAACTTCCTTTGCTCCGCCCATATCTCCGTCCATTCCTTCTGCTTTCGCGTTAATGAATTAATCTCTCCACTCGATGCTAACTAAACAGGAAGAAACTCTAATGGTATCCGACGTGGATGCGTTACACCATATCCTCAACACTGGGGGATATCGTTACCCAAAGACTAAAGACGATGAACGGTCTAGTGAACAGATAACTGGAAGAGGACTTGCCTGGGCTCAAGGTCATTATTTTTGTGTCAGTCGCTACTTCAGCTTATCTCTTGCTACTTGTGGACAGGAGCAACACACAAACGCCATAGGAAAGCTCTAAATCCAGCGTTCACCGAATCCCAATTACGGACGTTCGTTCCATTATTCCAGATGTACGCTGATAAGGTAGGCTCTTCAGTCGCAATCGCCGCTGTATTCGACTGATGGTTCTCGATAGTTGGCCTTACGGTGGCGAGAACGGTTTGCGGATTCTCAAATCATTGACGTCTCCAAATGGTTACAAAACACCACTCTAGATGTCCTTGGTGAAAGTAATTCAGGTGCCCTCTCAAGGAATACCCATTCTGAGGGACTTTTTAGGCACCTTTGGCTTTCACTTTGAGGCTCTCGACGACAAAGCAAGTGATTTTCAAATCTCAATACAGAAAATATTGTATGTGCTCTTATTGTTTCTGTCTCGGCCGAAATGATTGAATCAAACTAGCGCAAACTCTCGACAGCCATTCAAGCTCATGACACTCTGGAGAACATGGAAACGGCTTCTACCCGATCCCGTTGTTGACTATATCGCGAGTGCCTACGTCACAGAGGAGGATGTCCGATTCAAGTCGTTCCTGGAACTAGCTAAGGGGAGTGCAAGGGATTCGTTAGCACGAAAAGGTTTGAATGCAGATGGTGAAAAGCGGTCAAATAACCAATCCAACATGAGAGGAGTCGAGGGCAAGAAGGATATATTGAACATGCTTCGTACGTCCCCCCAATTTGGACTATCCACTCTGTGGCTAACTGGTCCACAGTCCGATCTATGGAAGATCCCAAGAAACGACTGGATGAGGATGAGGTCTTGTCGCAGGTTTCGTTAGTATTCTTCCTTGTTCCGTTATGAAAAGACAATAATTTAGCTCATCCTTCAGAACGATGCTTTTCGCGGGGTACGAGCTTACGGCGATGACGCTCACATGGATCCTGTACGAGCTTAGTCGGAACCTTAATGACCAAAGGAGGTTGAGAGGAGAGATCGATGCGATTTTGGCTGAGAAAGGCAAAAACGCGATGTTGACCGCAAATGATTACGATTCGATGCCTTTTCTCAATGCCTGTGTCAAAGTAAGTATGATTCATGAAATCCTTTTTTTAGTTCGCTTATGATTTTCATTAGGAAGGACTGAGGCTTCGGCCAGGTGTACAGTTTACTACACGAGAAGCTGATTTGGATGATGTTATCCCACTCGCGCAGCCAGTAATATCGACTTCAGGGGAGATGTTGAAAAAGATACCCGTGATTAAAGGCCAGCGTGTGCACATATCCATTGCTGCGTATAACCGGTGCGTCCACGTTCGTCTGGGAAACTGGAATACAGGAATGTGAACAAACTTTGTCTAGGTCACCAAGTATCTGGGGTTCTGATTCTGATCAGTGGAACCCATCGCGTTTTCTTCGATTAGAATCTACGAAACAGCAGTCTTCCATAGGAGTCTTTGGAAATGTGTATGTTATTCGGCTTGAGAATCATGTTCAACTTACGAATGCATCTAATTTCAGGTTGTCATTTGGTGAGGCCCTGTCGTTTATTAGTTCCTCAAAATACATACTGAATTTCGCAGGTTCTGGTGTAAGAGGGTGTATTGGGTACGCAGACTGTCAATCTCCTTTTGTACGATGAATTACTAAAGTGTCTTTTTCCTCTGTAGTTGGCGCTTTGCGTACGGAAATATTCTTCTCATGGCAGAATCACGCTAATTTGCTTCTGAATTCTAGCGTAATTGAAATGCAGGCTATCCTTGTGGGTCTTCTTTCACAATTTGAATTCCAAATTCCTCCGGCGGGATTGGATATTCATGCTGTCCCATTGAAAACTATGAATGTTCCGATGGTACGTGGAGAGCTTGACAAGGGGCTTCAGATGCCATTGGTTGTGAAGAGGCGTAGCATATCATGATGTATATATACCCAGACATTGCATGAATTTACTCTAATCTGTATTAATGTACAATATCTCTAATAAATTACTCGGGTTGCACTGGATATCTCTAACATCTTGAAGGACACTTTGAAGAACAAGTGGTCCGTATAAGCAGCAGATCAACGCTCGAGTTGAATTTGACAAGTTTCGTCTTCTTTTACGTTTCAATCTTCCACTTTGACTTTTAAACGTATGTATAGGTAATGCTTTGGGGAGTCCATTGGCCCTGATAAGTTTGAGAGCCACCAGAACGGCATGGCTGCTGGTATATATCGGAGGACTTGGGATACGGCCACGGATGTTGCAATCGCTGAGCCCGAATCGACATGTCACCGAAGTAATCTCGAACGACAGAAAAGGTCTCGTTCGCGTGGCCAATACCGTCAGTACATATGCGTTGGAGTACTACCCATCAAGTCATCCGTGATCACTGATGATGCCCACAAACGATCTTATAAAGACTCAGAGATTTAGAGGCTGTTCAGCTGCCCGCGAGCGATCACTCGCGAGCACTTTTTGGTTTCTGTGACTCTGATAACCTTTGTGACAATGGGATGACTTCCCTTGAGCAACCCTTGAGGCTGTCAAATTTCTTGCAATCCCTGAAAAATCTTTGATACAGTGGTGGGAGGTGTGATTGCCGGTCTACAACTGAATTGAAAAGGACGTCGACCCTCTTCTAGATGGGACAGCCGACGAAAGCCGTTGCACGGCAGCCCAGGGAAGTCCTTCGTGTTCATGCTAAATCATGGCGTCATGTCACTCTCGCGACTAGGCTACTTTATTTGGGAATTGATCTCTGGCAAAAAGTGCTCGCGAGTGATTGCTCGCGGGCAGCTGAACAGCCTCTTAACTCCTAGTTGGCGTTGGCGTTCCCGCGTGGTTATTTCCCCACGCGCATTTACTTTTGCGACAAGTTTGGCCACCATTTTCGTGGAGTCTATCCTAGTCTATTTGGAGCCAGCAAAATCAAGTTTATCTGCCCGCAATGTCGGACACCACAACTCTGTAATGGCAACTTCAAGAACAGTTAAACGACATATTCCGGGAGGATAGATATCCAAGCCATTCCATTGAGATATATGCTCCGATAGTACGTGACGAAGGGCTTCAGATGGCGCTGATTCTGAAGAGGTCTAGCATATCACCTCCGCTAGCCTAGTAACAGGTCTAGACGTATAATTGCTATAATCTGCATTTATGTACAATGTATCACGTATCTCTGAAGTACTGCGAATGAAGAAGTTTTTGAAATATTCGCACTGAAGAAATCTCCACCTAATCGAACACAAAGTTCGCGTATGTACAGCTTTGACCGGATCGGCACAACCCGAGCGCTCAATTTGAACTTCAAAAGTTTCGGTCTTCTTTCTCAACAACGAGACATTGACAAAGCGTTTCAGTCTTTTTTCGCTATACTTATCGTTCTTTATCGTCCAAAACGAGCTCGCTGACTTTTTAGTTCGCGTTTCCTGCCTCCTTACGGTGACTGGCCGCCTTATCAAAATGTCGTTCAATTACTATTATATGCATGCAAACGCGCCAGCAAGTGGAGAACCCTCAAATAGATCTGTGATTTGCTCCTTTTTCCTCTTAAACACGCGTCTCTGATATCTTTTTCCAGCAGAAAAACGCGTTTGGGGCGACGACTTACCCTCAAATGCAGGCAGCTACAAGGTCTGAAAAAATGGTTTATTTATTGTCCGATGATTGCGTTGACGCCGAAATAGATCATCAGAACCCCAGGGAGTCGATATAGAGCATCCAAATCCTCAAAATTATATTCTTTTGTCTAGCCCAGTTGAGCGTCACGGTGTCGACAACTCTGACCTGCGTTCCATGACACCTATCTCTGGATCGCGTTGGTTCATCGGTATCGTTCAACTAGATGATACTGGCAAGCCGATAGATAAAAACTATAACTCCCCTGGAGTATCTCCTCGATTTATGCTTTACTGTCGGGATTCTAAGGATATCGGGAAAGAGGGCGCGTATCCGAGATTGACAGGTTCCTGTGAGAGCGACTTGAGTCCAGAGGGGCTTAATCTGTGAGTTGAAAGCTCCGTAGGACTACTTCGAAGCTTCGATAACCATAATTCTATAGATTCATTCAGCGCTGCGTCTTTCATCCTTTCCTTCCGAACTATCCATACATACCTCAAGATATCTACTTTCAGGAAGAATTTTGGCCATTCCACGGGACTTTGCAGGCTTTTTTCTCCAAGTTCCCTTCTGGCTTTAAATGGCACATCTCCCAATGCGCGGAACCGAGTAAAGATCTTGCTCAAGCCAAGGCTGCCTTCGACGAGAGTATGAAGCATGCGCGCGCTCTAAAGAACGATGGAAATGACGCTTATCGACTAGGAGATGGACTGAAGGCAGCAGATAAGTTTCATGAAGCAGGCGAACACGTGAAGGATCTTCTAGAACAGGAGTTGGACGCGTCAGATGCGGCAATCGCCCGGAGGTTATTAGCTGTATGTTATGCGAATCGGGCCATGGTATGGCTGATGCCTGGAAAAATACGAGATCTAAGAAGATGTGTGGAAGATGCTCTGAAGGCGGAAGATAGCGATCCTTCGTATAGCAAGGCGTGAGTAAACTTTTTACGTCTCCTAAAGACAAACTAATGACCAATGCATCAGGTACCTTCGTCAATCTCGAGGATACCAGGGCTTGGGCGAATTCGACAAAGCTATGGATACGGTTGCTCGAGCACTATCCCGTGAAGACCTAAAGGACGACATGGATCTCAGTCAAGCTTTGATTGTACTGCAGACGGACGGCAGAGGTCTACCGGTCGGAATCTCGTCCATGGAGGAGTGGAAGCGCACTATACTGACTGGGAACCCAGCTAGTATGAAGAGAATGAGCAGTGTTCCAGTCACAGGCGCATGGTTTCAGAAAGTCGAGGCCCATTTGGCATCACTGGTACTGGGTTCAGTTTAATCTTCTTGGGGAAAAGTTTTGTAATAGTTCGCGTTCATTGGCTTTTTGGGAGCCCTTTATTATATTCTTCTGAATCTTAAAATTCCTATGTTATTCCATGAAACACGCATGCAGCACGGAGACGCGTTCCCACACGTGAGCGCTCAACGCTCATTGACTCTTGAGTACGTAGGTACGTTCAAATCTGTGGCCGAACAGGCTCTTAACGTTCAACTTCTTGGTTTCCACACTCATTGCGATATATTGACTTTGCTCTCATTGTCTTGGAGCCTGAAGGTGTATCAGAAATGTCGCAACAATCCAGCCCGGTGGAACAAGCTAGACCAAATCCTGTCAGGCCAAATCACAAATGATCGCTTCTTTTCTTCTACGTCTGACCTTGCACCTCTCTTCCAACCGCTATGGAAGACTTGCTCGATGTTCAGAAACTTGTAATCCAACTCAACTCTGCCCGCCGAAAAATTGGTGAATTGGAAGCAAAAATCGAAGCTCTAGATTCCCAGAAGGTATGATCCAACTTCTGGATTTTAAGCGTTTTCCTAACTAGATCAACTACTAGAATGAGGAATCTCAGTGGCTATGGTGCCACAGACGCCTGGATGAGATTGAAGCCCAGATAGCAATACTCAAAAGTGTGCGTCGGTTATCACGTAGCAGGCTGACGCCGAAGTGCACGAGCTACGTATCGCTCAATAATCTGCATCAATGATCTAACGTGAATTACCGTGTAGAAACGTCGAGACATGTCCCCTGAGAGTCTGACTGAAGAAAGCGCGTTAACAAGAGCAGAAAAGGCCGAAGATCATCTGCTGATCTTAAAAGCTGAGAACAGGGCTTTGATACGTGAAATAACGGCTCTACAGAAAAAATGTGGCTTGGAAGATGTATGCCACCCTATTTTGTGTTGAATTTGAAGCTTGACGATTCAACAGGCTAGACAAACATTGCCCGGATCCAACCTATCAAGTACATCGAAAACTTTGGACGACTTGCATCAAGCTGTCGCTAAATTTCCTTCTTTAAGGATGCATCCACCCCAATCCAATCACTTTTGTCTGAGAGATTACGAAAAACTAGACGAGTTCTTGGCTGAGGCTGTGAGTAGCGTGGTTAAACGTGATCATTGGTCACTGACGTTAGCTCTCTACCTAAGGCGCCGGCATATGACTGGTGCGCTCGTAGCTCTTATATCTTCATCGGCGTCTATAGCATATCTTTTCCAGGGAAAAGCTCAAATTCTTTTTTTTCCCCGGTCGAACGATGGCCTGTAGATATCACTCTCAGCACTATCTCACTTTTGCACCTCGAGGACAAAAAATTCCGAATACCGAGTACCGAATTCTTCCTCGTTTCAGAGGATTTGGTCACGAACATCATCTGTTTGTTGGTGATTCGAGGCGCATTCAATACGCAGGATTGTACACGATTAAGACGCTATCGCACGTCGCCCCAGAGGGGTGCAAGTTGCCTATTGCGGGTGTGGTTCGTATTTTAAATGACGTCTTGATAAGGGGGTACTCACTTTTCTCTAGGAGATCTCCTTGTTAGTAAATCTGGCTCATCGTGACAGTTCCGGCGCAGACTTTCCCAGTAAACAGGAACTTCAAAGGATGTATAATCTTGGGGAGTTACAATTTGAGTGCGTGGGGCTCCAATGCGTTGGATTCGACATGGAGCTTCATACACGGATTGAAGCATTCGAGCAGAGGAGGTCCAGAGAAAATTTGCGGTGGGAGGACTCTAGGAAACGGAAGCGCCCTTACTTGAAGAGCTCTGACTTTACTTCCAATATCGACAATGGGTGGCCAGAACGAAGAGGCCGTAGTCTTTCGCCGAAAAGGAAAAGACAAATGTTCGGGCCTCCATTAGAGCGACGTTCGCGCTCAAGAAATAGAAGTACTGGACCTGAATATTGAACAGTAATATCAGTAATATAAGTAACGTGCACAGTTTTCGAGATAGATTTTTTTCTTTTAAAAAACTGAAGCCACTACTCTCATAGTTGCGCCCTCTTACCCCTATAATTATGATTTTCTACTTGCGACGAGCCCACAGGTTACTTTGGATTTTAGCAAGAACTTCTCTGATTCTAGTGCCTTCGCATTCAGACGCATCTTGAAGGCTTCCTACACTTGCACTCCTTCTTCTAAGCGTAGTAGTAAATCCTCCTGCGTCAAGATCCTATAAAAGTATTGTTGGAACCTTTAGAGAAGTTGATCCCTCATCAAAATAACGTACGCAGTTATCCTGAGAACGGAAAGATCTCATGTCACAAATGGTGTTGTTTCTGCAATCATCGGTATCGTCGCAAGGAGTAACAGCCCCACCTCTACTGATATGGGTGTTGAAAAGTTGGAACGCAGTTTCATTGGCAGCAAACACTTCCGTGAGGTTGTGCCAAAATGCGGGAGAAAGTTCCGAGGTCTCAGGAAGTCCCACAAGGGTACCATAGACCTCGCGAACGTCGTAATATACAGACCAGGTAGCTGTGTATACAAGTCACTTCACTGGTGACGCGATGAGATGTGATACTACGTACGCTTCTTTTGGAATGTGGGGTCGCTGACGTTTGCTGTAAATAAAAGACTTGTCAAACCTGAACCCATTCGCACTCTGTGGACTCACTGAAGATGATACGCATATTCATGATACTGAAGGTATCCGGATCGACTTCATACACTTTAAACGCAGGATTACCACCTGAAATTGTATACGCATGAGTATCGAGATGCCCGACTGATCCCCAGGAAGCTCACTAGTAGGGGTGAGTGCAGGACAAATGATGCCAACACCGACGGCGTTCGCTGCAATTCGGTTATCGTAATCAGAGTATGCAATTTCGAACTGGTCCTGGGGTTGGAAGCGGATATATGAACGGAATCTCCATCATGGGTAGCCTGGCTTACCTTATGGCTATGGCCGAAGAACTGGCCAACGATAGTGTCTTTGTATCTTTGCAGTATTTGATTATAGTAGTTGGACTGGATGATAGTAAAGTTAGTCTGAGGTTTAAACGGGGTATGGACCAACCTGATCTTCAATTGTGTCGGGTTTTCCCAAAGGAATATGGCCCATGATCCAGACCAGCTGACCTTTGTCTTCTGCCGCCTGAAGCTGATCGGCCATAAATGCAAAAATTCCATTGGGATCAGGTCTGCAGTAACGAGAATAACTTGAGCCGTATTACTAAATGAAATGCTTGCGGGGACGTACTGGAAAGTGTTGCTATCATACAACCATAGACTTTTTCATGATTGAGGTTCATTATTTTCTGTCAAATCGGTTGTGTCACTCACTTCTGCCTATACCAAAATTGGGTGTTCACAGATATGATCCTACATGTAGGAATTGGTGTCGCGTTAGTTGACCAAAGGAAAGAATTACCTACATCAAATTCCTGTCAGGTGCAGAGACTGCATAGCTCCCCGACATATGTTTTACTTGTTGACTTGCAGCGCTACCAAGCCAATGCTGATGAACGAAGTGTTAGTTGCAAATTACACGAGTCTCGGACACGAATAGTAGTGATACTTACCTCCCAACCCGCGCTCTGAGTATCAAATACCCATTGTACATTGTCGGCGGGATTGGTGGTGTTTCGTGGAAAAGAGTCGAAGGGATTCGAGTCACTTTGAGGAGATAAATATCATTTGTTCGGTTTCTCTGTGAGGACGCGGTCACTCACTGATTTCCTGCAAAATAAATTCTCCCCATAGAAATGCAAAATGAGAGCACACACGCACCAAATGCAGGGTATATAGTGGCAGTGATCTTCGAAAGCATTTCAGCATTGAAATCTTCCAGATCGGTGGTGACACCCCTGAAAGTGAGCAACGATATTAAGTCGATAAGAATACACGAAATTTGGGCACTTGCTCTTGTGTGGTTTCCCAGGTATCACCTTTAAGGACACATGAGCATCTACTTGGCTAATTGGCAAACTAGACTGTAAAACCTTCAACGACGTCACCAGTGAATATCACAAATTCAGGATTGAAACTGTTAACGGCCTCCAGAAATGAGTCTGCTAAATCCGCTGGAGTATCACACTGGTGATTTCCAAATGGCTGAGCATGCTCCAAGATAGGTTTTCCTGCTTCATCCGGGTAGTTTCTGCAACAGATGTTCTACGCGTGACGCATGAGTCACTTTGTCCGAGTCTGGATGAAATTGTTGGGCAAATTTTACCTTGGTACAGTTCGCCTCTGAGCCGACCTGAGCATTATGTTGAGTACGTCTGAAGAGCGTATATACAGGTTCACAAACCGTATAGTTCCTATCAATATGGACATCGCTGATATGAACGACTGTGAATGGTCGGTTTCTCGGCGTTGGTGCAACCGGCGGAGATGGGGGTGAAGACGGAGGTTGAAGAGGCACCGTGAACGGTTGTGGTGTCTTGTTGGCACAAAAACCGAAAAGCGCATCACAAAGACGTTCAGCTGTAGTACTCACAGCATCGATCGATCGAACATCATGAGCCAGGATTGGCCCCAGAAGGCCAAATGTGCCACTACAAACATCAGGGTCTTGGAGCTAGGTGAGGTTCAACAATAATCTGATTGTATAGTCGGTAGGGAAAACTTACTTTCGCAGCGTCACAGGCCGCAACGAACCCATCCGAAAAAACGTCGTCCCCGAGGAGGGCTAAACCTTGGAGGGGAACAATTGCGAGCAGGCATGTCGCGCAGTCAACGATGCTTTCGAGCACTTCCGTGACATTACTTCGTGCATTAGCACGTTGTGAAGAAGATAGCAATAACGTAGCTAGACTCCAAAAATTGAACCGCATGATGGTGTTGAAGTGGAGTTCTTCTCGCAGCATCAGAAAAAGTGTTGCTTTATATCTTCTGTAAATCTCAGGCTTTGTATTGTCCCATAGCTTCTCGCGGGCAAGATAATTTGGGATACTGCAGAGACCATATGATACTGAGGCTTGTACTTAGGTAAAGTTGCGAACGTTCGATGAATGCTCCAAGCTGTTCGTAATGCCTACACTTGCAGGGACCGTGATAATGCGAGAATACGAGAGTAGAGAGTCCATCAGGTATTACCCTGAGTAGAGTCGTTGTAAGTGTTGCCGCCAGCTTCGATACTTCCGAGGCTAAATCAAGAGGGTTATTTATCTACCAATATTAACTTTATAAAAAGGGTGCTCACTGTCTCCACGTCTAAATTATGTTCAGCAGTGTCTGACGTTGGCTCTACAGCAGCTTCTTCCTTTTAGCCCAACGTGACGACAACTTCATTCCATGATAGGTACAATATATGTACAAGATATGTACAAGATATGTAGAGAGGGTTTGACTGCACCATGATTGGAGTGAGATTCATCTTGTGTGAGGAACTAGTCCGATTTTTCTGTGGTTTGCTCGGGGAGAAGATTTGGCCTACCTCCTATTCCATTTTGATACAAGTTCTGAGTTACCTTCCGGTTAGGCGCGCGCTGTCAGTACAACGGCTCCTCGGCTGTAGAATAGCCATTTAATTGCAACTGGTAAATAAGTATTATAATTAGTGCAGCACGCCAATAATGGTGCAATGCCGCAAATATATGGGTGCCTCATGCAGAGTAGTTTACTGCCTGCCTTTCGCCTTCTGTTTTACTTGCCCTGGCGATTTGTATTGCATCGATGGCTAGGCCGGGCTGGTTCATGGCCATCAATTTCCTACTTTACCATCGCTGGACATCACTGTGCCACTGTGGTGTGCCAATTGACAGCGACGGAACCCTAGTAGAGGCTTGTTTACCATGCTGTAGATGTACTATCTCACTGTTGCACCTCCAGGACAAAAAATTCCGGATACCAGGTACCGAACTCTTCCTCGTTTCAAAGGACTCGAGCATCCAACGAGCATCTACTTGTTGTTGATTCGAAGCATTGGTACACTTTACGTCCTCCGAGAAGAGTGCAAGTTGCCCACCAGGGTGTGTTTCATATATTCGACATATCTTGATAGGCACTCGTTTTTTTCTAGGAAGTTCCCAAGCTAGTAAATCTGTGCTATCGCGACAGTTCCGGCACAAATTTTCCCAGTCAACAGGACTTGTGAATTTGAACGGGTGGGGCTTCAACGCACAAATCGGGGCTTTTGAGCAGAGGAGGGCCAGAGAATAGGTGTGGTCAAAGATCGATCTCTAAGAAGAGGAAGCATCCTTACAAGCGCTGCGAGTTTACTTCCGATATCGATAATGGATGGCCAGAGCTAAGAGGTTGCAGATAAACGGCCAGACCCACGCCTCCCATAGAGCGACGTTTGCGCTTAGGAAATAAAAGTATTGGACCGAAATATTGAACAGTGATAGAGCCTGCAACCCTACAGCGTTCGAGATGAATCTCTTTAAAATACTGAAGCCACTCCTCTCATATATAATCAAACTATATAAAACACTCCTCACTGATCCCTATTTGAACTGGTTTTCTACTTACGACGAGCCCACAGGTTACTTTGGATTTTAGCAAGAACTTCTCTGATTCCAGTGCCTTCACATTCGGACGCATCTTGCCCTTGAGAGCTTCCTCCACTTGCGCTCCTTCTTCTGAGCGTAAACCCTCCTGCGTCAACGTCCTACAAAAACATTATTGAAACCTTCAGTGAAATTCGTCAAAACAACGTACACAGTTATTCTGAGAACGGAAAGCTCTCATGTCACATATGGTGTTGTTTCTGCAGTCATCGGTATCATCGCAAGGAGTAACAGCCCCACCTCTACTGATATGGGTGTTGAAAAGCTGGAACGCTGTTTCATTGGCAGCAAACACTTCCGTGAGGTTGTGCCAAAACGCAGGAGTGAGTTCAGAGGTCTCAGGAAGTCCCACAAGAGTACCATAGACCTCGCGAACGTCGTAATATACAGACCAGGTAGCTGTGTATACAAGTCACTTCACTGGTGACGCGATGAGATGTGGTACTACGTACGCTTCTTTTGGAATGTAGGGTCGCTGACGTTTGCTGTAAATAAAAGACTTGTCAAACCTGAACCCATTCGCACTCTGTGGACTCACTGAAGATGATACGCATATTCATGATACCGAAGGTATCCGGATCGACTTCATACACTTTAAACGCAGGATTACCACCTGAAATTGTATACGCGTGAGCATCAAGATGCCCAATTGATCGCCGGGAAGCTCACTAGTAGGGGTGAGTGCAGGACAAATGATGCCAACACCGACGGCGTTCGCTGCAATTTGGTTATCGTAATCAGAGTATGCAATTTCGAACTGGTCCTGGGTTGGAAGCGGATTTCAATGGGGTTTTCATCAAGAGTAACCTAGTTTACCTTATGGCTATGGCCGAAGAACTGGCCAACGATGGTGTCTTTGTATCTTTGCAGGATTTGATTGTAATAGTTGGACTGTACAGCGATGATAGTTAGTCTGAGGTCTAAAAGCGAGGTATGGACCAACCTGATCTTCAATTGTGTCGGGTTTTCCCAAAGGAATATGGCCCATGATCCAGACCAACTGTCCTTTGTCTTCTGCTGCCTGAAGCTGGTCGGCCATAAATGCAAAAATTCCATTGGGATCAGGTCTGTAGTGACCAGAATAACTTGAGCCGTATTACTAAATGAAGACCTCGTGGGGACGTACTGGAAAGTGTTGCTATCATACAACCATAGACTTTCCCATGATTGAGGTTCATTGTTTTCTCTCAAATTGGATGTGTTACTCACTTTTGTCTATACCAATATTGGGTGTTCACAGATATAATCCTACATGGAGAGATTGGTTGGAGATTGGTATCGTGTTAGCTAACCAGAGGAAGCCACCTACATCAAATTCCTGTCAGGTACAGAGATTGCATAGCTCCCCGACATATGATCTACTTGTTCACTCGCATTGCTGCCGAGCCAATGCTGATGAGTGAGGTGTTAGTTGCAAATTTCACGAGTGCCGGACATGAATATTTACTTCCCAACCCGCGCTCTGAGTATCAAATACCCATTGCACATTGTCGGCGGGATTGGTTGTATTTCGAGGAAAAGAGTTCACCGGATTTGAGTCGCTTGGGGGAGATATGTCAATCGCTCAGCTTCTATACAAGGACGCGGTCACGCACTGATTTCCTGCAATATATTCTGGACGTGAAAAATGTTAAACGAGGGTACATACGCACCAATTGCAGGGTATATAGTGGCAGTGATCTTCGAAAGCATTTCAGCATTGAAATCTGTCAGGTCGGTGGTGACACCCCTGAAAGTGAGCAACCGTATTTAGTCGATAAGATTACATGAAATTTGGGCACTTGCTCTTGTGTGGTTTCCCAGATATCACCTTTAAAAGCACATGAGCATCTACTTCAATTGGCGAATAAGACTGTAAAACCTTCAACGACATCACCGGTGAATATCACAAATTCAGGATTGAAACTGTTAACAGCCTCCAGCAACGAGTCTGCTAGATCCACTGGAGAATCACATTGATGATTTCCAAACGGCTGAGCAGCCTCCAAGATAGGCTCTCCTGCTTCATCTGGGTAGTTTCTGCAACAGATGTTCTACGTGACACAACATGAGTCGCTTTGTCTGGATGTGATTATTGAGCAAATTTTACCTTGGTGCAGTTCGCCTCTGAGCCGACCTGAGCATTATGTTGAGCATGTTTGAAGAGCGTATAGACAGGTTCACCAACCGTATAGTTCCTATCAATATGGACATCGCTGATATGAACGACTGTGAATGGTCGGTTTCTCGGGTTCGGTGCAACCGGCGGAGATGGGGGTGAAGACGGAGGTTGAAGAGGCACCGTGAACGGTTGTGGTGTCTTGTTGGCACAAAAACCGAAAAGCGCATCACAAAGACGTTCAGCTGTAGTACTCACAGCATCGATTGAGAGAACATCATGAGCAATGATTGGCCCTAGAAGGCCGAATAAGCCACTGCAAACATCGGGGTCTTCCAACTAGTAAGAGGGCTCAGTAATGATCTGAATGTATAGTCGCTAGGGAAAACTAACTTTCGCAGCGTCACAGACCTCGACGAACGCATCTGAAAAAATGTCGTCCCCGAGAAGGGCCAAACCTTGGAGAGGAACGATTGCAAGCAGGCATGCCCCGCAATCAACGATGCTTTCGAGCACTTCCGTAAGGTTAGTTTGTGCATTAGCACGTTGTGAGGAAAATAGCAATAACGTAGCTATCAGACTCCATAGATTGAACAGCATGGTGTGTGTCGAAGTGGAGTTCCTCTCGCAGCATCATAAAAGAATAATGCTTTATATCTTCTGTAAAATCTCAGGCTTTGTATTGTCCCACAGCTTCTCGTGGGGAATATAATGCAGAATGCTGCAGAGACCATATGATACTGAGGCTTGTAAACGTTCGATGAACGTTCCAAGCTGTTCCTGATGCCTACACCTGCATACACAAAAATGCTGGAACACGAGTGTGGAATCGATGGAAGTGTTGGCGGCAGCTTCTGAAGCTGAAGTATACGGCTACCAATACCAAGAGTTTCGGATACTTTCTATTGCTTTTATGAAAGGATGCTCGTTGTCTGCAAGTCCCAAGTGTGTGTTCAGCAATATTCGACTGTTGGCTCTACAACGATTTCTCTTCCTTTTAGACCAACGTGATGACGACTTCAATGGAAGCAAGGGGTGATCGCGCCAAAGGAGTGAGATCCATCTTGTGCGAGGAACTAGACGGATTTGGCTGAGGTTTACTTGGGGAGAAGTTTTGGCGTGCCTCCTATTCTATTTTCATGCTTCCACTCGTATGTTCGTCAAACTCTAAGTACTTGGTGCCCCAAGGTTATCCTAGTTATTAATAGCAAGGCTGGTATTCGAGTCACCTGCAATGGCTCGTCTCATGTGCACACTGCACAGGAAAACTTGTCTCCGGATTTATACAACGTTTTCGTGAAAGGGTAGAACAATATGCCATATGCGGCCAGTGGTAGTGTTATTGTCTATCTAGCTCCCAGCGACGACAAGAGCCACGGCCCACAATTTATCTAGTTATCAGAGTTACGAGCCTGAGGCCTGAGAAGCTGTCCTGATGACATACAAACCGAGAATAAGAGGCGAGGAACGATCTAGCCCAGCTAGCCGCTTGTAGTTCACGAAGAAACTCGTTCGTGAATAATAGTGAATAGGCACGATCCATCATCCATAGAATTTCATCACGTGAACCGTTTATGTAGTATTCTCTTCTCAAAAGACTAGCTAGCTAGGCTACTTTTTACCTTCATGCCGTTAAATCTCTCCTTGATTGCTGCGCCCATGGTTGACCATTGCCCCCTCTAGGCAGATTCGGAAATGCACTGACGATGTAATATAGGTCAATCAATCTGATTTACCTTTTCGTATCTTGACTTCAGAGAGATACGGCGCCACAACAGTGTACTCGCAAATGCTGCACCCGGAAAAACTGCTTCAAGATCAAGACTACCTCGAATTTCATCGCCGAGACCTTCAATCTCAGACTCATCGGACAGTATCTACTGTTGTGCAACTTTGCGGCAATAATCTACAAGCGATAGTCGAGGCAGGAAAGAAAATCCAGGATGTCTGTGATGCAATCGGTGCGTCTGTTCCTGCAGCTTATGGATGTTTTGCCAATAATTTCATCAAGGGAACTAGATCTAAACCTTGGCTGCCCTCAGCAAATAGCAAAAGATGAACATTTTGGAGCCTACCTACTTGGCCGAAAGGATTGGCCTCTGGTAGAAAATATCGGTAAGTCGTTGACGCAAAGTTCTCAAAAAAATGATATTCAAGTCGAAAATAACAGTATCCTCCATGTCTCGCTCACTTATGGTCCCTATCTCGACAAAAATTAGGCTTTGCCAGCCCTCTTCTAATACAGTCGAGTTGGCGGAACGACTGCAGGCCTCAGGATCTTCGTGGATCACCTTGCATGCACGGACTGTTTCTTCGCGGCGGCGCAGACAGGGAGCGGCCGATCTATCTCAAGTCAGGTTGCTCAAGCAATCAGAACAGCTCACTATTCCTATCATAAGCAATGGGAATGTACGCGTTTTTGATGATATCTCCAAGAACCTCGAGTACACGTAAGAACTCTTTGTGACCATTATTGTATAAATAACTTTTTTGGCAGCGGTGCTGACGGCTTAATGGTTGGAGAAACGCTGCTGGGTAATCCTTGGTTGGTGGATTTCTCTGACCTCAATGAACTGGTATATCCAACAGTTCCAACAGCATCTTCTCGAACCGCAACCTTCCTGATCCAGTGGATATCTCCCTCGAATATCTGTCTATTTGTTGCGAATACCCCGAAGTGGCAACTCTCAAAACTATTCAAACACATATCCGACATTTTATTGGTTTTCAATGGTAGGTCTTTTGGGGAAGTCTTTGGATTGGATTTGCTTACGCTGTTGGGTAGCTCCCGTCGACCATGGTTCAAAAAATTTCGATCTGCTCTAAATGCTTGCTCAGATTTGGAGGATATCGAGCTGCTTCTTCGAGTAAAAGTTCAGCGATGGCGTGGTCAGACTATCAAATCTGGCTCAGAATCAGACTCAGAAAGCGTAGAGATGGAAGGAGGAACTGACACGGATATCTTTGATCTATCACTGCACGGTACTTCACAAGATTCTAGGTAGCGGTAATCCATAATAACATTTGGCTTTACTTGTGTACTTAGTAAGTATCCTAGTGTTACAACGACGCGCAGCGTCAATTGCCTCTCCGGTTTTCGTACATGTTTCCGTCAGTTTTCCAGTCCAGTCTGCTTCCTAAATCATGCCAGAATCAACACTAAAGTAAGGGTAACTGCTCTCGTGACTTGTCCTCTTCCTGCGACGCGGAATCCTCAAACACAAGATCCTCTAACCCGAGGTCCTCTTCCTCGAACTCAAGGTCCTCTTCCTCTGACTCGAGATCCTCTTCTTCGAACTCGAGGTCCTCTTCTTCGAACTCGAGATCCTCTTCCTCTGACTCGAGGTCCTCTTCTTCGAACTCGAGGTCCTCTTCTTCGAACTCGAGGTCCTCTTCTTCAGACTCGAGGTCTCCTTCCTCGAATTCAAGGTCCTCTTCTTCTGACTCGAGGTCCTCGTCGAGATCGTTTGAGTCGCTGTCGCTATTCCAGTCGGTTGAGTCTATGTCGTTATTGGCCGACCCTTCATCCCAAGAGTCCAAACCATCGTCACCAGAGTGCACAATAACCCATCCCTCCGAATCAACATCCTCCGAGTTAGTGTCACCCGAATTCAAATCGACCCAGTCGTTTGAGTTCATGTTGTCGTCATCCCTGTCGTCTCGCAGTCGTCTGCGAGATTTCCAAGTCTGCGAAGAACCACTGTCGATATCGGCCCAATCGTCGTCGCCACCTGAGTTGTCGTCACCACCCGAATTGTCGTCACCACCCGAAATGTCGTCACCACCCGAGTTGTCGTCGCTACCGGAGTTGCCACCGTTCACGAACTCCCAGGTGACTAGTTTCAAGTTGTGAGTAAGGAACCACCAATTTGAAAGGGAAAAATCGGAAGAATCCCCTTCCCCCGTGGTAAGCGTAAGGACGGTCACAGCGGGAACATAGTTTCCACCTGGTGTCCCAGTCACCAATAACATTATGAAAGCGCATACACAGATAGAAAGATAGAGGAAATGGGAGAAAGGGCTTACTCGGCACCATTCCTTCGTCTAGTGTCGCAAGTTTTTCGAAAGCTCCTTTGGATAGGTCGATCGAATTGTTGTTCTCGCAGGAAGGGCAAGCGTCGGCAATAGTCACAATCGCAGTCTGCAGAAAGAAACCTGACAGTGAGTCTTACCCAAAGTGGTCCATGACTGTACTTACATTACCATTCTCCGTATTGGTGATCTTGACTTGCTGCCAACACAGAGGAGACACAGCACCAAGATCTCCATAGCGGTCCTTGTCTATAGCAGCTATCAAGTCTGTATCGGCGTGTACTTTCCCACAAGCTCCTGCTTGCTAAATAGACTAGTGTCAATAAAGAAGACAAATCACTGAACAAGGACAATAATTACCCCATTCTGCAAGTAATAAGTGGCACTGGAAAATGACAGAGATGTGTGATTTGTTCTCTCTCTTAAGAAATATCACTTACAATCCACCGCTGAAGACTTCCCGAGACTGGAGGGAGTTTCGACCGAGCAGGTAGGGAATAGGCGCAGCAGTTACGTGCATGCAACTCAACAGGAAAAACAAGGGAACGAAAAGCATCATGTTGAACATCTTCCAAAGCAAAAAGGGTACAAGTGA
Organism: Rhodocollybia butyracea; assembly: GCA_015501585.1. Classification (NCBI taxonomy): domain Eukaryota; kingdom Fungi; phylum Basidiomycota; class Agaricomycetes; order Agaricales; family Omphalotaceae; genus Rhodocollybia; species Rhodocollybia butyracea. The sequence goes on from JADNRY010000001.1 coordinate 1,333,458, forward strand.
CAAATGGAGGAAAACCGTGGATGAGAGTGTCTTCGACCGGCGAAGCTTGAGGGCATATCTTCATGGGGGGTCTCGTTTTATACCATTTAGATGTTTCAAGTTTACATAGCAATGTAATTGAGTGTTTTGATGGGAACAATTTGAGCGGTGGCCAAGAGATCTACTTAAAAATGATAAGTATAAGTGTGATGCGGAGAGGAGACCAGTCCCGCAGAGTCCCATCCACACCTGTGCGTAACGCATTCCCTCATTAGCTTGATTCATCCAGATCGCTGACACCAGCAACGTTCCAAAAAAGAAAAAGAGTGTGCACTGTGACGCGAGGCAGGAGGCTGCGCAGACCCGGGGTGTCGGTGATACTTACCTTTGGCAAGGGTTGATCAAAGGGCTGATCAATAACAATAAATTTATCGCGCAGGCGTTCTTACCATAAGTAAATAACTGACGTTTAAGTCCAGTCTAGTAGCGTCATGGGGTTCATGGGGGAGGTTCCCGAATTCTCTAGGATATCAGGAAAGGAAGGAGTGAAGGAACAGCCGAAAATCGACTCTCTCTGACTGCAAGAGTCAGCCAAGGGATTTCGAATCCTTGTATCTATGCATGATGGTAGTGCTTGAAATTGAATGCATAACTACCTGATCATGAACGTCTGACGTTTGAACTTTGAAGTCAGGGCTATAGACTTAGTCGCGAAGGTCTAAGTCACGGTTCACGGTGGAAAGTCACGTTTTTTGTAGCGCCCATATTTCTCTGTCGCTACTGAACGAAGTTTCGCGACTTGGGCCTTGGCCTTGAACTATGTCGTCTAGCTCGAATCACCCTACATCCAGGCTTCCTGTGAACGTTCCATCCCATCTGTCTGGAAAAAGGCAACAAAATCAGTATGTTTCTTCGTATCCGCAACCTCAGCCACAACACGTTCCCCATCAAGTTCATCCCCAACAAGTCCAGCATGGCTATCCTCAGCCCCATCTGCAATACGCAAATATAGACCAGCTGACCGCGAAAATCATGGCAGCCATCGGTCCAATTCTGGCTACTCACCAAAGCATTGCGCAACAAAAGTTTGAGGCTTTGGAGACCAGCATCCGCGTCATAACAACTGCCCAGGATTCGCTCCAAAAGACGATGCACGAAGGCAATCTTGCTCTTCAACAGACTCTCGTTGCTCATACGAAAACCGTGAAGAATATTCTGACCCGACTTCGAGCCTTGGAGAATATTGTGGGAAAACGCAAAGAAGGGGACGACGCAACTTCGATTGCAGAGAAAATTGATACAGTAAACCACTCAATGGGCGAGTTTCTAGAACGAGCATGGGATCCGTATGCCTTTGGTGGTGGGTTTTGATTTATCATGTTGTAACAAATTTGTTTCAATATTCAGCAGAAAAGCGAGATATGGCGGTTCAAGCGCCCTTAGATTCCTCCTCTGCAACTGGATTCTTTACCCGACAGGCAAAAACGCCAGAACCAGCGACTACCAATCTAATTAGTACGTCTTTTTCGCGTCTCGCGGTTTCTTTTCTCAATCCGCCTGGTATAGTTCGACATGAAATGGGCGTCAGCCCTATCAAAGACACAAATCCTAGTAAGCACGTTTTATGGCCCATCCCTTGTCTTTGCTCAGACTTTCCAGACTCTACAACTTCCTCACGTTCTAATTCTCTTGAATATAATGGAATCGGCTTCATTGCAGCCACAATTCCCGATTTTCTGAAACTTCCTAGAACGTCTGATGATGAAGCTATGGAGGCCCAATCTCCTCGGTCTGAATCTGCTTCTTCATGTCGCCTCACTAGTGCGGACTGGACCAAACAAGGTGATTATACCGTTGTCTCTGGCACTTAAGTGGGCAATTAACTTTGAAACCCCAGTCCCTGCGACCTTTATCACAAACCCTCATGTAAATTTTTTCAGACCAGATCTATCTATTGAAGGAAGAAAACAGTACAGCAGTCTTCCTCAAATGTCTGCCCAACCCATTGAACGTCCTCTGATTGATGTTCCGTCGCCCAGCGGTTCGCATGTTCCGTCTTCTCGAACTCCATCCCCTATCGCTCCCGCCCACCATAATACGTTTTCTGTCTCGCCTCCTCCAGCAAGTGGCACTATACGTGGAAATCTGACCATCACAATTCCAGTTATTCATCCGGCGAGTCATTCTACTTCTTCCAGCAAGGGAAAAGGCAAAGATCCATCGGAAAATCCCAATGGTGGACTCACGATGAAGACGCTCCGTTCTGAATCCTCTGTTTCCCCTACCCATTCTGCTATGGAAGAAGACTCTGTCCTTCAAATGGTTACTCGTGATGCTGGTCTCACATCCTCGGTGTACGGTTCACCATCCACAGATCCCAAGTCACTGGAACCCGAAAATCGGGCGTACAGCGCTCTCGATGAAGAAATAGCTCACGATAAACCGATCTTGCCTGCATGCAGCCTATCAGGTTCAGCCCCTGGTCCATCCACGTCCATTTCAATAGGAACGTCGGCTTCAGCGCCGATATCGGAAATGTCTCCTGCCGACGATCTTTCGGACTTGACGAGTCTGAGCGATGTATTCTCCGATACAGAACGGGAAGACGAGGGAAAGCGTATCACAAGTCATGGCGAAGCAAACAGGGACGAAAGGCCTAGAAAGCGCCAGAGGCTGAGTCGCCAAGCAAGTCAGGGGAAGCAGAGCATCGTTGCAGGCAGTCATCAACCTCCAAAAAAAAGGGGTCGTAAGCCAAAGGCTTCCATTAGTGCTCAGGCCGATGTCAAAGTGAAGCAAGAGCCCGGAAATGTCAAACAGAAACCTAAACGGAAGAGAAAGGAGGTAGCGTGGCCGAAGACAATGTTAAACAAAGAGGGAAGCTCAGGAACGGTATGTGCTTTCATTTTGATATCGACAGCCAGCTGATTTTTTCCCGTGTGCAGGTCATCCAATGCGATTTGTACGTGTTTTCCATCTTGAATTTTCCATTTCCTTACTCCTACCACTGAAGTTGCTCACTATGGTTTCATTGTGGATGTGTTGGCTATGCTGCGGACGATCCCAACTTGGAAGCTCTGGATGTCTTCAAATGTCCTCCTTGTACGAGTGGAAAACCCGGTACGTTATTCGGTGCCATATCGCTCCTGTAAAGGGTGTCCTAAATAACGATATAGCACCGCCTTCGTCATCTCTTTTGGATGAGAGATGCGCTCGTCCGGACTGTCCCCAGGCATTGGAAGAAGACATATTCTTTGTGGAACGAATCATTGGACGAAGGGTTAAAGTCGAGGGAGGTTTCGGGAGGAGACATCTTTGGCTTGTAAAGTGGTTCAAGTTAGTGCCAAAGCTTTTGTTCGTGATCGAAAGCTGATCTGCGGCCTTCTCCTTCCTCAATCCGTTTGTCTAGCTATCCTGTTTCCAAAGCTACATGGGAAGGAGAAACTTCCCTGAGTGAGAATCTAATTACGCAGTTTTCGGAAAATCTAGCGCAAGAAGGCGTTGAAGACGAAGCATCGAGTACGTTGTTGCTCAAGGAAGCTACTGAGGGTGGCTGGAACTTGGAGGACCCGGAAATCTTTCCAGCTTCTCGAGACTGGATTGCTTGAAAGTTTCATTGTCTCACATTATGCTCACTACTCGACTCGAGGAGTCGGTGATACTTGGAAATATAATTTGCAGAGAAACTGATTTGACACTACGAGACCTCAGAATTGCCTTATATAAGTACATAAATTCACTTTTGTTGCCTAATAATACAGTACATAGTTTACCCTACTATAAGTATTATGGCTGCTAGTATCCAGCGTCTAATTTGATCCGTTGCTTGCCGCCCTCATTTGCGGCGTGCACATATGGCGCAATGTCGGGCGCGACTCGGCTGTTCCTCAATAATGGGACGACGTTCGGTTATTCCTTCCATCCTTCCGCACGTAACCCCGGCCCCGGCTGTTCCTTAAACAGGCCCTAGCCGGTTTTCTTCCTTCCTTCCTCCCTTAAAGTTATTCTAGGATCAGAGTAAAATTTCGTTCCATGGAGCTCCCAGGTGAGCTCTGTTCCCTTATGGCAGGAGAATCGAAAAAACTTTTTCTGTCTATGCAGATCTGCGAGTTGAAGGCACTCCATCTGTGCAAAGAATTGGAATTATCGGAGCTGGTGCTGCTGGCCTTGCCGCGTTGAAAATTATCCTCGATACTCCCCAGTTCAAAGCTGGTGCATGGATCCCCGTTGCTTACGAAGCTCGTGAACAAGTAGGAGGAGTGTGGCAAGTCTTGACACTGGAAGTTGTGTCTTCATTCTAACGAAACTAGCAAGGCTTCCTGCTTTGCCCACAGATAATCCACCGTTGACGCCGTTGTATGATTCCTTGACGACAAATCTTCCACATCCGGTAATGGCCTTCACAAGCTTTTCCTTTCCTCCCGAAACCCCCGTATTTCCCAAAGCGCACATTGTAGAGACATATCTACAGTCATACGCGAAGCATTTTGATTTGCTGCGATTCATACAGTTCCGCACCACGATAGACGTAGTGGAACGTTTACCCGATTCAAATCAATGGAGAGTCAAACTTTCGACTGGTAACACTGAGATCTTGCAAAAGCTAGTGGTGGCCAACGGTCATTATCGTGTTCCAAGATACCCGGAGATACCTGGACTTGCAAAATGGCGGCAGGCGAACAAGGCAATACATTCTGCTTGGTATCGCCATCCTACGCACGACTACGGAGAGACCGTTCTCGTCATCGGTGCAGGTCCGAGTGGCTCAGATATATCGACGGAAATGGCTGCAAATGGCACGGTAGTTATCCACTCAGTACGTGGAAGTACTTCCGAGGACACTGGCAACATCAAACGCCGTGGTCAAGTGGTCGAGTTTCGAGATGATGGAGAAGTGTTGTTTGAAGATGGAAAATTGGAGACTGGTATTACTGGTTGTATTCTGGCTACAGGATACCAAGTAGCGTTTCCTTTCCTTTCTGAATCCCTCCTCCAAAATGCTTTGCCTCCGCCCATTCCTCCGATACCCCACGGACTGTACAATTCAACCTTTCACGTATTTCCTTTAGCGAAATACATCTTCCCACTCCAATACGAAGACCCAAACATAGCCTTCTTGGGCCTTCTGGTCAGGGTAGCGCCCTTCCCTCTGTTGGAGGCTCAGGCTCGAGCTATGGTGCATGTTTTCGCAAACCCGTCTGCACTGGATACAACAGTAGAGGCAGTAGATATCATGTCGCGTTATACCGATCTTGCAGAAGAATTTGGCTCCGAGGATCCCCTGGTCATCGCTCATGCCTGGAATCGATTCAAAGACCACGAGCAGTTTGATTATCGAGATCGGATGTATGAATTTGCTGATGCCTCGACCCAGAAAGACACCATTGGTATCACTGGGAGAATAGTTGTGCCTGACTGGGAGAAGAGAATGTACGGTGCGAAGGATGTTTTGAGGCAGTTTTGGGTTCATCTAGAGAAGAAGGGATGGGCAGAAGCATGGGTGAAGGACGTGGGGAAGGGTGGACCCCATGAATGGGTTGACTTGCTGGAACGAATGTTGAAAGAAGCCACGGAAGACGGAGAGACTAAAGGAGATAATATAGACGGAGACAAGTCAAAATTATAGGTAACTGAATGTCTGTTATCATTCGCCTTTGACAAATGTGTTTTTCTTTCCAGAAAGCGATAGACACTCGACACAATAATTTAGAGAGATATTTTACTCCAAAGCAGCTATATTTATTTACGAAACCTGGAAAGAAGAGTTTATTACCTGGTATCAAGAGGACTCCCCACAGACTAACAAATGTTTAACAAGCGTCTAGGCCAGCAACGCCTGAACCGCACGCGTTGGTGATCTGGTCTGCAATAGTGTCGGTGAGATCAATGTTGTTAAACTGTGTACGTAGTGAGAAGGAGGAATATTAGGGATGAAATGAGAACCTACATTGATATTCTTGCATGGTGTAGCCTTATTGCAGTCTAAAAGTACGGCTGGGCGAGTGGGCGTCCCCGTTCCCTAAGGCATCTTGAGGATTGATACCGCCAGTGAACTCAAATAAACTCACCGCAACGTTCTCGAATGTCACGTCGGAAATTTCCAAGGATCCTAAGGTCCTAGTGTATCAGCACTTGGTCCTGCCGGATAATAGTTGATAAACACCTGTGTCATCGGTTCCCCCCTCCCAAAACACGCTGATGTCTAGCAAGAATTGAGTTGGTTCTTCATCGTAAATTATGGATCTGATACATACATAAGGGATAAGCCGCAGCGTCCTGAAGTGAGATGATTGAGTGAACATCCAGCCCAAAGAGCATGTTGGACGAGGAAGAAAAACTTACCATTGTGAATCCAGTGTATGTGATATTGGTCACAACACCTTGGCAGTTGGGGAAGCTTTTTATCATGATACCGGCATCTGAGTTGGATATGGTAACATTACTGTAGAAGACGTTCTACTCAAAAAAAAATTAGGCGGATTCTTTGAAAAGCGAAAAACTCGACCTGAACGTCAACGCCCACAGCGGCAGAGCCGAAACTACCAATATTGCAGCCAGCAGTGAATATGCAGGTGATATCCGTAGCAACGAAGCCCTGTGAAATTGGTCAACTTGAGTGCAAAATTTCCTGTTCGCAAAATATCCAAGATACTTACATTAGTCGGGGTTTTCACAGTTACACACTCGTCTGAGCATTGTAGATATGTTACGGCCAATATGACCTGACGTTCGATGGAGAGGCTTACCTCCGTTCTGTAGAAGCAATTTCAGTACACACCAATCGGGGGGACGTAAAAAAGGCTGACCTCGACGCTAACACTAAAAACTTGATTGTTATTACCACTCATATCGAAACCGTCAGTCTCCCCTGTAGGAAGTTGAGAGGATGGGTGAGGAGTGAAGATACTATGGATTCGATATGAACTGACCAATATGATCAGCCCTGATAGCCATGTCGTGGGCGATATTGCTGCAGGAGAGTCGTTGAGAATACGAGATCAGCTCATTGGAGAAACTTACTTGTTACCTGCAAAGACATTGTCAGCGATGATCCTCAAGCCGAGGGCCGCACTCACCGATCATAGTGACATGGAACATGGGGGCATTGAACAATTCAACTTGGGTGATTTCGCAGCTACCATGTGTGATTAGATCGCTTTTTCAACGGTAAGAGTCGGAAAGCTAACTTGTTACAGTCTTGGAAACGAATCAGGCGGGGTCTGTTGGGGAACATAGTGAGCTACAGCGAACAAATAGTCAGCTAAGAAATCTGAAAACAAATCAGGTAAGCGTACATCGCCATCCGGACGGTACCAATATCCATTGCCTAAGAGATGTCAACACTAGTGTCAATGCCCTCGTTGGATGGTCTACCAAAGATCGCTCCAGGCCCATCGAGCAGGATATTTTCGCAATTCTGTGTAATTTTTGATGGACGCACTACTTCAACAAAAAATTATTTACCTCGAATGTTAGCATGGTACCGGTCTAGATTTTCGTTCGAGTATGTTATTCTCGACAATGACGCCACTCACTAAGTTGGGATCGAAAGGCAAGAAGATGTCTCCAGCGATGTGCAGGTTCCAATTTGCAGCACCATCGAAGGTCACGGTAGATCTACGCAATTATTCAGATCCTACTTTGGTGACGATATTATCAGCAAGTCTCACGCGAGAAGGTAGTTTCCAGCTGGTACATAGAGGAGCACATTGTCGGCAACGGTTGTGGTAACCTGGGGGGCGTCTGTTAGAACTGGCCATCCAAAAGCGCGGGGGCAGAAGGCAGCAAAAAATTACCTGTGGAATTACACATTCAGTCCATGCTCGGCTCAATGCAGGGCCCAAGTCGGTGGTGTTGTCGGCAACAGCACCTGAGGCAAATGAGTTGGACTGCTGAATGACCGCTACGAAAACAGACCATAATCGAGGACACTGCACTCTATGAATGCAGAGGCTATCCGGACCTGTAGGCCGAGTAACAAGAGAGCGAAGGCAGAAGAAAGCATAGTTAGCGACAACTACTCCATGTCGGATAATGACGCTCTTATACAAAATGTATGAAGGAGTACTGGTCAGATTGCGGGCCGCGTTTGCACAAGGTCAGAGATCACCATGTACTCGAAAGCTAATAATGGTTTCCATGAGAAATAAGACTGGTTAATGAAACGAAGAGGCAAACTCCGATGGTAGTCCTAAAAATAGAAATAGTCTAATTTTTCCGAACCTGAACTCGAATGACGTCGATTCTTGAGTGTACAGTGTGCCTTCTGGCCAGTACTGCCGCTGAGTTATGAGTATAAACTCATAGGTACTACCGCGAGACCTTGCAACTACGACGTCAAGTATATAGATTCAGCAGGGATGACTATTACTATTAGGTTTGTTCTCAGTCTCTGGGTAAACCTTGGCAAAATCAAAATTCTGTGATTATCCGCAGAACAAGTGGTGCGTCTTGTGTACAGGTTTGTAGGCCCGACGGTACTGTCCAAAATACGCAGTATTCTACATGACCACCGTTCAAAATTCCGGACCTCTTCCATGCAGTACCTATTCCTGCGGCTCTTCCGATTCAGGTGTGATGATGCCATGTCTTTTCCTTGGATGACCATATGTATAGGTACATATGTATAGTATCCTCATTGGGGTAAACAAGCCATCGCGACCCCGTGACGTTAAATAACACGAAGAGTCGGACAATTGTATGTACTGAATTCTTTTTTCCAACTTTTTTATTCCTCCTCTCTTAGCAAGGCTGGCCGCGGAGTGCCGAAATCTTCATGCGCATTCACTCGGTAAATAATAGTTTGCAACCTCCAATTTCTACAACAATGTTTTAACAAAACCCAAAGACCCAAATGAAGTAAAAATAACAACAAGTCCGGATATATTGTACGGATATATGACTGTGACTACACATAGCATTATTCCGTCAGACTTTTCAGCGCTCGACTCAGTTTGACGGTTCGTAGCAGAATCCGTTACTGTTAGTGATGAAGTCAACAAGGCCTGACGGCTGAGTCTGACCTCCACGGTTGTCGGCATCGGACGAGTTGTGGCATGTGGAGAACAACGAGCAAGTCAACAAGGGACTGCCATTCTACAGGGGGAAAATATGTGGTAAGTAATGAGAAACGAGGGAAGCAATCGAGGGATGTGTACCTTGCCGTTGACATCATCGTAGGCTTCAAGGACGGGAAATCAGCACCCTAAATCTTCTCCATGGATTCGAAGGTTAAACTCACAGTTAACAAAGGCGCATCCGCTGACGCTGAGACACATGGCTTCGCAATCTGTGAATATGGTTTCAGCCCTCTGATCGTGTAGTAAAAATATAAAGGGTAACTGACCAGCAATGGTGTCGACTAACCCATAGGTCATATAATCGCTGGCCTGGGTAGCACCAGTCAAGTTGTAGAAGGTCTGGACCCAGGGGCTCGTGGGAGGGGGAGGGGGAGCGTGGGGGTTCGGGCAGTGGAAGCCGAATGGGAGGAGTTCAAGAATGAAGCAGATCAACTAATGCGGAGGGACGCAAAATCAGCTACGCTGAACAAGATCCTTAGAGGCAAAAGCTTACCTCATCGAGCAACCAAGGAATGATATATCCGATGACGTTCTGTGGGTTCTGTCCGTAATACCAGCCAGGTTGGGATTTGGGCTCCCAAGGAGGAATGGGAGCTCCGTAGCAGTTCTCCGAAGTAAGCAGACCACTGAGCGCGCCTTGAACAACGTTGGTGGTAAACGCGGAGACACCACTGGGGGTGGATAAATCAGCGGAAGATGTACCATCGCTCTGTCCGTTGACAAGAACGACGCTGGAGACAGAGGCGAAAGCGGTAAGGAGGGAGAAGAAACGCATGACGATAGAAGTAAGCTCTGAAAGAGGGGACTGAGCTGACGGACCACATTCCAAACAGCTGGTTTTTATAGTCAACCCCTTCCTGATTTTCTTTCAACATCGAAAACTTCCGACGGTGTCTTCATGCCTCGTTTCATTTTCCTTCACATTGATTACGATAGGAAAGGCCGTGCTATGCTCGGCTTTAGTTCATCGTACGACGTGCATATTTGCTGTAAGTGGTAGAAGCAAGGAACCCTGTTCCTTACAAGTGTGCCTTCTCGTAGCAGTTATGAATGAGGACCTGAAGTATATCAGAATCATCATTCACGTCGGACGGACTGACAGGATTTGCTTCATTTTTACTGTCGGTGTACGACGCGATAGAAATCTACTCGAGGGTCTCAAAGTTTTTGGAGGAGTCCTCCAAACCAGGAGAACGCGGTCTCGTGAGTGGCAACTTCGCCACCAAGTAAGAGGCGAATATTGCAGCCACTGGACAGGTTTGCCGAATCAGAGCCGAAAGATTTCCCATGTGAGCTTGTTTTGTTCGTAGAAGCCAGCTGTCGAAAAGCTGTCCTGCCTGTCAGGGCGTCAAAAATTGAAGCTCTTTGAATACTTGAAACGATCTGAGAGAGCATTTAAACCGCTCACAGCAGCGAGGGCCATCTCTAGCGCTCGAAGGAAGCGAGCATTGGCAGCGTTTGGGCCTGTATGTATCAACAAGAGTATGACGCATATGACGGTTCCGAGTCACTTGGCCCTGAATAGTGTGCAGAATCAAGCCGTTTACACTGTAAGTACAGCCTCCTAGAACCTCCTAAACCTGGATTGTATAACGCGAGAACATTTCCAGTGTCAGGATCACCAGGGATCACCCGTCTGTAAAGTTTGAAGTTCGGCGGAAATTTAGGAACAGGTACCCAACGTTCAACGTCGATTAGAGTGCCGATTCGGAACGAGTTACGTCTTCCAGTCTCTTCCAGTTTCTTCCAGCCTCCTTCTCAGTCTTCCTCGTCCTGGCCGTCGACTATTACTTGTTATACAATTCCTATCATAAATCCAATACTATCGATTATCAATCCTCATCAGATCCTGAACCAGAGCCAACTTCTCCATCATCATCTGGCACACAAAGATCAGACGGAGGCTCAGGCATAAGTTCGATGCACAACTCACCGCTGGCTATGTCGTCCTGTGAGATCGCTACAGCTTGCGCCTGCGCCTTTCTAAACAACTTTCTCGTCTCTTGATCATTCGGAGGAACGAAAGACTCTGCCAATTCGCCGTTTTTGTCTCGTATCTTGGTGTTGGCGCCCGCTTCCAAAAGCGATTCAACTACAAAAGCGCGCATTCCGTCGTATTTTAACTGGCACGCCAGGTGAAGAGGGGTAGCTCTTTGGATACGGTTAATAGGATCAACATCGCATTCCTCATGAGAAAGAATATGTTCTAGGACATCTGTGGAACCATTTTGAACGCTAAAAGCAGAGCCAGGTCAGATTAACGAATGGTTCTTGATACAAGAACCTCACGCAATGTGTAAAGCTGTTTAACCAGGCAGGATTGGGATTAAGAATTGTTTTCTCGAGACCACGGCCTGACTTGCCTGTGTTGCCAACCCTGCGTAAAGGTTATCAGAAGCAATCGGATGCTTTGACAGCTTCCAACTCACCCATCTTGAAAGTTTATATCGAAATTTCCTTTCTCAAAGATATCTAAAAGTAACTCTTCGTTGTCCTCGCGCGCCGCAGCCAGTAATCTTTGAGCTGCAGAAGTAATTATTCTCAAAGTTTTTTCAAAAAGCGAAGAGCATTGACATACGTACTGTTGCTTGCTCCTTCTTCGTTTTCAGACATGACCGATAGATTGGATATTTAGAATCGTAAAGGAGGGGATGGGAGAAAAGAAGAAGGTTGATCAGAACTATACTATACACAGCATGTTCTTCAACCACCGCCATGACAGAGGTGAATTTATCATTACTTCAAAAGTGCTCAAAATTGACGCAACTCAGGCTGCCGATGTCCAAAATGCTGCATATCTATCAGATGATGGCGAGGAAAATGGGGACGACTTTGAAGTCATATCGGAAGGTCTTGCTTCCACTGTATCGAAAACTTTGGCATCTGTAGACCACAGCGAACCTCAATTCGTCGTCGTGAAGTCATCCACGACGAAAAAGAAATGGGCAAAAGAACCACACGACATCATCAAGGAATGTAGAATCCTCCAACGACTTTCTCATCCTAACGTACGTGCTACCTTATCTCCGTTGAGGTTATTAATCAATTATAATCCAGATCATCCTGGTTTTTGATTCTTTGCTGGACAGATCAGAGAGCACGATGAACATCTGGATGCCATTCATTCCACACTCCTTGGATGATCTCTTGAACTCTCCAAGCTTTGTACCACGGCCAAGAAGCGATCCCACCACAGAAATGAACCCAAAAATCCAGCTGTCTAAATTCCTTTCCCTCACGCGCTCTATCATGACCCAAATCCTGCATGCTGTAGGTTATCTCCATGCACAAAGCATTTCTCATCGCGACATAAAACCAGCAAATGTATTGCTTACGCTTACCGGAAGTGTCACACTCATAGATTTTGGGATCTCTTGGGACGGGTCCGAAGATGACAGGAATGACGATATGTGGCCAGAAACAAAGGACAGGATGTATTTCGAGGTGTCAACGGGGTTAATATTCTCTTTATTCGCTTCCTTCGCGTCTGAAACTCTGTTTACAGTCCATATCGTGCCCCCGAGCTCCTCTTCGGAATCCGCTCGTACGACGCGTATGCTATTGACCTATGGAGTCTTGGCACAGTTTTTGCAGAATTTTTCACCAAGCTTGTCCCTTCATCAACTGACGATGATTATCCTTCCTACACTTCCTCTCCTTTCACCTCGACAAGCTCGAATTCTGACTTTGATTCCAACGCCCGTTACACCCGAGAATCTCTCTTCGATGGCTCTCGTGGCGAACTTGGTTTGGCATGGAGCATTTTCAAGATCCTAGGTACACCCCGGGAACCTAAAAACGAAGAAGAAGAGAATCAAACTTGGGCCTGGCCAGGTTTCAACAGCTTGCCTGATGCACACAAGGTAGATTTCAAACAGGTGGACGGCGTAGAGCTGGATGAAGGGACTTTGTCGAACTTGCCTCCAAAAGAGACAAGAGCTCCCGCGATAGACCTAATACGAAGTTTCCTCCGATATCCACCCGAGCGGAGGATAACGGCTAAAGATGCCCTAGAGCACACATTCCTCTCGTCTGAAATCCCCTTAATGCCAGAAGACCTGGACTTGGAAGGAGCAGGATACTTCGCAAAGGTAACTCAGATTGAGTTCAACGGTACTTCTAAAACACTTGGCGATCTGCTTTTAGAGGCTTTAAATTAGATTTCGGCTGGTGAGATAAAAGAGAGGAAGCCATGCATATCATCCCGCTAGTCCGGACGGATATTTACTCGTGATGTAGTTGCTACTTACTGCTTTTCCATGAAATACCCTTGCGCGTTTACATTCCCTTGCTTTGTTCTTTCGCATCTGGAACTAGAAACGCCTTTGTTTTTTTTTTTGAAATTTTGTCCTAGGCAGATCAAGCCTGACGCCCACAAAGCGTGACAGATACATACAGATTCTGGCCAATCCCAAGAGCGGTGGCAACCAAGTTATTGTTCTTTAGAAACAAGGTTACAACTTCCGCAATAAAGGAGACACCCACAGCGACAGTATCTTATAATGCGCAACTCTGGTGGACTCGACACGATGTTCCGCCAGCTTTGAAGTTGGACTTTAGTCGACTTTCCGCTTCGTATGGCTAACCAACCTCACGCCTCTACCTCTGTCCGTAGGTCTCCTCATCCCTATGCCGCTACTCCGGCAGTAGCGAATCGCGGTCTTCTACCCCATGGTTCTGTTATGCCTACTGAACTCCAGCGAGACTACGATGATCTGAGTCGATATCCTACTATGCACCCTGCTAATGATAATGCGGCTGGAGTACATCAATCTTTACGCGATACGGCTTTCGAGGAATTTTTGGCCGATGAATCAGCATATAGAGCATATAACAGACTTACTGATGAGGTACTTCGGTTGTCCAGTTCCCGTGAGTGTTTGTATTTCCTCCTTTCATACAATGTTCCCAATAGACCACTGCAGAGAACGAGGAAGAAAGGAGAGAAGCTCTTGATATGGTATTTGTTCACTGCCGAAGATTAATGGGCCTAATGATGAAAGCAAATTGTGAGATGGCTTTTCCTTTTCGTACAGATGAGTTCTTGACATCTGGTGTAGCTTATATGAATGGAATTTACACCGCAGAAATCGAAGGCTTCCGAGAAATAGGTGGGTATGGTCCTAACCTATGCAACAAGATCACTAATTTGATTTCGGATGTTTCAGACTCGGGAGGAATTTGGGAACTACAACATCACAACATGTTCGAGCAACTTTGCCAACGGATGGTCCGAACAATACAGCTTATCCATACTCAGGAGAACGCGGCAGGTCGGGTGGGGACATCTGCATCTCTCCCTACATCGAGAGTTTCTTCGCCCTCTGCAAATTCTCAGATACGTCGGAGGTCTGCCGAATTTCGGTCAAGCTCAGCGCCCCATGATTTACGGGGTCCAACTCATGGTGATTACACTTCGTTTGCAAGGATGACAGACTGATAGGTGTTTCATTTGTTCGTAGTTCCGATTCCACATACCCGTATTCGTGTCCCAAGCGTACCAGCTGTGTCATCAATGAACCAAATACTTCAATGGAGAGCAGCTCATATAGCACAGTTCGATGCTTCTCTTGCGGAAATGAACGCTGTTCCAATCACCCGCTCAGGTCCCTCTACTGTACATTCCTCCGGCCTACATACACCACCTTCTCCAACTCGAGCTCCCCTCCGTTCCGCTTTGCGGAACGATAGTAAGTAAAGTTTTGAGCGTCGTTATCTACAATTGCTAACGGTTTGTTTACCTTAGAACACAGGCTTCTTCCCTCCGAGCCAGAACCAGAACATAGTTCTCAGCGCCCCCCAGCCTCGTCTTATACTGTTCCCAGTCATACTCGAGGGGAACCATCGACAAGTCCTCCGTCAATTAAAAGGCCAACGAATCCATCAATGAACCCTGCTCAAACAAGTACTCGAAACTCGCCTAGTTACCCTTCCGCCCGAGTGGCGCAACCATTACCAATTCCGCCTCGAGATCTAATGGCAACTCCTCCGGAAAATGGTAACTCAGTCTTCAATCAAGAGCACAGTAGTGCTCCTGGAGGAGACATTGGACCTCCGCGTAAGCCAGTTTTCTGCAGATTATTATACAATCAGATTTTAAACTTCAATATAGCGCCTATCCGGCGAAACACTCGTCCTTCTTTTGCGAACAATGCCGCTACCCCAACTTCGCGTCCCTCTCATCTTCCTTATCCTGCACCCGGCGTGCCACCGGGAGGCACAACCGCGCCTGGTCAGTCATTTATTGGGTTTAACCTTGATCATTTTGACTGAACCTGAAGCTTTCCACAACATAGCAACTAATCACGATCCCCTGCCGTTCTGGGTTGAGTTTAGCGATCCCCAGGCGTTCTGGGCTGAGCTTCGCAATTCCCGGCCATTCTGGGATGATCTTTGGGGGCACAGCAGTACTCAGAGTGCACCATGTAAGCTATAATTCCCTTGAGATTTGGGGAGCTTTTCCTGAAGCAAAATCTTCAGCGCCAGTATTTATTTCATCCGCAGAACCTGAATCTCTTCCTAACCAGGATGATTCTTCAATCGACGGCGATCCAACATTGAGCAGCAGTAAGCAGTCCACTTAAAGCTTTTATTGGTCATACTAAACTCTAATGTAAAGCTTTTACTGCGAGTCCGGAAATACTGCCTCCACTTCCTGACTGGAGTCCCCCTCTGCCGGCTTCAGGTTGGCCTGGACACACCAATAATGACTCATCCCGTAGACGGCATTCGAGAAGATCAAGACGCGCTTCGGCCAGCCCTTCCAATAGCGACTCATCGTCTTCAAACCGTTCGTCCGGATCTTCCGTACACAGGTCTACAGGCGCTCCCACACCCGGGAGTAGCTCACCTCATCATTCTTCCGGGTCCTTTGATGACAATCCACCTCCTCCTCCCACACAGCCCAATACAGGAGCGGATCATCCGCCGCCTCCTCCACCAAGGCCTAATTTCGTTCCAGTAGCTGCCCCAATGGTCCCTCCGGTGATTCACTATCACTACATGGTTCCTACTCCTGCTCCTGCACCAGTCCCTCAAGCTCAATTCCAGATTCCTCTGTGGCCCACGCCCGTCGCCGCCCCTTCGATCCTACTTCAACCCGTTGTAGGACCTCCTCCTGTCTGGGAACCCGGAACGTTTCCGGTGTCCCGGCTGGGTGATGCAGTTCCTTTGCGTGTCCATCCAAATCTTCTGTACAATCCAATGAATCCTTCTTTCCCAGTCTTACAGTGGGATGTTGTCCTTCGCCCTGAGCAGGCACGTATCATGACCGGTAAACAATTAGTCAGAAAACCCTCTCTTGGTGAGGAGGCGGTTGTCTCCATCACTCAACAAGAACTAGGACAACCAAGCGCAGGGTCTGGCTCTGGAGGAGAAGGGAAGATTAAAAACGTCTGGATTGAAAGTGAGACGCCGATACTTGCGTGGTGGATGCAGCACTGGGGGCCAATCATCATCGAAAAATCAGAAATTACTGTGAGAGATGTTTTGGATGCGATCCATGCGTATCTTTCAGTTCCTCTGAC
Source organism: Rhodocollybia butyracea (assembly GCA_015501585.1). Taxonomy (NCBI): domain Eukaryota; kingdom Fungi; phylum Basidiomycota; class Agaricomycetes; order Agaricales; family Omphalotaceae; genus Rhodocollybia; species Rhodocollybia butyracea. The sequence goes on from JADNRY010000001.1 coordinate 1,350,040, forward strand.
AAACGGAGACTACAAAAGAGTCACCGGGGTTCAAACCCAAACGGAAGGAATCAACTTTGGGAATGTTATGCGACTGCGAAGTGCCAGACGATTGAGGGCAACAAACGGGTGTGAATTACGGAGTGTGGCGCTTAAGGGTCGCGCTCTGGACGGATGGTTGGCTAGGTCAATGGGTGCCGAACCAGGCGAATCTTCGATCTACTGCAGAAGCGATGTCCTGGGTAATGTCCGACGATTCTTGGGAGTCAGGCCAGTCGTTTACTCTGACGGGTCATGGAAACTTCTGTTAGGACTAGGTCCTGGACCTGTTCCCAAATTTAATTGATTTCTGCGATGTGCCTTGTAATGCTCCTACATTACGATTCTGCTACTAAATAAACTCCTACGCGACGTTGATGTACTACTGTGTTGTAATATCCTAATGCACTGCATGTTCAAGCCCCAAATCGTGATTCAGGCTCATAATGCTACGTACCAGATTCGGAGATCAAGAAACCGGGAAGAATACGAGCCAGGCTCCAGCTCAATGTCGAATGGATTGAATCTCGACTTCCAGAGATGTGCGGGATGTCGGTGTCCTGATAAGGGAATCATCTGCTGGCACTCCCTGGGACTTTAACTGGGGGACTTTGACTGGGAAGCTGGGGAGGAAGGGAGAGGATCAATCGGGCAAGTGCCAGCTTTATCCTAACAGTAGCCATGCCAAAGAGGTCTGACGGCGGGAAGGAGTGGCTGGTGGTGTCGAGGTTGAGATAAGATATCATTGAGGATGGAGACGAACATTGGTAATTACTAATGGTGTCCTTTAGCCTCCTTTAGCCAGGTGATTTCGGTGGGGAAGATAACGTAAACTGTTAAGACTACATAAAACTAACAGCACTCTCAACTGTGTATGTTGTTAGAAGTCAACTTACTACATTGTGATAGCCATACTGGATTTATTCAGTCTGGTTTCACAGTACTATGAAAGTGCTCGATTCCGTTGGGAATCATTGGGATACCATTCGCCACCTGATCGTGACGAACTTGACCCCACGAATTCTACTTGACCACCTGACCGTGAGTGCCGAGCAAGCAAGTGGAGTAGGGATAAGTAGCTGTACAATGTACAAGCGCTAGCTTAGTAGCTATATGTTTCATTTGTTCGGATACACGCGACATATGTACAGATATTAAATATAAAATTATAACAAGAGTTTACGGGTAGAATCGAAAGAGTTCAGTGCATACCCAATAGGATTTGCTTCAAGTCGTTCATGTATGAGATGGCAGGTGCTTCTTGTGCTTCCTGCAAAGGTAGTAGCAATTCGTTCAACTGCACACGCAGCATGTTCTTCATCGTTTCGTCCATCTATTATATCAGGTAAGCGTACAATCTCCCAGAAGAATTGAGGGGGTACCTTATTATGAGAAGCATCTATCATCTGCTTCAAAATCGCACCGATACCTATACCTTCACACTCGTGCGAGGCAACATCCCCCTCAGGTAGTGCGGGCTCCAACAGCCAACCCTCACGCCGATTAACATCAACACAGTTGTCTTCACTCCTCTGAGCTCTAAGCTGACATATTGTACGGCGTTTACATTGGTCGTAAGCGTCATCGTCGTCAACACGTTGACGACATCCACCTCGGCCAGTTCGTCTCTTGCGGCGCTGGAATTCCCGGAACGCCTCGTCGTCGGTCTCGAAGAGTTCAGTGACATCATGCCAAAACATCGGTGAAAGAGCATCTGCTGGGCCGAGACCTTTGGGTATCGACGAACTATAAAGATCCCGTGTGCTGTAGAGCATGGTCCATATTGCTGGAAGGGTATTAGTGATACGGTAATTTGAGCAAAATAAAGAGGACTTACGTTCTATCTGAAACTCTGGGTGTGAGACGTTGGCTGAGGAAAATATCAGAACTATCGCAGTCGTGATATGCCATTGAAACATACTAGTGTAGACCTTGGCATCCAGAATTTCATAGGTCTCTGGATCAACATCGTATAGTTTGAACGCGGGATTACCACCTAGACCCTTGCGATGAGGCGGATTTTCGCACACAAACTCTTTCAACTCACTTCGAGGCGTTAACGATGGAGCAATCCACGCAGTGCTCACTGCAGTGTCCCTCGTACGATCGCTGTAATTTGAATAAGCGATTTGGAATTCATCCTGTAAGTAGGTTAGCAAAAGGATTGGTTCGGGAGGTAATCCGAAAAAGCTCACCGCATGTGTGTGGCCAAAGAATTGACCAGCGATAACATGTTTGTATCGTTGGATTACTTGGTCATAGTAGTTCGACTACGGATACAAAGTTGTTTAATAGAACATAAGATGAAGGGCACAAACGAACCTGATCCAATGTTACGTCCCCACCACCGGGAGCCATATGTGCCATAATCCAACATCGTTGACCAAGGTCCTCGGCGAATTGAAGCTGTTCAACCAAGAAAGATAATATGCCATTGGGGTCAGGTCTGTAGGGAAGGCCGACAGGGGATGTCAGCAAAAGCACAGACACGTCGCTCGGTCACTTACTGAGGGTCATCGGAATCATACAACCATAGACTAAGGTTATTGAGCTCCAACCAACATGAAAATCTGAAAAGACACCTCCGCTCACTTCATTTTGTACCAGAATCCCGAGTTGATGGATATGATACTGTTAAAAGTTCAGGTTGTAGTTGAAGGTCCTTGAGAAGTTGGAGGCATACCGTAGATTCGTATTGGCAACAACGACGGAATAGCTTCCAGAATAGTGGGTTATTTGTTCTGCAGCAGCTTGACCAATCCATTGCTGTAGAAAAAGACATCAGCAATCCCAAAGAATCACAAGAAACCGGACTCACGCTCCATTGGGAACTAGTGGTATCATACACCCATTGGGAGTCCTCTGCATGGTCTTCGTTAGTCGTTCTAGGGAAGCAGTTTACCGGCGAGCTCTCGCTGTTCCATCTCGTCAGCAAATTTTCAGTAGAAAGATAATTTCAACGTACTGGTTTCCCAAAGCAGGAAACACAGGAGACTTGAGTCTGAAATCTTCACCAAATAGGTTGATATCGTTCGTGACATCCCTTTTGAGAGGGTAAATTCAACTCGAAAAATATAAACAACGTGCACTCTTACTCTTGGTTCACTAGCCATACGGCACCTATAAATTGACAGGTTCAAGATTTTATGAAGCGCAAAATATGAGCAGCGTCCTAACCGTCGACAATGTCACCCGTGAAAAGAGAAAAAGAGGTATTTGTAGCATCAATAGCCTTCACTATGGATTTCACAAGCGGATGCGGTGTATCACATGCGTGGTTGCCTAGTGGACCCGCCGGGTCCTTGGTGGGCTCGGGTTGGTCGCCGAATTCTCTACAACAAAGAGGCTTCGCGAGAGGTTATTCAATGCAAATGTCGCTCAAAGGTGTCCCACCTTGGAGCAATTGGCCTCGGAACCAATCTTTCATACTCAGGTCAGTTTTGAGAACATCGGATATAGCTGAGTGGGCTCACCGTATATTCTCGATCTATATGAACGTCACTGAAATGTACGACCTGGAACGGTGGTTTACCGGACGACTTGAATACCTTTGGATTCCTCGGGGTCGGTTTCGGAAAAGGGACTATGTAATCATTGACAGGAGGTTCTGCACAAAGACCGAAGATGGCAGAGCAGAATTTCGTGGATGTTTGGCCAAAGGGAGAGATAGATCTGAGGTCGTGAGCAATTATAGGCCCAGCATTATCAAGTACACCATCGCAAACGTCTGGATCTTGGAGCTAATATGATTTCATCGGACTTGAAGAAACCAATGTGCGGTGACCAAAAAGAGGCATACCTTGAGCTGTTTACACATGTTTTTCAGGGAGTTGGTTAATGCATTATCTCCTAGAGCAGCGGTAGCTCTCAAAGTCACCAGTAGCGAATGACATGAAGCGCAATCTAGTGGGCCGCCGAATCCATTGATGATTTCGTCGGCCAAGGGTAAATATTGCCGGGCATGGATAAAGGAAACCAGAGGCACTGAGACCACGAATTGCAAGTACAGACGCTTCCAGAGCATTCTAAGGATGAAAGGATGAAATTAAGTGTAGATAGTTGGAGGCCTACACAAGCCTAACATAGAAAGACTTGGAGGAAAAGCGCACGTTGATTGGCGAGCGCTTACAAATATTAGCGCTTATGTCCGCACCTCCACAAGCCCACAGCTCGCTTCGTTCGCGCCGAAGCATCAACGTACTACCAACTACTATCATGACAAAGTTCGAATACATTATGTCATGTTGACAGACATTTTGTTCCTTGGAGCCACCAGGAGCTCGCCTATGTGCTCCTCGTTGCCCATAAATTTTCGGGGTGAACTCGGTACGCTGGAAAGACATCTAAACACCGCCGAAAGGTTTGAACGGGAACATCGGTTTCAAATTCTGCAACGAACCCTGCCTACGGAGTTGTAGGATCCAGCCTTTTCCAGCTCAGCATGCTGAGTTCTGTCAGACCAGTTTCCAGACTTTCTATCCATCAACTGCCAAATTTATGCCTAATAATAATTCCCTCCGTTTGTGGGTCCTTCGCATCGGACCAGTACCAGAATTCTGTGGCAATACGAACCGGGAAGTCGGTTTTTTCGAGTGAATGGAAGAGCATCAGTTATATTCGTCAAAAATGTAATCAGACTTCCATTGAAACAGCGTCTCGGTGATCAATTCCGCATCTTTCCACGACCACGAATTCTAGGCTTACTTCTTCAAGGGTTCTTCAAGCTTCAAGAATTCTATGCAGTTTGAATAATCTCTGTCGAAATGACAGATTATGCATCCAATATGCCTGGCTTTTGGTAACCGCCGGAACGTGGAGTAAATTGCTACCACGCGTGTGAAGAGAATAGTCACTATGCAGGCTGACACGAGGAATAACAATGCCTTTATAATTGAACATCTTCCTGTGTATTCCCTTTCTTTCCCTCCCAATGCCTTTCGTTCAGGTCAAGACAAAAAATGGACAGATCAAATTCCACTATTTCATAAGCACTCCAAAGTCGGAAGCCTCAGAGAAGATAGATCCCAACCTACCGGTCCTACTGTGGTTCCACTCACTTGCCTTTCCTCATGTATTTCATTGTGCGTGTTTTAATGTCGTCTTCAGTTTGTGTCATTCTGACCCCTTCAAATCACAAAAACAACAGCTCAATTCGCAGATCCTTTACTTAGAAAGTTTAATCTCGTTGTCTTCGATATGAGGTCACACGGGAAAACAGAGGGAGACGACATGCCAGAGGGATATGGAATAGTAGAAGCAGCAGAAGATGCACTAGCCTTCATGGTATGCTGGTCAATGGTAATCATCTGATCAGGTACATCTCGCTCACGTTCATGTTGACAGGATGCGTTAAATCTCCCCCCATGCCATTTCGTAGCAATGGACTATGGTAGTCCCATTGCTCTACAGATAGCAGTTGCTCATCCTGCGCGCGTGCTATCATTATTTTTCATATCACAAACCTGCTTGAAAGAGGTACGTTTTTCGTGTAATCACTGATCTCGAAGACAGCTGAGTTTCAAAATCAACAGCCACCAGAAGTACGTGAAGGCCACCAGCAAGTTTACGATTGTTGGGTTTCTGCATTCCCCCATCCGGATAAATTTGACAACGAACATATGGTGGAAGGAGCATACGGATTTGCCCAGTTCATGTTCAGTAACAATTTATCGAATCTAGCGACAGCGTACGTATTATTTGTGTCTAAAAATATGGTCTTGAAAGCTGATAGATCTTTCCAGGATGTTCAACTTGTCATTCGTCCTCGCTCAAAACCATTGGGGATATACCGGCCTGCGGAATTATCGTATTTCGACCCTCGAATTTTTGTTCAATCGCAAGTCTCCAACAAAAGCAGCCTTATCTCATGTTCGGTGCCCGGTAGAAATCGTTTACGGTACCGATGATGTGGCGTATCGTCAATCATACACAGAAGGGTTTCTAGAAAATCTGAAGGACGCTGGGGTGGACGTCTCATTACATGTGGTTCAAGGTGCACCACATTTTGCGAATGTTGATTACCCAGGCCAGTAAGTCGTTTGTTACCAGTACTCTGTCCTAAATCTAAGGGTATTGCCAGAGTGGATCCTGCTCTTCACGACTTTGTTTTGCGGAATGACGATCGAAACCCACCACCAGTGACAGGACCTGTACAGTCCCCTTGGGACGAAACTTTACGATCCGTCGGGTGGGATCCCGAGGGTTTGAATGATGATTCTGATGATGAGGACTTTGTGGTTACATATGTAAGTTTTGCAGAATTTATGCTGCTGCGTATACTCAAAAAACACCCAATAGCCTTCGTAAGGCTAATGTAGATACTCTGGCGAGTGATAAGATAGGATGGATAGATACTGGCCGACCCTCAAACGGCCAGTACGTAGATGGGTACATGTATATATGTATTTAAAAAAACACCTAATAAAGTGCGGAACCAAATCCAAGAAGGCGAATAAGTTTTATTGTACTTCCCGCGGTCCGGACAGCGCTCTTGCGCTTATCCTCCTATCACTTTCACCCTCCTATCCATCGTAGCTGTAATCTCGCTAGCTAGATTATTCGCGAGAGGAAAATTCACTATCCCGGTTCGAGGATCCTAATTCTGGATCAGTAGATGGCAGTTTTTTCCCTGGACATACCTTTGGAACTTCTACCCGAAATTTTCTATCATATTCGGTATCCTCAAGATCTTTGCAAACTCTGTCAAGTGAACAAAACCTTCCATCACTTCGCGACCCCTTTACTATACGAACGAATCTATATCTTCTCCTGGCACAAACATGGAAAAGTGAAGGCAATTAGACATGGCTTAACAACGATCTGTACTGCAGCTAAACGCTTTGCAGGTCATCCGCCTGTTTAAAAATTTGTCACAGTATCCTCATGTTGCTCAGTTTGTTCGGAAGCTTGGTATGTATGACTGCTATTACATTTACGTCTACTTGGCTTACTATAGCTTTCTAGAAATACGCGATTTCCCGAAAGCTTTCTCGAGTGATGATGATGTGGACATTCTCCAGAAAGTCACTGAAGGATTAAGGAATTGCACCAATCTCCGTTCATGTACTTGGACACGCGATGGTTCATTAAGCTCTGAAATACTGAAGGCACTTCAAAGCTCTCAAACCCTCCAAGAGCTTGAAATCAATGGACACGACCAAGGGAACTACGATTCTCAGCTCTTGTTACAGTTCACTAGACTCCGCAAGATATCGTTGGTTATGCCTAGTCTGACTGTCATATCTGTCTTGCAGCCATGGCTGCAGATAACGGGGAAAACCTTACGAAGTTTAACAATTATATGTAAAGTCTGTTCTCTTTACCCTTCGTGATTCATGGCGAGGTATTTAGTATCTTTTACAGTCTTCCCCAATTCTCAATAACGCAAAATTAGAACTATTAGCTCCTTATCTATCGGAAGTTGAGCATCTTCACCTCGCAGGATGCTCGAAGATCACACACGAGGGTATCAGGGCCGTTTTGTGCGCAAATGATAGGGGGCTGTTGAGCCTTGGTCTGGAAGGATTATCACCACAATTCGTGCGCTTTGATTTACTGCGCTCTGCAGGATATTCATCTCATATAGGATATGCTTCAATTCCGCCTTGATTGCACCAGAATGAATGCTTTCCACCGTTTGCGTTCTATCACTTTGACAGTCAACCATCAAACATCTCTTGATATCTGGGCAAACGAGGTTGCTGCTCTGCTCCCTAAAACCGTCCCACTAGAAACGTTTCAGATATACTCTAGCGGTGCATTCATTGAGTCACAGCCCGGAACAGAGCGCCTGTGGGCAGACCTCGTTACGGCCCACAAGCATCGTCTCGTTAGGTTCTCTGTTCATCGAATCCTCCTTAGCCTTAGTGCTATCGAGGATATCTGCCGACGGTGTACAAAGTTAGAACAACTTTTTATCGTTATTGAGCAAAGCTCTGTGGTTCGCATTATTTCTGTGTCACTGGTTTGTGACAACTAACTACTTTGGCGCAGAATAATCTTTCACGGTGCCTCCCATTAGTTTCCAATCTACGCACGCTACATGTCAACTTCCCCCTCGAAGCAAGCCAATTGGAGAATGCAACCCCAGTTCTTCCAGAGTCTGATGCTTTAACGATTGTTGAGCGTTGCGTTTCTATACAGCAATTTGGGTGCAACACTCGGGTATGGCAGGTAAATCTTGAGTTTGCAACTTTGCAGTCTGCGTTAGTGCTCTAGGTGACCATCTCTTTTCATGCATAGGTTGAGAGAGACGTGCTTTTTGACGAGACAAGCAGTCCTATTGGAATCAAGCGCCGCCTCACGCGATATCAGGGTCTAGATATACCCGAAGCCTTTATGGTGGTCCGCACTTGAACTTTGCTGCCTCGAGCTCGAAAGGCAGCCACATGGATAAAGAAGTGTACTATGCCGTATGTGTATCTTTGTCCGAAATTATCGTACTAAGTAATTATAGAGTACTAGTGAAATTATCGCGATCTTACTGCGATCCCGAAATAATGTTCACTGTTATATTCACGGACTCGAAGAAAGGGAAATAACCGCTAGCCTAATAACTCGATCAAAACCAAGTATGAAAAAAGCACCGAGAAATGCGCTTACCCCTTCACCAAAACTAGAATGCAAGAAACCAAGGATAGCAGAACCACTTATCGAAGGTACCGTGACCGTGAAGTTCTGGAAGGCATTGAAATCTTCTCCCGCAGCAACTTGAGAGGGTCTCTGAGGATTGAAACCTCCTGCGTAGAACAGGTGCTCGAAAGAGGTTTCGGGTGAAGGACAGGATTCAGAGCTGCAAGGGCTCATTCCCAACCCAATGCCCGCCTCCGTAGTGGGAGCCGATGGAGTCTAAAAGTATGAACAAGATGTTCAATGGAATAAACAACATGGCTAGCAATGGATCCTTACGGGGCGGTCGATCCTAATGTCGATGCTGGATCCAGCGACTAAAGTATCTCCGTCTTGTGGGTAAGCAAACGAAGCCCCTTGAGCAAACGCGCTACCCGCGAGAGTAAGGATGAGGGTGAGAGAGATAATGTTCTTCATGGAACCAAAATGAGAGGTATTCAAGTGTGGCAAGGAAAGAAGGAAGAATAAGGGACACATTCTTGTAGATCCTTATATATGTACTCTGAATTGCCTCCGGATAGTACGTAATTTGAATTCTACGAGTTAAAACACCGGAAATGGAGCTCGAACTCCAGAGTTTCGACCGAAAACATCAGTGGCGTCGGGATGTAGTCTGAAGGCAGTACTACTGTGCGACAACATGGGATCAGTTACCTACCTCATTTGACTGGTACATACACCTACTGTATGAAGACACCGTATAACCAGGTATATAGAAAGCGGTCTACTCTGACCGAAAAGACGAAAGCATGATTGAAGCACAGTGTTGACTGGACGCTCTACTGTTACCGAAAAGATGCTGTCCGGGAATACTGCTCTACCGGAATGAAGGAAAGGGTTTGAACTTTACTTGTAATGGGCGGCGATAAATGAAGTCGGTCGACGTCCGGATTCCCCATATTCTTTTATGCTCTACTAATAGTGTAGGAGACGCATAGCCAGTACACCCACGGCCACTCGCGTCGCATATGAAATGAAATGAGCGCTGGGCTTACCCTTACTGGTTTAGATATTTTGAGTCGATACGAAAGAGATTTTGAAAAAATAATTATCAAGCAACTTGAGAAATTTCAATGGAATGCACTCCAAATATGACCAGAACACGGGCCCCAGGATTTGCTGCTTTGATTGCATGTATGCCAGAAAAATGTCCTGCCAACAAAAATGAGGGAGGGGACCAAGGAGGGGACGAGCTTGAGAGAAAATCATGGGATTTGTTTACCTCTTTCACGGCCGCCCGGGGTTTGACGACGTGGAAAGAGGGTACAGAGCGATAGACTCTGTAGACAAGAACTTAATTTTCTAGCTACTGGGGTCAAGGCTACTACAAGATGGCGTCGGATCTTCAGTGGATTGAGGTTGATACCCCGCAAGAAGAGAGCAATAGGTTAGTCCGCATTAGCCTACGTTTCTCTTACGCCTTCCACCAACTCGAACAAGAACCTCGCACGCTCGCTTTTCCTCATGGTTAATGGTATTCATCTCGTGTTGTGAGCGTGGGGGGTGACTCAGCGTGGGGTGACATGTCACGAGATAGATTGCGTTCAGTGTTCACCCATTCTCAGATCTCAACACCACCTATGCTCTCTACTTGCACCATCTATCTGTGTAGTTTCTTCCATCCGCTTTGGATCTGGGCTCTACTACCAACCTTTTCGCTTAGCTACACAACTTCCACTTCAACGTTTCAACTCCAACTTCTCTGTCGAAGCTCCCGACATTGTCCCAACATGAACTCAATTACGCCAAGTTGATGAAATCTTCAGGAGGCAGGTATCAAGGCAGTACTGTGCGGTGAGTATGATAGATATCAATTCAATCTTCCAAACTCATTCCGAGACTTTGGTCTTCAGCAGGCGAAAATTCGTCGATCATTACTTGTAACTCATCAATGGTAACAGCCCGTTGCATGAATGACCAGCTCTCTCACAACACGATCAACAACTTCATCGTCAACCTTACTTGAAGATTCCGTTGCTTACATCCCTCTATGATGATTGATGATAGTTGCAGAGGTTACGTTCGACTGACTTCCAGCATATGCCATTACTGTCTTAGGTGACTGGTGATCAGTGCTCCGCTTTTTCGACGCAATGTCAGATTCCTCCAGTGATCAATCCATCGCCGAAGAAATCATCAGCCTTCAATTCTCCTATACGTTGGTCAAGCGATCGAGCCTCTATCCACGAAGATCCTCATGTTGCATCAATATCATAGACTTTTGAGTAACTACATAGCTTTATCTGCCTATGGCGAGATCATCTTTTGGTAAGAGTGGCATGAATGCGTATGGCTTATGCCCAGAAATGTAGTTTATGGTTCCAGGACTTCTTCCTTACGCTCCCTACTGAAGTTCAGTCGATATGGTCCAGTCAATTACTTGCAGCTGTATGATATTCATTCTCAGTCGCTACGGCTTTCCTTTACACCACTTGTAAATTTTATGGGTGGTAACGAATGATTATGAGAGAAACGTCAACGAGGTCAAAGCTAAAAATCGTGACCTTCAGACCTCTAATCCGCTTTTTATCTTTTTACTTGTTTGACCATGGCGTCTTCGACAACAACACAAGACTCTGCCTCCTCGGAGCATACAGCAGCTTCTACTACGCCACCATCTTCGCGTCAGATTAATACCCACTCGTCTGCCCAACCCAGCAAACCCCAGAGCTTGAGTACCCAATCGAGAACCAATAATACAGAATCCAAGAAAGCTTCGTCTCCCAATACCAACAGCCAACAGCCTCCCCCGACGTCGACACGTCCTGCTAGCGCAGCTATAGACCGCCCTCTGAATGAGGTCATTGGCGAGAGTTTTGCCCCGTTCGACCATCAGAAAGTGGTTGTGAGACCGTTTACCGAGGAAACAGCTAGAGATACGTCTTTTGAACAAGGTTTGTCGCGCTCTTAAACAGTCATTGACTTTTTCTTGCGCATATACGCGTTGTAACTGTACCTGACTCTTGTATGATCAGAACTTGGACAACTACTGTTGGACGCGATCATAGAAACTCACGCCTGGGCAGCGGCGCGTCCCAAGTTCGAAAGTCAGCTGGCGGTGCAAAAATTGGAACAGAAGATTAGCGACGTGATTGAGGTGGAAAAAACACAAGGCACGTCCTTTTCGACGCCTCTTGATTCGTTGTCACTTTGGCCCGCCTTGCTCTTCGGTAGGGCCTCTGCTTTTCTTTCATCCTCCTTGCCCGTTTGTTTACACGACACTGACATCTTATGTAGAACAAACTCGACAAAGTCTCCACGAATTTGTTACGCGTATGAAGACGGCACTCGCTGCCCTCACCGGCCTTTGAGTAGATCATCACCGTCTCGCATCTGTACTACCAAACTTGCATGTAGAAGCCTGTAGAAGCTGTTTCTTCCGTCTTGTACCCAGAAACACAAAAACCGTCATTGCCAATAAATTACATTTTGCATCATATTCTGTGCGTATGGCAATCGTATTACTTTTGAGTACCCAGTCTTTTATCTGCGATGCTGGCCAATGCATGTCGGCCAGTGAAGACCGTGATAACACCGAGGACAGAACCGTAAGTTATAACATCGCCGAGCTTGAGATCCACCCAGTATCGATAGAGAAGGTATTCAAATGCTCCAAGACTGGCCGTGAAAGGAAGAATATTCGGCGAGAAGAGGCGAGGTACTTGCGGACCGACGGCAAGCCACTGAAAAATCAGAAAAGCATAAGAAGAAAGTAACAATAGACGAGCATGAACACCCACAAGACCAAGCAGAGTAGCCCATGGGACTACCAATACAAGACCGGCGAATAGAGCAGATACTGCACGGGGCGGAAGGTTAGGTGGCGCATTAAATGTATGCTTGAGTTCAGGCAAGACATGAAAGTCCGCTTCGTCGGGGTGCACTGGAGCAGGATGCGAAGCAGGTATATAAAGGTCGAAAAGCTCCAGCTTTTCAGGGTGGTAAGAGGCAGATCCAAGTAAAAGAGTGACTTTTAGAGGCGCAGTTGAAGTTGGTGGAAGAGTGGCAGGAGGCTTCGCCATGTTCTGTAGAAACAAAGTGAACATCTCAACTCCGGTAAGCAGAACTAACTGATAAACGAACCAAGTCGAATTTAGCTTTTCCGCTGCTTGCCACACGAATCGGCTGAATGCCTTCTTCGCCAGACTGTTCATCGTAGAACCGCAAAAACGCCTGTGCTGGCTGAACACCCTGTTTGGTAGTCGTGTCGACAACTTGAAAGCTCAGTTTCAGGATATCGTCCTGGCCAATCCTGACGATTTCTGATGAAGAGCGCTCTGACGGTGAAAGCCTACGTTTAACCTCAACGTTACGGGGGATAATAAGCAAAACATATCAACAACATACGATTTAGTAGTAGGTTCGCCTTTTGCAGACACGACGCTGTATTTTGCAGATTCAACAGCAAGCTTTGCAGCTTGCGCCGTAGCAGCCAAAAGTAACAAGAGAACAGCCTTCATCGCGGTTAAAAGAATAGTGAATTCTCAGCTACGTGTCGTGTATACTTAGCACAGCCGGTCCGAAATCGGCCGCCAGGATTTAAACGCCCATCTAATTAATCTTTGTCTTGTCTGCTTGTTCGCTTGTTGTTCACTGTGAACTATACGGATTACTTTTTAACTTGTTCCTCAGCGCAATAATACACAAATCTTACTGCTTCCTCGATAATACACCGAAGATATATTCTACCCGTTATAACCGCGAACCTTAGGCGACAACTTGACAGCTTTCCGTATGTGCCCTTCTTCTGCACCAGTAGGTATTCAATCTTCTTATACTGTACCACGCACTCAAAATACTCTAGAATGTCCTCTCCAATATCTCAACCTCTTAATCCCTACACTGCCGAGCCACTGGCCCCTTTGCATCCTGACAGCGCCCTTGACGCTGCGGTAGATGAGATTTCTGCCGCTCTGACTCAAATCGAAGTGATTCTTTCTGATGCGGGAAGCAATATCCCGGAAGGGTCGGTCAAACTGTGCACAAAGAGAAGTAGTGAACCGCCAGCCCCTCATGTACCCACTGCAGAATTCAGTGATCTCCCGGTGGAAATACTCCTCGTCATATTCGCATATGCCAGCCAGACCGGGGAACACTGGGAAGCACTATCTTTGAGTCTCGTGTGTACTCAGTGGAGAGCACTCCTGTTGGCGGATCCACATATGTGGTGCCATATCGCTCTGGTAGTTCGTGACCGGGATCCCTATCCTACACCTCCAGCTTCTACCTCTGCCCTTCTTCGAATGGCGAGACTCACGACTCTCTACCTTGAACGCTCTGGAACCAATATGCTTTCGGTCACTATCAAGATGCCCACCCGGTTCAGAGGGCTGAATGCCAATACTCCGTGGCAGTCACATATCTCTGTTGCGGCGATAAACACGTTACAAATGCATTCCGAGTTAATAAAGCATCTACACCTGCGTGTAGACCATGGCCTTTTGCATGAATTTGCCTACGAGCAACCGTGCTCGCTCAATATAGACTCGAGTCATAATGTACCTTGCTCCATAACAATACCGCTTCCGAATCTCACCTCTCTATCTGTGGATTACATCTCCCGAAACTGCTTCTACTTTCCCTTCCAAGCACTAAATAACCTGAACCATCTCACTCTTAGCAATGAAGGATTCTCCTTCTTCCAGAAATCTGTCTCTCGTTCCATGCCTGATCTTGACTTCCCCGAACTAACGTCGTTCGTAATATCGCAGTCACCCAGTTTCTCCCATCTGTGTCGGGTGATGTCTGTGACGAACGCATCGCCATTCATCAAGCAGGTAGTTTTGAATCAAATGCCAAGTTTAGTCGACCTCGCCATCTCGAGCCATGCGATTTCAAAAGCCGTTTTTCCGGAGGTGTCAGCTCTCAAAATTGTCAATTCACCTGACGAATTTACTGCCAAGTTTTGCAGGGTATTCCAGTTCTCGGCGCTTAGATCGTTCGAACTTGTCTATACTCCTCCCAAACACGCTACTAGTTCGATGTCGTGGACCGCCCTGGCCTATGATATCGTCTGCTTTATTCGTCGCTGTACAGCGATTCAGAGGGTCACTGTACGGAATGTTCATGAGCACTTTTATCCTAATGCAGAACTCGTTCGAGGGATGACTTTCGAAACCGGGATCAGCCCGGACGTTTATATCATTGGTTTTCCGATCTATTGCTCTGCAGAGGACGACGCTAACGAAATGTTGAGCGCAACGTCGATAGTGGAGTTTCTTTCAGGTTTCGAGGTTAGAGGTTCTGCTTATAGCCGTTGACGTATGCCGAACCTACCCGCCCCTCTTGGACTCATAATCTACTGGTCAATATTAATCGGATTTACATTGTATTTTTATTCTCTGAAGTATATACTTAGGTACGCATACATCTAAAGGAAACCAATCGAACTGCTTTTTCCTATGCACCAAGCGACGACGAAAGCATGGTTAACTAGGTGCGTATCCCAGCCATCTCTATCTTTTGTTATTTCATCACATCTACGCTTTAGGTGGCCATACGGCCTCGATTCCGGGATTTCAATTGTGCACAGCTTCGGACAACCCGAGAGAAACAGTACTATAGTCGAAGTCTCTGCTTTGGACCTATAATTAAAAGGGTCCAAGCACCCAATCAAGGCCAACTTCCAGGTAATAAAAGGGCTATGTTGCTTTCGAGTTTGGGATCAAGTTCTGGAGAGAACGACGATCATTCGGTTACTTCCTCAAAAGTATATTTCCATCGCGAAATCGTTGTACAAATACAAGAAAAAAAAATACCACCTCGGTAGCAGCGGGCTATCAATCTACCATTGCTGTCGCCAAAATCAACTCGCGTGCTTGCACGTCGCGAGGCGTAATGGAAGACTGGTATGGTTCAGGGTGACTTTGAAACATGATTCGTATGAGAAAACAGAAAAACGTAGTCTCAAAGAGACACGTACCGGAGGAAAGTCCTAGTATACTTTCCAGGGATATTAATCTCATTACCTTCATCGTCCTTGGCTTTGCGTAGATCCAATGTGGCCAGAACAGAAGCAATTGCAAGCCAGACTGTATTGTCCGCCATGTAACGGCCCACGCAAACTCTGCAAGAATAAAGCTGTAGGAGAGACGATATCATTGAACACCAAATCGACGAACCTCCGACCGAAACCGTAAGCGTGAACGTCGTTGATGCTCGTAAATGGCCCAGTCGGAGAGTTTAGGAACCGTTCGGGCATGAATTTATCGGGGTCTGGATACACATTGGGGTCTCGATTCATAGCCCTAGGAATATCTGTCAGAGGCTCACGAGCTTCTTGGAAAGAGACATGATCTCACCAGACGTTAGAAACAACAGCACATCCTAAACGAAAGGATATCGACTTGAGATCAATACAAAGGGGAGCAAAAGTTTCAAAAACCTTTGGGGATGTGGTAACCTCTATAAAAGTCATCTTCGGTTGAAACATGAAAGAGTCCTGTATATCAAAAATCAAAAAAACACTTAGTCTGTTGATTGAAAGATACATCTCATACCAAGGGGAAGGGGCGGGTGTATTCGCATTATTTCTCGATAAATAGATTCAACATATGGAAGAGACTGTCGGTCCTCAAAAGTAGGTAGTCGATCTCTCCCAATGACCCGGTCAATTTCGGCTCGCCCTTTGGACTGAACGTCAGGATATTGTGCCATGGTGAGGAGGAAGGAGCCGATGGAGGACAATGTCTATTGAGGTCCAGATCATGAGAATGCCACAAATTCAGTTTGAGTGGAGATTTCATACCGTATCTGACGCAGCTGCGGAGAGAAATGATTATTTTGGATTTAAGCATCACACAAACACATGAGAAGACCTAGGCCCTCACCCAGGAAGCTACCGGTACCCAGTGCCCTGATATCTTCGATCTTTTCAGGCCTTCCCTCACTTTCGAGAGCCAGTTCAGCGATGAGAGAAGTACCAGCGCCTGTTCTCTGGAATCTACGGGATTAGAAAAGCGAAGTACCTTGAATGTAGTCGTACTTGCCAGGTTGTTTACTGCTTTATCGAACGGGATAGTGTCCGCCTCTTTGATAGCTTGGACACATTTATTTGCTATTTTTTGAAACCCACATCCAGGGAACCAAGAAGGCATGAAGCGCAGCCAAGGAAATAGTTCAACGGCGGGGAAGGACTCTACAAAGGCTTGTGCCAATGAATTGGCAGTTTCTACCGCCTTCTGGGCAAGAGGATCTTTGGGACTGATGTCTAGCCCGTATAGTGCAGCATACATGAGGCCCTGAGAGAGTCTCAATATCAGAGTACTTATTCAGCACAATATCCAGGCATTAGATAGGCCAATTACATACGACATTGTGTGTTGTATGAAGTCTTCTGGCGCAGCTGTCAAGCTACGCAAAAACTGGTGGATTTTCATATACTGAGCTGCATAGAAGCGGTCGCGCGCAGATTGACGGAAGATTTGCTGGTAAAGTCTCCTATGTCTCCGCCATTTATTTGAATACCGCTAATAGATTTGGCACCAGACAAAGTTAATCGGTGTCAGTTTAGGCAAGTCAGAGTATTTACCTCCAAACCAATTACATCATCTGCTCCGCACCTTCAATGGAAAGAAAAAGATGCGGATGAAGCAAGCATGCTGAATAAATCAAATTCAGACTCACGCTTTCATCATGTTGGTCATTGGTCGATCCGAGTAAATACGAGCACGCTTGTCTAGCAGATCTACGGCAACCTGGATATTGTTGATAATGAGCATGTTATTTTCATGAATGTAGACAAGATCTCCTGTAAGAACATTATTCCGGGAATCAGTATTATCTTGTACACGGTGTAAGGAAGAATAAGTAACCAACCATATTCTCTTCCCCATTCTTGATATTGGATCCAGGCATCGAGAGTTGGCATGCTCGGTGATTTGGGACCCGGAGGGTAGGATCCTACAAAGGATTGACGTCGTCGACGAAAAAGATTTAGTAGACATGATGTAAGAACTACGATTCCAGACAGGACCCAGAGTAAGGATGCAGCGGGTGTCATGGTCGACTAAGGCAAGTCTTGTATGAAATTTTTTCCCATCTTATATAGAAATGCACCTACCGAATGGTTTACAGTGTCGCATACCAAGCGATAGATCCTAAATCGGGCGCACCTGTATATGTATGTATTTGACGAAGATCTAAGCAGTCTGAATACCCAAAATGGTGATCAGGGGCATTCTTAAACTTCGCTTTGAGTTTCGTTTTGAGCTGCGGACCGTTCCGAGCCTGCAAACTGTCCCTTTGTTCGATGCAACACACTGCAAAGGCTAGCGTGAAGACAACAGTTGCGAGAGAAACGGCAACGGCTGGAGTCAAACCTCAATACACTTGCATCCTAAAAAAATTGTTCGATAAGATCCCACCAAGTAGTGCAAAACCAGAGGATATAGACCAATACTTACTGGACCGGATGTCCTCGTTGTGATCAAGATAGTCTCAGATGAAACAGGTATAGAAATATCCAATCTCGGGTAGATTTGGGAGAAGCTTAGCCTCGCGTTCCTGCCCTGGGCTCAGGATGGTTTTACACAACGCTATGCGTAGTGACCACAGCATCACTAACTCTTCAAATGATTTTTGACAAACAACTCTGTCGAACTAGCCTAGTACGAGAAAGAGATAATCTGGATAATCTGGATGTCGCAAAAAGTTGGAGTGTCCCGCCCTGTCCGGTCAGCCAACTTCTCAGAGGGGCTTAGGACTATTGTGGCTCATCGGTCCCGGAAACTCCCGAGATGGCCCTTAGTTCGCGAGTTCGGTAATCGGCTCGACCAGGAACTGGATAAACGCCGAGGATGGACGATTGGTTGAACAATGGGGCCTAGTCGAATCTCTACAGCGATCCCCAGAATGTAAAGTGAGCAAGTGACCTGATGCTGATGTTGGGCTTGTCGGAAGACAGGAATTCCGTTCGGTAGTTTAGGAAAAGGAGACGAGCATGTGGGATAGCAAATGTCCCGGCGTGATACCGACCCAACGAACGACAATCCATTCACGAATTTTTTTCCCCAACCCATTAGCCCCAACTCTTGTTCCCCTACGATTCAAGTCCATCTCATCGTCCATAGTAACGGAGATACAACATACAGCGGGTGATAAGATAGAGTAGCGGCGGTCATCTGTTCAAGTGAAGGACCTGGCAAAGAGTGGTCGTACTTCTGAGGATCAATCACGAGAGGTTCGCTTGTAGTGTTCCATTTAAATTGTGAAATCGAATACAAAGCAAACAAAAACATTACTTTACTCAGCTATCAATCTACCACTACATAGTAGCTGTCGCCAAAATCAACTCGCGTGCTTGCACGTCGCGAGGCGTAATGGAAGACTGGAATGGTTCAGGGTGACTTTGAAACATAATTCGCATGAGAGAAACAGAAAAACATAATCTCAAGAAGACACGTACCGGAGGAAGGTCTTAGTATACTCTCCAAGGATATCAATCTCATTACCTTCATCGTCCTTGGCTTTGCGTAGATCCAATGTGGCTAGAACAGAAGCAATTGCAAGCCAGACTGTATTGTCCGCCATGTAACGGCCCACACAGACTCTGTGAGAATAAAGCTGTAGTAGAGATGATAAAGTGAACAACAAATCAACGAACCTCCGACCGAATCCGTAAGCATGAACGTCATTGATGCTCGTAAATGGCCCAATTGAAGAGTCTAGGAACCGCTCGGGCATGAACTTATCGGGGTCTGGATACACATTGGGGTCTCGATTCATAGCCCTAGGAATATCTGTCAGAGGCTCACGAGCTTCTTGGAAAGAGACATGATCTCACCAGATGTTAGGAACAACAACACATCCTGAACGAAAGTATATCAACTTATCAATACAAAGGGGAGCAAAAGTTTCAAAAACCTTTAGGAATGTGGTAACCTCTGTAAAAGTCATCTTCGGTTGAAACATGAAAGAGTCCTGTATATCAAAAATTCAAAAAAATTCAGTCTGTTGGAAGATACATCTCATACCAAGGGGAACAGGGGGTGCATTCGCATTATTTCTCGATAAATAGATTCAACATATGGAAGAGACTGTCGGTCCTCAAAAGTAGGTAGTCGATCTCTCCCAACAACCCGGTCAATTTCGGCTCGCCCTTTGGATTGAACGTCAGGATATTGTGTCATGGTGAGGAGAAAAGAGCCAATGGAGGACAAGGTCTATCGAGCTCCAAATGATGAGTTCCATATATTCAGTTTGAGTAGATTTAATACCGTATCTGATGCAGCTGTCAAGGGGAGAAATGATTACATTGGATTTAGTATCACACAAAAACATGCAAAGACCTAGGCCTCACCCAGAAAGCTAGTGGTACCCATTGACTTAATATCTTCAATATTTGCACCCTCACTTTCAAGAACTAGTTCAGCAATAAGGGAAGTGCCAGTGCCTGTTTTCTGGTATCTATGGGATTAGAAAAGCAAAGTACCTTGAATATCATCATACTCACCCAGTTATTTAGAGCTTTATCGAATGGGATGCTGTCTGCTTCTTTGATAGCTTGGACACAATTGTTTGCTATTTTTTGAAACCCACATCCCGGGAACCAAGAAGGCATGAAGCGCAGCCAAGGAAATAGTTCAACGGCAGGGAAGGGCTCTACTAGTACTCGCCCCAATAAATTGATAGTTTCTACCGCCTTCTGGGCAAGAGGATCTTTGGGACTGATGTCTAGTCCGTAGAGTGCAGCATACATGAGGCCTTGAGAGAGCCTTGTAAGGAAAAACAGCATTCAGCTACAACTCAGCCACCAGATAGGCCAGTTACTTACGATGTCGTGTGTTGCATGAACTCTTCGGGAACGGCTGTCAAACTACGCAAAAACTGGTGGATTTTCATATACTGAGCCGCATAGAAGCGATTGGAAGTGGATTGACGGAAGATTTGCTGGAAAAGTTTCCTATTTCTCCGCCATTTATTTGAATATCGCTGTTGTCCAGAGGCAAAATCAATTGGTAGAAGTTCAAGCAAGTCGGAATGTTTAATTACCTGGATACTAAGTATACCATCTGCTCCACACCTTGTGAAGGAAAAAGTGCGGTATAAATGAAACAAGCATGGGATAATCCAAATTCAGACTCACGCTTTCATCATGTTCGTCGTTGGTCGATCCGAGTAAATACGAGCACGATTATCTAGTAGATCTACGGCAACTTGAGTATTGTTGAGAATGAGCATGTTATTTTCACGAATGTAGACAAGATCTCCTGTAACATCATTCTGAGAATCAGGATTTTGTACATTGGTATAAAGAAGGATAAGTAACCAACCATATTTTCTTCCCCACTCTTGATATTTGATCCAGGCATCGAGAGTTGGCATGCTCGGTGATTTGGGACCCGGAGGGTAGGATCCTACAAAGGACTGACGTCGACGAAGAAGATATAGTAGCCATGACGCAAAAACTACAGTTCCAGACAAGACCCAAAGGGAGGATGAAGCAGGTGCCATGGTTGACAAAGGCAAGTTATGTTTGAATAATGAAACGCTCTTCCACTTTATATAGAAATAGAGCTACTAAATGCTTTAAGGTGTTGCATACCAAACGATAGATCCTAGGTTGACGCACCTATCTATGTTTGTATTAGTTGTACGAAGATCCAAGCAGTCTGTAATGTCCAAATGGTGATCAAGGGAAGTCTTGAACTTTGTTTTGAAATTGCAGACCGCTCCAAGCATGAAAAAATTCGGCCCCTTGTTCGATGCAATACACTGTAAAGGCTAGCGTGAATACACAACAGTCACAAGAGAATCGGATAAGGTCAACAAAACTTGCACTTGAAAAAAACGCAAAGTAGTCTGCTAAAGATGCTGTGCGTTCCTGCTCGGGATAGTTTTGCCCCGGCTATGCTAGGAAGGAAGGAAGGAAGATAGCTAAATACACAACGGTCGCAAGAGAGTCGGATAAAGTCAACAAACCTTAATACACTTGCACCTGAAAAAACGCAGAATAGTCTGTTAAAGATGCTGCGCGTTCCTGCTCGGGATAGTTTTTCCCCGGCTATGCTAGGCGTAGTGGCCATAGCCTCTGCAAACGATTTAACTTCCGAACTAGGCTAGTACGAGGAAGAGATAATCTGAATGTTGGAGTGTCTCACTCTGTCCGGTCAGCCAACTTCTCAGAGGGGCTTAGGGTCTTCTGCTGTGGCTCATCGGGCCCAACAGCTCCTGAGATGACTCTTCCTAGTTCTCGCTAAGTAATGTCCAGCTTTACCTGAACTGGATAAAAGCCAAAGATCTCTGTGACAAACAGAGTACGAATGTAACGCCCCACTTCTGCCTACCCCCTCACCATTCTGATACAGCCCCGCCCTACCGCGGAATTCTTTGTGTTGTACGCATTTTTTTATCATTGATAAATTTTTTTTTTTTTAGTTTGTTATTAATATAATTAGTTTCGTTTTTTCGCACTTGATAAAATGCATACTTTTGTAGTGTTACGCTGGACTAAACTGCACCGCCTTACACGGAACGTGTTAGTATAGTAAGTAGCACTCCTGACATACCTCTTACTATTTGCACTGATCCCCAGAGCATAAACTTTGTGAGTGACCTGGTAGTCGCGATGTTGTGCTTAGGAGTTTTGGAAAATTTAGCCGGTAGTTTGGGAAAAGGAGATGGAAAATGTGGCGATGAAAAGGTTTTTTTTTTTTTTTGGAACGTTGCTCGTGTCAGCGACGAGAGTCGCTCTAACAGCTGAGCACCATCAGGCGAACGACAAAGTCGTTCCCGTCCGACCGTTAGGATTTGCAGGGCACAAGGCTGAGCGACTTTTTAAGGAACGTTGAAGCCACTGAGGAGATGCTATACGCACTGGCGCCAGGATGACGCCTCGTGTGGGACTACGTACTGGGTCTCTCCTCCCTTCGCCTAATAAATTAGCATAATCATAAGAACAATAAAAACAGATGTCTCCCCTTGCTCAGACCCCGATGCGCTACACCACTAAAACCGGGCCAGTCTCCTCCATAGCCATGTGGAGGGGATGGCGATGAAAAGTTATATAGCTGACAATCAATATTCGTGCTCAAGTTTTCTAACCCGTTGGCTCTCTCGTTCTCCTACAACAATTTAAATCCATACCGACCGGGGGAGATGCCCGAACTGGTTTTCAGTGAACACACAGTAGGCGAAAATTGTCTGAAATTGGCGAAGGCTGAAGAGTGGCTGTGCTTCGGATCCGAGGAAGGAAGGAATAACCGGCGCGGTCCTGTTGAGGAACAGCCGGGGCCCAGCGCAACACACCACCGATCCGTTGCAAAATTCCTAGCAACCATCTGCAATATCTTCAACAGCAGCGTTGGCCTCGAATTGTGCTCACTAAAGATTTTTCTGTCGATTAGTGCACAAAGGAGCAGAGCCACTAGCCTCTCGTATACCCGACGCGGAATCCAGCGACCCGCCTCCAGTTGTAATCAGGGTATCGAGCAAGTGGGTGTACAGGCGACAGTCGATACAAAGTAATTGAAAGTAGGACAAGAGTGTAGAAACTAGGATATGCTATGAGGGCTACATGGGCAGGAGAAGCGACGTGATAGCTCAAGAAGGTTGGAAAAGCTGGAATATTACCCAAAACCGCGATGCAAATGGGCGTGATTGTGAGCTTGAACCAGAGATGGGTGGCTTGTGGTTGGAAAAACTGGTGATTTTCTATCTCGGAAACAGTATACTTTCTGGTTCATGTCAATATTCCATCTCTGTCGCGACAATCACAAGTGCAACCGTCCCTTGTACTCGAGACGCAGCATACCTTGTTCCATAGCAATACCTCTTCTGTTTCGAGTCACATCAACTCTCGTGCACATCGAAGGATTCTCCCATGCCCTATCTCAACTTACCCGAACTCACCCAAAACACCGTGGTCACGAACAGGTTGTTTTGCGAACTTGGCCAACCTCAATCTTGTGTGCATCATCTTTCCTGGGGTTTCACTTTGTGAATCGCTAACTCGCCACACCAACTTTTGTACAGTATTCTAGTTCTCGGCGCCGAAACTTGTGCATGCTCTCAATCATGCCAATTCGATATTATGGATATACAATATCGTCTTGAGGTTTTGGAACGAGAGGTTCTAGCCATACCTCAACTCAAGAGGTTTTAAAGTTTGCCTTCGAGAGACAAGAGCGGCCGAGTCGATGAAAGGTATTAGATGGTTGAACAACCTCGTCGAGACGGAATCGTTCAATCGCCATACTTTCATGAAACGTTTCATTGCAGATTTATTGTACAAATACACAAAACAATTACATAGTACTTTCAGCTGTTGCCAAAATCAACTCACGCGCTTGCAGATCGCGAGGCGTAATGGAAGATTGGTATGGTTCAGGGTGACTTCGAGATTTTTATGAGACGACCAGAGAAACATAGGCTCAAGAACACACGTACCGGAGAAAGGACTTGGTATACTCTCCGGAAATATCAATTTCGTTACCTCCGTCATCCTTGGCCTTGCGTAGATCCAGCGTAGCTAAGACAGAGGCAATAGCGAGCCAAACGGTGCTGTCAGCCAGGTAACGGCCTACGCAGACTCTAAAAGTAAAACCACGGCTGTTAAGTAGGAGAACGTTATTGGACAGAAATTGATGAACCTTCGCCCAAATCCATACGCATAAATGTCGCCAATGCTCGTGAATGGTCCGGTTGGAGAATCAAAAAAACGTTCGGGCATGAATTCATCGGGATTTGAGTATAATTTCGGGTCTCGATTCATAGCCCTAGGGACATCCTTCATGAGACGAACTTAGAAGAGGACATGATCTCACCAGATATTGGGAACAACCACACATCCTAAACAAAATCATACTAAGATCAATATTCCAAAGGTTTACAGACTTACCTTTAGGAATATGGTAACCCTGGTAAACATCGTCCTCAATGGAAACGTGAAAGAGCCCTGTATATAATCTTAAGAAATATCTGGTCTCTCAAGATGTGGAGCGCATACCTAGGGGAAGAGGTGGGTGCATTCGCATTATTTCTTGATAAATGGATTCAATATAAGGAAGAGAACGTCGGTCCTCAAAGGTAGGTAGCCGATCTCTCCCGATGACGCGGTCAATTTCGGCTTGCGCTTTGAGATGAACTTCGGGATGTTGGGTTATGGTGAGCAAAAAGGAGCTTATGGAAGACATTGTCTACCCAGCCCAAAATAATGAGTTCCGCAGAGTGAATTCAGTTCGAATAGAGACGCCATACCGTGTCTGCCGCAGCTGAGGAAAACATAAGGTTTTTCTGAATTTAGCATTGCAAAGACAAGATTGGATCTTACCAAGAAAGCTCATGGTACCCATTGCCTTGATTTCATCAATCTTCGTTGGATTTCCCTCATTTTCATGAGCTAGCTCAGCAATAAGGGAGGTACCAGTTCCTGATTTCTGAAATACAAGGAATTAGAAAAGCAAAGCAGCTTGAAGACGTCACATTTACCAAGTTATCCACTGCTTTGACAAATGGAATGGTGTCTACCTCCTTGATATATTCGGTCAACTTGTTTGCTATGCGCTGAAACCCACATCCAGGGAACCAAGAAGGCATGAAACGCAGCCATGGAAATAGTTCGACACTGGGGAAGGGCTGTATTATTATTTGTCCTAACATAGCAACAACTTCGACAGCCTTCCGGGAAATAGGATCTTTAGAACCAATATCCAGCCCATATAGGGAAGCAAATATAAGACCTTGAGAGAGTCTTGTAAAAAACAGTTTTCAGCTAACTGTCATAGATGGGCCAGTAAGACATACGATGCTGTGTGCTCCATGAATTCCTCTGGGACAGCTGCCAATTCACGCAAAAATCGGTGAATTTTCTTATACACAGCTGGATAAAAGCGGCTGTTGGCGTTTTGACGAAAGTGTTGCTGAAAAAGTTTCCTGTTTCTCTGCCATTTATCTGAATATTGCTGCAAATTGTTACCATTAGCGCGAAGCTATAGGTAATCAGCGCGACGAGGCCGGTTGATGTTTACCTGTAGGGCAATGATACCATCGAATCCAGACCTTGTAGAGGAAAAAAACTCAGTGGTGACTTCCGGAAACTATAAAGTCAAACTCACACTCTCATCATATTTGTCATTGGTCTATCCAAGTAAATACGAGCACGCTTGTCCAGCAGATCTGTAGCTGTACGAGCATCGTTTAAAATGAGCATGTTGTGTTCGTGGATGTAAACAAGATCTCCTTCGAAAACATTCCAAGGATCAGTGTTTTGTGCATTGGCCTCGGTAGTTGTAAATAACCCACCATACTCTCTCCCCCACTCTTTATATTGGACCCAGGCATCAAGAGCTGGCATGCTCGGGGATTTGGGCCCAGGAGGGTGGGACTCTACAAAGGACTTGCGACGTTGTGGAAAAAAATATAGTAAAGCGACGGCAAGACCTGCAATTCCGAATAAAGTTGATAACGAAGATGGGGCAGAAGCCATAGTATGTAAATCAACGAAGGGAATTCCGTATGTTTACACCCTATATAAAGAAACTGCGTATCGTGTTATGATAAAGAAGACTCACGATCGCTACGTTGTCCTGTCAGAACAACCTTCTAGTCTCCAATTCTATGATCTACCGGACATGGTCAGTTGATGCGAATCTCATCCTTCGAAACAGTGCCTGCCAAACTTCTGCTCGATGATCACTCAAAGGACACGGGCAGCCCATCGTAGTAAAGAGTAAGGAGTCTAAGAACTAACACCGTAGAGTTGTATGGGCAGACATGGCTCCCTAACCTACACACATTGTTACAAGCGGATTAAGGCCTTTTCAGGCTAATACAGGTTCCACAACAATCCCGAGGAGCAATAATTTCGTCAGAACCCCTGTTGGAAGAAGTGTAAAGGTCAAGCGTGGCGTTGGCAGGAGCCAATAGGCCAAAGTCACGGTGTGAATCTGTTACATGTAGAGAGCGTTCGCGCAAACTGCGTATCAATAACGAAGACTTGAGCAAACAAGAACCTGTTAAAGAAGGTAGGTTTACCTCCTGGTTAAAATATAATGTCTGGGATCCCAACGGACGGATAATGCGCAATTCAAGCCTCTCCAAACGTTGGGTTGTTCCTGAATAACTCTCGGCGAACACTGGTTAAGGAAACAAAACGCACTGCGCACATTACTTGACTAGTAATTCAAGAGTCAGGAATATATGATAACTATAACCATATTCCTGCATAATTTTCTGGCCATGATCGCCTTCATCATGAGTTATACTAATCCCACCATTGACGGCGTGAAATCGATCCCACAAACCGTCGATGTCTCCGTCAAGAACTCCTCTACAGTGAAAACATTCAGACTTATCCTCCCTAAGACACAAGGGCTTACCATCATCCAGCACAAGGATCAAATCTCCAGTAGGCATTCTAAGTTGCCTCATCCTCTGGTTATTCAGCGAGCGGATAAACATATCTTGCAACCGTTCCCGCTCAACAAGGGATTCTTGAGCATATGTCAGATACTCTGGATCCCAGTTCAGGTAGAGGCCAGTATCGGAGAGTTGGAGGCAGGTGGTATTTGACATGTATACAGAGTATCCAAAAAGTGGAGCACGGGAAATGATTAAATTACTGAGCAAGGGAGCACTCGAGTTGGAGTTTGGTTTTGCGTCCAGGGCCTCAGAGAGAGAAAAGAGGAATAAGCCATTGTTCTATTGAAAAGAGGCTTAGAATATACAATATATAGACATGCTGAAATTGATCACATACGGTAGCAACAGCGACATGGTCTTCGTATATTGCTAAATATTTTGATCGACTTCTACTCGAGCCTAGCTGGATTTGAATCATGCGCTCATACAATGAAGACAGGCCGTGTTCGAAATTCTGGATGACCACGACTCTTGAACTGGCCAGCATTGCAACGAGATGGCGTCCGCAAGAAGAAACATGCACTGAAAAAAATGAGCCGAGGAACGAAAGGGTGAAACAATTGCACGTACCTGCAATAAATTCATCGACAACTCGGGGCGAGGATACCGTCGAAGAAAAGTCAGTTTCTTCGACATCCGTGCGCTGGTTCATCAGAGCTGCATCTTGTCTCGGAGTCGACTGAGCCAGCACGGTGAACTTGCGTGAACCAAACTCTCGCCGTGTAGAAGGTACATCGAAAATGCATCTGCCTGTCTCCCGGGAAAATATACGTAACGCATTTACACCGCAAATGAAAACATGCCTAGTGTCTACTTCGACGTAGTTGATTTGGCTGAGACGACGAAGTCGAGGTTTAGGTGCATCAAAGGAGGGAGCGTTTGCCACAACGAGAGCAAAAGCGGCGGCAGGATCTTCAGGCTCTTGAATCGGTGTGATCGTTTGTATGAGATTTAAGGAGAGAATATCATACAAGAAAGCATGATCCCAAGCTCCAACCAACAACGTTGGGTAGACAAAACGGAAGGCACGGGTAGGCTGAGGCATTGTCAAGATTGCCCAGGGTTTGAAATGACCTTTGGGATAAGTGTCGGAATGCTCCTCAGAGGCATTCTCCCAGGCGGATACCTGGTCTGGAAGGGTTTTGGTCTGGCGAGATTCTAGAGGGAAGTCGTTGACTAGACGCCAAACTTCTTTACTACCTCCCAAACGATCAAAGATGAGGAAGCCTTCACCATACTCAAGATGAGCATAACTCTTGACGTACGACTACGAACACTGAGCTATCATAGCTATGAGTGTGATATTAGACGAAATGTACCTGGGGCAATGACCACAAGACTTTATCGACTGTGAGATCAGTGACTATCAAACCACCATGTCGGAAACTGGTGATAATGAATCCAGCCTTCTCGTCAACCTTTATCCTATGTACGGCAGATCCTGAGCCGTTGTACGTCACATAGCGCGAAGAGGCCTTGCCAGTCCAACTCTTGGAGATGTGTGAACGTCTTTGACCTAGAGGTTTCAGAATCAACGCTGCGATGAGATAATGGCCCAATTATCTGCGCACAGAAACTTTTCCAACTGGTGACACCATCCAAGGACTTGGGAGAGAACAAGGAAGGTAGTTGGCTGAAATTTATGGCCGTAGAAGCGATAAAGCCAACAGACAAGATATGATATATCGTCGACTCGTTTTGGTCAACAAAGTGTTTCCAGCTTTTGCAGACGAGTTGAAACTCCCTGATACACGGCAAATCCAGAAAAGAGATTATAGAAAAAATTAATTCTGTAGGAAGTTGAGCCAACATGAGTGTCAACGAAGAAGATATGTAACGTCATACTTAGACTGGGTATCGTTTGATCAAAGTAAAGGACCAGCGCTTGTCTTTTTCTTTACTACAGTCACTGCTTCGAAATACAGTACTGAGTCTTTCATTAGCAAATTTTCCAGCTTAACAATGGCGCCAGATAGTCAAAGCATCGATGGCTTGGTACAACAGATCACGGCCAGCAACAATCTCGAAGCTCTGGCACATACTTTGCGTTCACCAGGATCTGGCAAAGATGTACGCGAATTCATCCTCGCAAGTCCTCTGTCGTCTGGCCAGGACCCCCTTTCTGTGCTGGATCTAAGAAATAATACGCTCGGAGTGCTGTATATCTTGTATGTGGCGTTCTTTCACTTTCATCCTACTGTAAATGACTTTTCTCTTTCTCTCCTTAGATCTGCTCGTATAAACATGTCTATGAATGCAAGCAGTGGCGTGCAAAGGCCACCTTGGGCCCTTGTTGCCCAGTTTGCCCAGATTTTCATACCAGAGCAGGCACGCCTGGCACCAGAACGAATGGTCATGCTTGCTAAGGGTTCGATGCGACTGGCTGAAGAGCAAGGAAATGTGAGATTATCGTTACTTCAATATCTCCAAGTATTAACGATTTAAATAGCGCAAACTGGCAATACCTGTATTATATTCCATTGCCACTCGTCTTGCCGCCACGCCCGGTACTCTCACTCCAATTCATCCTCTTTTGCTTCTCGTTTGTCTTCAGACAAAACACATTACTCCAGAAATCTCTCGTCTGCTTATCGAACACCCTATCGAGGACGTTTACCTGTTTCCAGTTGCCTATCCCGAGCACCTGTTGACCCCTAACGACAATATTGCATATCATTATCTCGGTGGCATCATCCTCACCAAAACAGAACACTACACAACCGCTCTCGACTACTTTGAGACCGCAATTACCTCTCCTGGTGCCAGCGGCGCGCCTCCGACGGGTCTTCAGCTCGAAGCGCTCAAAAAACTGCGCCTGGTGCAGTGTATCGCCCTTGGTGGACCACAAACGTTACCAAAATATGCTTCACCCATTCTCCTTCGTATATTCAAAAGCTCTCCATATCAGAATCTAATCAACGCGTTTCCAGGCTCTCCCTCTCAGTCTAAAGACCGAGGAGAAGGATCCAGCTCATCGTCCGGGAACAGCCGTTTAAAACAGCTCATAGCAAAAGATCGCGAGCTTTACATGGCAGAGTTTAATCTCGGATTAGTCGAACGCCTAGCCAAAGAGGCGCCAAAATGGATTGTCAAGAGATTGACGGAGACTTACGTTACGCTCGGTTTGGCTGAAATCGGCAAGTACGTCGGGATAGAAAACGAGGGACAAGTGAGGACCCTGGTGTTGAGCATGGCAAGTTGTAGCACTTTCCCCAATCCGGGTTGTTTTTGCTAAAGGCTCTAACCTTAGATCGAATCTAAAACCATACTCGCTACCATCTCTGATTCCGGAATCGTTACCTTCCATGACGCACCTGGTACAGCCGAGGTCAACGTAGAAGACATGCGTATGCTTCTCGGTGGTCCACCTAGTGGCCTCGGCTCGCAGAAACTTTCTATTCCAGTCCTGCTTCAAGCTATACAGGAACAGTCGGCATACCTCACTCAACTTGATATGGATGTCGGACGCAGCAAAGAGTTTATCTCGAAGGCAATCAAGATAGGTGGCACTAGTTCTGGTGTGTATATTAGGTCGCTATATTTTTCTTTGAAACTCACTGTTGTCTTGTAGGCATGATCGGTCCCGGTCCTGGTTTTGGACCTGGAGGAGGTTTCGCCGACGACGACGAATACCCTCCTGCGCCTGGAATGTACAGCATGGATCGGGAGGACACAGTGATGTTTACTTGAACTTGAAGCCCTACATTTTTGGGGCTAGGACTCTGTACCACTTCGGTTGATACAATCTTCAAAATCATAACGTTTTCAGTACAAATACAACTTTTTATTTTGACTTGAGTACTCTAGTAACGATGAAGATACGTTGCGCTAAACTGACTATACTAGCCACGAACAGAGGTCCACAGTAAGTGGCGGACGAGAAAAAGAGGTGTAAGAGCGTAAAGTATAGATAGAAGAGAAGCAAAACTAAAAAGGAGTGTGGTAGTATTTTTGACTACGAGCTTGGATTCTGTACAGTAAACGCGGATTCAAGGAGGAAGAGGTGGGAGCGATGAGGAGGAGTGGGGTGTGTTATCAATGAGCCAATGAGCGTGGGGTAAAATTACGATGGGAGGATAGACAGAATAGAGGACGAGGGATATAGGGAAGATGAGCGGTAGCAAGTGGGTGCGGTGCATGTGGCAGGTGCACGTAATGACTAGAGTAGTCGAGATACAAGAAATAAAAAACGAAAATAAAAAGAACCCGAGGAAAAGATATTTATACATTCTATTGCAAACCGATTATTGTGCGATGATGAACAATGGAAAAAGAGTCCAATGCAGGAAGACGATGACAGGCGAGGAAAGGTCGTGGGTGTGTCGTCGTGAGCAATGACGCGGTGGAAGGAAGTATCCATTTCATGCGAGCAAAACGTGCATGTGGACTGGAAGGGTGTGTGGCGGATAGAAAAAGTAGGTATGTCAAGAACAGGTATGCCTGAAGGGTATGCGTGCAATACTGCAGAAAGAATCATCAGTAAAGGAAACACAGGTAGAGAGAATACATACATAACCGACAAGTACACCAGAAGAAGCATCACAATCATAATATAGACATGAAGCTGCACAAGAAAATGGGCGCAGAGAAAAATATAGAACAGGTACCGCATGGGTGAAAAATAAAAGGAAGTGAATAAAAAAGACCAAGAAACACAGATTGTTTATACACGCATAAGAGCCTTTCACCGAACTTCTAATAAAACAACGGTGAGAGGAGGGTGAAGAGGGTATGAAAGAATGAAACAGCGGGAGTTGTGAAAATAGGAATGGCAAAAGGACAAATATGCAGATGATACTTGATACAGTGATGCGAGTCAAAAGGAGAGAACAGAATGGAGTCAGGGTTGGAAGTCGAACGAGAAGATAGGAATGAAGAAGAAAAACACGAGCACCTTGAAAGGATGAAAGAAGGGGAAAAGTGCTCGGAAGTAATAGAGATATAGTAGAAGAAAAAAGAATATAAGGACAATAATAGATGGAGACAGGGAATGTTGACAGATGATAAGATATGCTGAACTTCCAAACCCAAGATCGTTCCAAAAGAATGAACAGGCATCAACACCAGCCTTTAAACAATAACCAAAGGCAGGATAATCGTCAACGGCATCGCTCTCCCACTAATGGGCTAGGAAAGCAGGTGCCGAGAGTAGCAAAGACGACAGGTGTGTGATGTCACATTAATAAATAGCAATGGCGTCAGCCAGTGCGTATCGTATACAGCGTTCCGAGTTCGTTGAATGAGTTGGGGCTACACCTCCGCTTCAATAACAGCAACCCAACTCTTTTTTTTACACTGGCACGGGTGACTTCTGGTCTCCACACCACGCAAGTCACCGTCCAGATCAAACAAAAGAAACGTGCAAGATGCCGAGTGAGAGATGACTGATGAGGAGAAAATGCGATGCGAAAACACAGTGACAATATAGTTGGAGATGATTTGGGTAGGTCTGAGATCGAAATCGAGACCTAGGAGGGCGGTAGTTGAAAGCAAGTGCGCTGGTGAGAACGCGAGATAGTGCGCGGATGTCCGAAAAACGATGAGCCATATGACGGGTGAATCTAGAGATGTTGAAGCGTCGCACGATGCAAAGAACAAGGAATGAGAGAAAGCCTAAGCCAGATGCCGAAGAATGAGGGAAATATACAGTGATGCGTTAATGTCGACCGCATCTCACGATACCCAGAATGAAGAGAAATAATAATGATAAAAAGAATTTTCAAAGCAGGGCTAAAAAAACACTTCTTTCGGCGGATGGCAACGGGAGAGGAGGTCAAGATGCAAGCAATATCTAATCGGCTAGGCGGAAAAGGTTTTGAGCGTGGTTCTGCCAAATTTGTCAAACAATGGAAAACCAATGGGACGATGACTCTTTACCTTTACACCATGTGACGTTGTTCAGAGCAAGTTTAAACAAAAGCAAAGGTAGGAGGTGGTAACTCCTCTGGGCTAGGTGAGTTCTGGAAGTTCGAACTCGCAAAGTACGCAGCGGCAGCAGCAGCAGCAGCTTCTCGTTCCTGCTCCGATTCATCAGTCAAAGGACCTCGTTTGGCTGTCAGGCGGAGAAGAGTAGCAGGCTCATCATCTGACATGAGGAAAACACCTTCACTCGGAGACCGAAGATGCTTGTTACTACGCCTTTTACCGGTGGGGCTAGGAGTAGAAGAGACAGTAAAC
This sequence comes from Rhodocollybia butyracea, assembly GCA_015501585.1. Taxonomy (NCBI): domain Eukaryota; kingdom Fungi; phylum Basidiomycota; class Agaricomycetes; order Agaricales; family Omphalotaceae; genus Rhodocollybia; species Rhodocollybia butyracea. The sequence continues at coordinate 1,383,223 of JADNRY010000001.1, forward strand.
GGGAACGAGGACAACGAAGCAGCGATAGGTGCAGTACGAGGCCCATTCAAAGTGAAGTGAGACACAGGCCGCGAACGAGTCGGAGTAACAGGAGGAGTGGAATCTTCCTCTGAATCTTCCGTATCGGTCAAGTCGTCGCAAATCGGAAAGACGTCTCGGGAGACTTTGCCGTTGCGAGAACGCATGTGGGAAGAAACAGTGGGCTCTGACCGAGACATGTTGGGAACCGACGAGTTGAATGCGCGCGGAACGGGAATAGCCTTGGAAGGAGTATTTGCTGGAACGGGTTGTCTACGGCGAGCTAGCTTGCCTGTTGGACTAGAGGCAAGAGTTGGAACGAAAGCCTGCTGACTGGTTGGTTTGGATTGAAAATTGTTCGAGTCATCCAAAAATGGATCGAAAAGGTTGGCATTTGGTTTATATGTTGGAGAAGGAACCTCAGCCCGCGAGGTAGGAATTGGAGGAGATTGTTGACGTGCATTGTTTCGTCGACCTCGTACCGCGGAATGGGAGCTGCTCCTAGACGAAAAGGTGAGTTTTTTTTGCTCTACGAAAGATGTGGAATTCGACCTTGTTGTTGACTTGTCCTTGGACCCACGGCCTCTAGCACTTTGCTTTTCAGTGCTAGGCGGAGATTTTTTGAGAATAATCTCCGGAGAAGGCTTGAGGGCATCTTGGGCCGGCGCTTTTGGCTGTTTTGCCTTTGGCGATGACCGAGGCTTTGCCTGTACTGGTTGTTGTCGTTGTACAGGCTTTGAGAGCGATAAAAGGCCTGGAGTTCTTGTCGGCTGAACGACGACAGGTGCGGAAGGATGCCTTCGGTGAGCAAAAGGAGCCAGTGCTGATTGTTGTCGGTGAACAAGGATCATGATAGTAGGGAATTGAAGGGGGAAAGAGGAGAAAAGGGAGAAGACGGGGAGGTCGTTGTTTCTTGCGGAATGTTGTGCAGAGCTGAAGTAGAGGAAGAACAAAATGAAAAGTCGTCGTTTTTGTTACCCGGATCAAAAGTTCGCACGGGCTTACGCAATTGTTTCAGCCACAAGCTTCTTCTTTTTTCTTTCGGGCAGTAAATATTTTTGAACCGGTCCAACTGAGTAAGTATACTAGCTGATACTTTTTCTTCAGAGTTTGCTTTTTCTCGCTTTGACCGACGCTCTTTGTTTCTTTTTCTTTCCTTTTTTCTGAGGACAATGAAGCTCCACAGCCCTGCTTTCATATAACCATAACAGGCACAAAGTTGATCACGTAATTTGGAGACCCTGACTAAGTTTGTTCGCCTCAAATCTCCACCGAAGTTAACAACTACTAGCACCATCATACTTTTACTTAGAACAAGAAGTTCCAGTAAAGAAACCATCAACTCCGACTGTCTGGTCACTTTTGCGCCGTGTTTTCATCTGTCCATCACTGTTTTCATGTGGCTCGTAACTTTGACACGGTATCTAACACCCAGGCACTGGCTCTGCGACTCGCTCGGATTTAAGCTCATCTTCTACTCTCTTTTCGAGCTCTCATTCGCAGGCCTCGAACTTGGTACTAGTAGGTAGGGACCAATCATCAGATATCCCTCTCCGCCGGGGCCTATACTCAAACTTTTAATGAGGCTAGGTCGTAACCTGAAGATACCAGATTGGGCATAATCCATTGTAAAGAACTAAAGAACTACCACGGCCATCATTCAATCGTTCTCCAAACTTCCTTTTCGCAGCCGCTTGCGAACCTGCAAGATCTTGCCTGCCCTCCTGAAGCTTCCTGACTGAACTGACGACATCTTATTATCCAGACCGACTTATCTTCCGCAGTCATCGTAGTCCGCAACTTGGAAGATGACTGGCCCGCTGACTAGATGCGAGTCTTGGAAAGGTATCAGGCCTCACTGGCCTTCAGTCACCGCAGCCTAGATTTCTCCCCTGATTGTTTTATCTTGCGCACGAGATTACAGATTAACTCAACGTGTTAACATCGTTCTCAAAGATTGGCTTCAAGTAAAGCCTATGGCTATATTCGGAATCGGAATCAGAAACGGGAACCGTTTTAGAATTTTCACTTATCGTGGTAGGATGATCAGCCTCATGGTGATCTAAGCTCTGTCAGACGACACAAGAAATGGTATTAGCTTGCATTGGGACCCAGTTTTCTATCTACGGTTTGATACTTGTTGTTGTACACGTTTTTCCTATCAAAACTATACAATATGTACCCAAAACTGAAAAATCGACGACTGCACATTTTTGATTGTATACAACATTCAGTTGTGATCAGAAGCAGAGCAACACTAGCACTGCTGAGTCGGCCTCAATGGGACCGCTCTGGCCATGCTTTCAGCTCGGGCATACATGTACCCGGTGGTTCTACAACCGCCTCAATTTGACAGGAGAAAAATCTTATTGGCTGAGGTGGCTGGACTTGAAAGTATTCAACGGCCCTTGGGATTGCTTCGCTGAATGCTCTGCAAGCCCCTCGATTAATTACCACAGCGGACTTCATGCAACCTGTAGCGATTATTATCAAGGTAATTAATTCAAGTTAATTCACGCACAACTGCATATATATTACAGCACTACTACTACTTAGTACTTGACCTCAACAGGATTGGCAGGAGACAAGACGGCTATGCACAACCCAGACCCTTTTCTACCGGAGTACCGTGAGCATAACTTTAAGGTTCTGCTGTGCATCATGGCAGTTTGAGCGACCTCGGTACAGGTTATTTGGCCTATACATTTGAGGTTTCCTGGGTTATCGATTACCACCATCATTCAACACACACCGCCTTCTACGATAAAGTCAGCTTTGACCGACAGGATGGCAAATTACGTCAAGAGCGGTGCGTCGGTGTGTCGGAATGGGTCGGGTAGTTCAAGTTATATGGAGCGCTTGACCTCCAGTGACTGATACAGTTCACTCCGATGGTCAAACTCTGACTCAAGTTACGGTCTTACACTCTTTAGTGGAACTCGGCTCTATCTAAGCCTCGGGGGTACCCAGCGAAACCGCAGACGTCGGGATAAAGTTTCGGAGCAGTAAGTGATTGATGCAGTTAACTGACAATAAGTATCTCCGATAGTAGCCGATGGTTCATACGTCGAGACTCAAAGTACAGCCTTCAGGTTATACCCCTGGGTGGAACTCGGCACTACCTAAGTCTCGCCGATACTAGCGAAACCTAAGTATGTTTGCGAGAAGACCTAAGAAGACAAGTCGGTCCTGGCAATGTAACAGCTCGTTGGGGGCACTGGGACTAGCCACCCTCTCCTTTTTTTGCGGACCTTAGGCTTGTGATCATCTCTCTGTGCTCGTCTTTCCCAGTTGGACATTTTTTATCGGACCGTCCTGTCCCTGTTTACACGGTCCGCCTTCGAACACTGGGCAAGATACAAGGAAATCATTTCATTTTCTGGGACGCGTGCCATTTGCCTTGTATCAGCTGAGCGTCCCAAAGTTTGCTGATATCACCGTGACGCTGCCATCGAATATCCTCTATAAATTGTGGTGAATGGCATCTTTCCCTCGAGTTCCCATCGAAGATGTTACTGATAGGCTCTCTCCCGCTGTTTCTACTAGCAGCTCCATTCGTGATCGCTCGTCCCAGCCTCCTTCCTACTCGAGCTGCTGATAAGCTTATCAACAATGTCACCATTTTTGACCCCCCTTCTTTTTATTCCATCCCGAGGACGCTATATGCAAGGACTGTTCTACTTGAGACAGACGGTGACGAGAAGAATGTCCTGCTCGCAACCTGGGAAAACTACTCTCCAGAGCCACCGTACTTTCCAATTCACCGGTCGACGGATGGGGGCTCAACTTGGGAAGAGATTTCACGAGTGACAGATCAGGTTAATGGATGGGGTTTGCGGTATCAGCCATTTTTGTACGAACTTCCTAGCGCATTCGCAGGATTTGCCGCGGGCACCATCTTGTGTGCGGGAAATTCAATCCCAGCCGACTTGTCTGCAACACAGATCGATTTGTACGCGAGTACAGATAAAGGGTGTGTCGCTAGCGCTAGAATTCTTAATCCCTTCTTCATTGATACGATTACAGTCTCACTTGGTCCTTCGTATCCCATATCGCGAGTGGGGGTGTCGCAGAACCCATCAATGGCGACACCCCTGTATGGGAGCCTTTCCTCATGCTCTTCGAGGATGAGATGATTGTATTCTATTCTGACCAACGGGATCCCAACTTTGGACAAAAACTCGTCCACCAAACTTCTGCCGACCTCTTGACCTGGGGCGCGGTGGTAAACGATGTTGCAGTTGATGTATTTGACGACCGACCAGGAATGACCACGGTTACTCTGATGCCCAATGGTTCATACATCATGACTTATGAATTCTTTGGAGCTCCCGAGGCCGCGTTTGCAGCTTATTACCGAATTTCGGACGATCCTACAAAATTCGACTCTGCGCCAGGCCAAGTTATTCGAGCAACGGATGGGACTGTTCCTACCAGCTCTCCGTACATTACTTGGAGCCCAGTTGGTGGACCAAACGGTACCCTAGCAGTGAACGCTGCAAGCGACACAGACGTTTATTTGAACCGATGTCTTGGGGCTCCAAACTCTTGGACGCGCGTCTCGACTCCAGAAAGCGCTTCGTACACCCGGAATCTTCGTGTTCTTCCGGACGGTACTTTACTTATTACTGGTGGGGGCGTGCTGAGTGGGTCAGATAATTCGGTCACCACTAGCAGCATGGACTTGAGTTCTGTAACTGTCGCTGCATGCACATGAAAAGAAATAAGTAAATACATGTAGTTGTTGTGATAGCATGGTACTGGAAACTCTACGGCGGTGAAGGAATTCAATGTACGCCAAAGCATGAGTAACAAGAGTATGAGCGGGAATGAAGGAGAGAGCAAAGCCGAAGCACCGAAGCGATACTAAGAGACTAATCACAGTAAAATACATCGAGTTTACATGATACGCAAAGATACTAGATACAGATAGAGCGTCGGAGTAGAATACATAGAATGCGAGGTGAAAAAATTAATACATACTTTGGAGAACACGACCTTCCTGAATGTGGAAGTGTAAGCGAGATCTCACTTCTAAGTATCAATTTCGTGGCGTAAAGTCGACCAGGTTCTAAATCAACGGAAAAAAGTCAGAGCTGGAGTAAATTCACAGAAAAAGTAGCTACTTGGATCTCTTAGCCTTGGGTTCCGGATCGAAAGACGTACTACTTCGCTTTTCCCCCCGTTGAGTGTCCTGCGCAAGAACTTTAACGGGTATCAGGGTAATTTCGGATAGCTCATCCAATTCTTGTGACTGCAGCGCTCCAGCCCATTGAGTGTGTATATCAGCAACCACCAGTCGGGTAATTCTTTTCCGCAAGCTGATAAGCGGCAATAAGATATCTGGAAAGGTTTGCAAGAATTATGAACGCAGGTGCAAACGTAGGGGACATGGATTTCGCAACAGCTGGCAATTTTGCTGGATTCTTGAAGAAGGGCATACGATAACCATTCTGCATCTCCCCATTGAAAATTTGCTCCATCCAACGTTGGCGATCCATGCGGCTAGGAGATGCGTGGTCCGTGTCTTCGTTGAAAAAGAGTACCCAGGTCAGAATCCACCATATGGACTCAAGATCATGTAAGGGATTATAAGCAAAACCAATCTCGGCATGAACAGGAGTTGAGATAACAGGGCGATTTCGGACAGCGCGCCGGCCAAACACCTTGGTTGCCAAAGGCCCATTCGTAAGCGGGGCTTCTACTTGGTGAAAAAGATATTCGTGAACAAGTGCTTCGCAGCCATGAAAAAGGGAGTTCCCTGTTGAAAACTGGTGAGGAGTGGTTCCAAAAAAGAAATGTAATTACTCACAGTGCGTACTTGATGATGGTGAGTAACGTCGGTCACTTTCCTAGAATACTCAAAATCTCCAAGCAACCCAGTACCTTGCTCTGAGCACCAATACAAATTCCCCCCCACTGATGTCTCGATGAGCCCAACCGGCCTGGTGGATAAAATGAAGGGCTTTATCGCCGGAATTTAGCTAAATTTGAAAAATGCTCTGGAGCAGCGAGAGCTTACCAACGACGACTTCAGTCAAACCATTGATGATATTGCCAAGGTTTCGCTCGTTATATATTGTCGTAGCATACTGCTTAAAGACGATTCTATAGTGGTACCTTCGACTGTGAACAGGTTGCTCACGAGCAAGCGGTTGACGAGGTGGAAGATGAGTACGAGTTGAAGTTGACGAGGTAGTGGACTCGGAAGTAAGGGACTGAGACGGATGATTCCTATCTGACGGTAAGCTGGGGCCAACACTCTGCTGTGAGGCGGGAGCAGGAACTAGGGTAGTAACGAGATTGACTACGGGTTGACCTGCCAAGTCGTATCCGCCCAGCATCACAGTCTTCGTATCGTCTACTTTGTCATCCACAGTAACTTTACAGAATGCGAGGGGAGTGAGGGTTCGTTGGCGGACGACTTCGGCCATTTCGTGAGCTTCAGGTTCATCCAAGTTCTTGATGTCGTTGATGATTCGCTGTAATATTTAATGTTCTGGTACGCGGTCAAATTCGAGCCATAGATCTTTCAAAACACGAATTTCGCCCTCCCGGTCTTTGACTTTCCAGATTCGGGTTCCGCGACCAACGCGGAAGAGTCTAATATAATGGATATAGTCGTGTAGACTTTCCCTTCGATTTCAATGGTGTATTGTCTACGACCCTCATCAACGTGGGAGAAGCTAATCGTAGGATCCCATCCCATCTTAGAGGGAGAGGCGAAGGCGAATGAGAGAAAGAGTTGGATCAGTAGGTGTGGTTCCTGTAGAAAAAGAATGCATTGAGGAAAGCGACAAGTACAATATAGGCAAATTGTCAAACCTTCATAAAGTTGAACGGTTTAGACTTCAATAGAACAGCTCGGCTAAGGAACCAAATCCGCATGTCGCAATTCTCGACGGTAATTCCAAACGTGAAGCGTCTGCAGGGATCCAATCTCAGAATCGTGGACATATCATAGACCACCTTCCGAACATTCTGCAATGATACTTGGTTAGGAAAAGTCATCGCACCGAGATTACACTTACGTCGTTGACCTTCGCAGGTATATTGAGCTTTTTGGCCTGAACTGGTACAGTATGGTGGTATTTCCAACGTGTGTCGACTTCAAAGATAGATGTTCGAAGACGATGTCAGGACGCGACCCAGATCCTAGATCCGAGTCCTGAGCCGCATACGGTTGCATTGTAAGGCCGAAAGTTGGCTTTAAAGCTTTTCCACCATGCTCCTTCCCTGCATCGACAATGGCACGAAAGATATCTGCCATTGGTTTGAGAACAATTGTTTCGTGTTCGCTCCTCGCTGCAGGTTCTTTAGGGAAAGCAGTCCATCCCCGTTCCTCCCATGCCTTCTCGGATTCCAAGGTTGTCAAGACTTGTCTGAGCTTCCTTCTCTTCAAGTATTCAGGGAGCGGCGGTAAGATGTGGGTGCAAAAATCCTCGACCGACACTTCAGGGATCATGGTGGGTAAGGTCTGCAGAACACTGTCTCTTTTCGCTTCTAAAAGAGGAGGCGCTGGTTTTCTTTCCTCGTGCCAGCGTATCGGGAGAACTGAGTCTAGGTCGTGGTGGTTCAGCGGCAAGATCGCCAGACGCGGTCACATGAGTGGGAGGCACACTTTCGGCCCGGTGATCAAGGGAAAATGGATAGAGCTGGATCCTCTCTCTCCTACTTATACCTCCGTATAGCAGGTTTCTATCTTAGTAGGTCACGGTCGTCGCCGTTGTTTTCTGAGTATTATACTAAAAGCGTTGGAAAGGCGGCCCACGCAGAGTGGATCCACGCCATTGTTCGCTGTCCGAGAGTCATTCGAACAAGTCTCGGCAAACTTTCTCAGTAAAGGTTCATTGTCAAGGAGCGTTCCCTGCAGTTCAATCAACTTATTTAGATCAGGCGTTGAAAGAGGGGTAACGGAAGACAAATCCTGTTACCGACCCGCCAAGTCTGATACAGGTAACAGTGACTCCAAGAATTTAAAAAATACCTCAACAGCCTGAGTTTGTATTGTGCTCTACGTTACAAGGGCAAATCACACGTCAATCCAGATATTCATATTCGCGCTACCAAGCTAATTTAGCCAAGAACGACTTTGGATGACCACGATTCCACCACTTTCGAGCCTCATCAATGGACAAGATAACAACGCCATATGCCATTGGGAGGAAGAAGTACTGTGGCTTTATCCCACGGGTAAGAAACACGGTTTGGAAGACTCCAAGATACGAGAAAAAGCTACAAAAACAAAACCTTAGTCAAATCCCCTCGACCCAAAATAGCTACACTCATACGTACCAAGCCAAAGAAAGGGCACATAGCATCGCTGGGAACAGATAAACATTGCGAGTCTTCGATCCTCCAATAGGATTCTGCTGGAACAATGAACGTCGGCGCGTCCGCGTTGCAAGTAGATTGAACCACTGCATTATTACAAGATTGAAAAAGACTAAGGGGAGTCAATGTTAGTCGGAATCAAGAAAAGGGTTAACAAGTGACACACAAATTGACTGAGCTTCATTTTTCAGCTCGGCGAGCAAATCTGGGTCTATATCGTAGTTGCCATACTTCAACCAAAGGGCAGAAAACGGAACGCCGTTGAGCTGGAACCCGAAAAAAAAATGCACTAAAATGTCAATATAAGCTAGAAAGTTCAAGGAAGAATAGCAACAGAACACTAACCCAACCATACCAGTAAGTGACTCAAGTATACCCAAAAAGAAGTATGCGTGAAGGAACAGTCTCCAATCCACAAGGCGATCCTTCTTGCGATCACGAGGCTTGCGCAGCAATAAGTCCGCCTCGGGCTTTTCAAAAACAAGTGAAATTGCGGGAAGAACATCGGTAATGACACATATGAGGACCATTTGGAGAGAACTAAGGGCCTGAGGTACGCCTGAGTGTAGAATGAGACAGTGTGTTGAGCGCTACGCGACCTTCGAGACATACCAAATAGAACATTAACGACAACGGGTATGAGCTCAGAAAAGCTCCCTGTACCATTCACAAATAAATCATAAGAGAAACAAGAGAAACACACGTTGATGGACTAACCAGCAGGAAGAAGGTATAGAATAGATTTGCGTAAATTTTCAAAGCACAGTCTTCCGTATTCAATCCCAGTGATAATCGCAGAGAACTTGGAGAGTAAAATGAGATCGGCTGCTTCCTACAGAAACATGAGTAAGTGGATCCTTCCGTAGACGAAACCCAAGCCTGACAATCGCTACTTCTGACCCTCCAGCGACTGCGACTCCAACGTCAGCTTGCCTGAGGGCAGGAGCATCATTAACTGGATCTCAACGTTAACAAAAATCGAGGCAAATGAATATCGATAATTTCGCACCTCCATCTCCAGTCACTGCAACAGTAGATCCTGCTGCTTGGAAAATCTTCACGATCTGAAGCTTTTGTTGTGGACTTGTGCGGGCAAACACCAGCTCGTCAAACTAGAGTTGTTAACCTGAGCCAATACGCCGCCTCGAAATGCAACAAAACGTACCGTTAAAACCTGTTTCCACTGTGATTCTGTCAAAGTTATTATCTCTGAGCCACTCAAAACAAGACTGGTGAGTCGATCGCCAGGTTCTTTATCGCTGTTGAACTTTGGTATCTCATCGAGAGGCTTGTCGTGAGGTAGATCAGAAAGATGTTGAACCTCGGTCAAAGGGGTCGTGATGATTCCAACTTGGCGAGCTACCGCGGCAGCGGTGAGATCGAAATCCCCAGTAACCATCGCGAAACGAATTCCCGCCCGTCTACAAACAGTCACAGTGTGTGCTGTGTCATCCTTAGGAGGATCAACGAGAGCCACAAGTCCGATGATACAGAGACCTGTGTTCAAGGCAATGAGCTGGTCTTCAACATGAGTAGGATCAGATGTCAAAGTTTCCTCGTCGAAGTCGCCGGGAGTGATAATGCGTCTAGCAAGAAGTAGAACGCGCTGTCCACGGCTAGCAAATTCTTCCTGAACAGAGGAAATACCAGTGATAGTCGGGGTGTCAAGTGGCAATGTGGTGCCAGAGGTGTCAATGAAGTTGGAGCAACGACTTATGAGTACGTCGGGGGCCTGAGGCGAATATGATAAACAAAGTAGATAGAAAAAATATATTGTACATACACCTTTGACGAGCAGCAGTAGATCGGAAGGGTTGTAATTGTTTGAATCGAACACCGGAAATGAGGGGTTTGCGAATTTCGATCTGAACAACTTAATGGCAAATTTATTCTCTTCGTATTATGTATCTAGTCAGTCAGTAAAAAAAATGCGAGCGAGATAGTCAGCTCACTGGAGTTAAATGCAACCTTCCCAACCTCTTCCCAAATACCTCGGAGGTACGAGACCGGCGAGATGTCCTCGGAAAATCGTAAAAGGCCGGAATCTGGTATAACACGGGATCAGCAAATGGCAATAATCAGTATATCATAAGACGAAATAGACCTGTGGCATCTCCATGGACCTTTCTTGAAGCAACAGGTACTGAGCCTTCGCCCTTCTCGTAGTGACTGTTATCCTCGAACAGAGCATCGTTACACAAACCAGCAACTGCAGCCAGTGCCTTAATGCTAGACTTGCTGGCCATTGCAAGGGCATCGGGAGCGGAATAAGCATCGCATCCGATAGCAATTGACGCAACCGTCATTTGGTTCGTCGTCAGCGTACCGGTTTTGTCGCTGAGGAGAACATTAACGGATCCAAGACTTTCGACAGTTGACAGTGATTTGCAGAGGACTTCTGACTTTCGCATTGCACGGGCACTACAAACTCAAGATGAGAATAATAATATAGAGTAGAAATCACTGAAAGCAAACATGACAGTGAGCGAAAGAATGACACAAAAGGGCATTCCGTCTAAAAATTGGGTGTGCACGAGTAAATTAGGAGTAAAGACACTGAAGACAACCTAAAGAACGTACCAGGAATAAAAGCAACAGCTACGGAGACACAATCAACGAGAAGAGTAGATACAGAGATGAACCCAGGATGATCTTGACGGAGCCAAGCAGCCCATAGAACTAGATATAGCATGTTAACCTACGGCACAGGTATAGGCGTAAAACTTAACACTCACTCACAATAATAGACGCAACAGTGAATGCCATCGACGCAATGAGCATCACAAAGCGGAGAATTTCAACTTGAATCGTGGTGGGCTTCGAACGTTCAGTTGTGGCCTGTTTTGCAATTCGACCGAACACTGTAGAGTCCCCCAATCCAACACAGATTCCAACACCACTCCCACTGGTGCAGAGCGTTCCTTGCAGTGCAATGTTATGAGATTCCATGACTATGGGGGGGCATTGTGTCATGAGGGCAATCACTCGAATAACAGAAGAACAAGAACAGACAGTTAATATCCGTGGCGTCTCTTGTTGCAGCGATGGCGTTACTTTCTCCCGTTAAGATGGAACGATCGAATCGAAGGTCGGAGGATACTTCAATGAGACGAAGATCAGCGGGGATTTTGGAGCCAAGGGTGATTTTGACAATGTCTCCCAAGACGAGGTTTGCAGCGGGAAGTCTGAAAGTGCCATTAGAGGAGGTGGCACCATAGCTGAACGAAAGCTTACTTGGAGGTTTCCCCATCACGAGTGACGAGGATATCTGTTGGAAGCATATCAGCGATGGAAGCCATGACACGGCCTGTGGTTATATCTATGGCATGGTCGTGAGCGAGGACCAGTTTATGAACTTGAGATACTAACCTTGCCAGGCGTTGAAGCAGGCTTGCAAAAGAATTACAATTAGAAGGACGGCTGCGAGTGCTAGATTGGCCACGGATGGATCGGGATCTCCAAGAGGGCGCCTGGTGGCTTTGTCAGTAGGACGTGGAAAATGAGAGAGCGGGTGCCACTGTTTACCAAGAAACAAAGCTCAGGACACTCCCGAGGAAAAGCAAGCCTCCGAAACCTAATAGGATGATCAGGGACTAGTGAGAATTGGCAGTACAAAGGAAGAATACTTGCCTCCAAAGAAGTAGAAAAATATCTTTTTGGTGAGATTTCTCGGAGGAGGACTGATGACGTTCTTGCCATTTTGGCTCAAGCGGCGCGCAGCCATGGGGGAGTCAAGGCCAGTCTTGGGCGATACACCAACAAGAGTAGCGACTTCGTTGGCAGAAAGATTATGCCATTCGAGTTTGGATAAATCTGCGACGTACACTGGTAAGCAAGTAATCAGATAAGTTAAAAGTGTCCTGAAAATATACCAGAGACATCCTTTGGGGCAGATATCTCGGGTCGTCCTTCCCTGGTGTCAGTAACATGGATACTATCGCAGCGATGAGTAACTAACGTACAGAACCAGAACACAGGACGTACCTTAGGGTCGCGAACTCTCCAATGATCCTGGCCCTTGAATTACCTCTACTTAGAAGAGTAATATCTGGACGAGGCAATGTTACGCTTGGGCCAGGGAGGGAAGGCAGTTCGTTCAGCGTATACACCGATTCCACATCGTCAACTATCTTTTCGTCAGCGATCGACGCAGAAGCAGACATAGAGAGCTAAAAATCAAAGTATAAGACGTGTAATTCCTTGTGGGATTCACACTTTTGTTCATTTGCGTTGCTGCGCTTTTTATGCCGCTGGTTTTTGATCCAATACTAAAACCCTAAGAAGAACACAGTTAAAGTTTGGCGAGCTTTAGCCTGCGGGTCACCTGCTAGCCCCGCTTAAACCAGACACGGAAATGATATCTTTTTCGTTTAATGGTAACGGGTGGGCTGTCCTTTACATGCTGGCAACACGGAAAGAAGGAAATAAGATGATACGGAATAGTTCGAACGCCAGATGAAGACCACAAGATAAGCTAACGTTGTACTCGTGTTGCACCAGCTGTGAGTCCGTGATAGTGAGATGCGTCATTATTGCTAGTAACCTGAACCTCGAAGGGATGATCTGCAGATTTCTCTTTACCTTTGGCAGGAGGCCCAAAATATCTTTCAACAGGGGACGTTACTAGTGCCTCTCTAGATGAATATCAGCTGCCTTGCCAGCAGTACCATTGGAAGAGTGATAATTATGTGTAAGCGTCGGATCGAAGCGCGAATATCTACACCGATGTAAAAAAACGACATTGTAATGGCAGGAAGCATACATGTAGCCTACATGTTATGTTTGTCTCCCGAAGGCAGACTCTAAAACCTCTTGACACTAACGAGTCGAGGTATAGTTAGAATGTTACATATGTCCAAGGGTCAGTGATTTAGTGATGAGTATATGATAGAGTGAGCTCGCATGTTTTTGACTTTCAATATCCAATGGTTAAACCAACCTCTTGCTTTTGCTAATACGGGTTCTGTCGACATTTAGATAAATTTGGGGTACAACCGGGGTGTTCAGGATTTATTAAGATTTAGTTCTGGAGTCAAAACAAATGAAGTCAGTCCTGAACCAAATCCAGACACAGAAATTAGTATAAAATTTTTTAACGTTTCGCTAGCACTTGGTCGGAGTCATGGTGATGAAATACCCCTCTCTATGTGAAGCTTGAGCTTGAACTTGAAGAAGTGACGGCAGTGCAGACACATGATGATGTTCACAAGCTTGGTGATCCCTAGTACTAGTAGACGGAAATGACTCTACTGACATCGCGTATCCTCCAAGTGCAAGAGTAAATACTCTTGGCGGACCGTTTCTTTCCGTCCTTTTTCGAAAATCATTCGAGTCGGATTGACGTTCAACTCCTATGACTATGTACCACTACCTAGTTGCTTTCTGTCAAAGCAAATTGGACTGTTTCATTCAACAAGTCATCTGCTTTAATAATCCGCCGGGAGTTGGTTGGTCTGTTGCAGAAGTTGCGACCTTCAAAGCTTCAAGGTGGCAATGAGAGTGACTCACTCTTTTCCAAAAGCTCATGTCTCTTCCTTGTTTCCGCGTCTACCAGTGTTAATAGAGAATGACCTCAGCCATAGATCCATAGTCTTGTATACCAGACTTCTCGAGAGTGAAGAAAATTGTTCACTCATGGGAAACTCAGCCACACCTTTCTGTCTCGACTGAATGCCCAAGGACGGCAATACCTAAACAACATCTTGAAGAAATCCTACTACACTGACTGCAAAATCTACATCGTACGGGGACATGGAAATTCTCACTTGCACAACGACGTCTTTGGAGTCTTCTGTTGAACTTCCTGACAGAACCTAGATTGCTGGCATCCCTTTGGAGATTGTGAATGGACTTGCCGGACGATATCATGATTCGAAGAAAGGAGTGATGCAAGCAGCCCTCCGTGCCCAAACTTGAAGCTTGAGCTATCAGCCGGTGTGTTGGAGATGCTCTAGATCCTGGTGAGGGAGGATGATGAAGAAAGGCGGGGCAATTCACATCTATCGATTTTTTTAAATATAGGAACTCATGAATAAACAACGTATTGGGTAGGTAATCTTACTCTTCGCCTACGATTCGTTGGAAGTTGAACCTCCGACAGAGCTACTGGACCTCATCTCGAATCTCACGATGATCTGGCGACCCTAAAGCTAGTGCACGCAATCATGACTCTGGTAGACAAAGCAAGGAAAGAAACCGAATTTTTATAAGAATATCTTGAACGCAATGGTGGGGTAATTATTCTCTGCAATGATAAGCAGTATTCAGAAATCCAGAAAGGTCTAAGAGAATTGTGAAGGCAGGTGCAAAAGTGGGGACATGTATTCTGCGACAGCTTCCAAGTCCGAACGATCCTTGAAGAAAGCCAGACGGTTAAGGTTCGCATATCCCCATTGAAAGCTGGTCCATCCGAGCTTGGCGAATCTGACGGTCGGGAGCTGCATGGGCCACGTCTTCGTTGAAAAAGAATACCCATGTGAGAATCCACCATACAGACTCGAGATCATGCAAGGGGTTATAAGCAAAAATAGCACGATGGGTAGGACCAGAGTTTGAAAGAACGGGTCTTCCGGGGCATCAAGCAAGTCCAATAGCATGGTAAGCTTAGGACCATTCGTTTTGGGCGGGTCTTCTGGTAGATTAAACAGATATTTGTGACAGAGCGCCTCGGAAGCCATGAAAAATGGAGTTCCCTGTTGTAATCATTCAGCAGTGGTTCCGAGGAAGCAGTGCAATCACCTACAGTGCGCACTTGGTGATGACGAGTATCATCTGTCGCTTTCCGGGAATACTCAAAATCGGCGAGGAGGCCTTTGCTTCGTTCTGAACACCAGTAAACATTACCACCACTGATATCTCAATGGACCCAGCCAACTTTGTGCATGATCAAAAGCGCTATGGTGAAAGTGATTAAGTGGGGTTCTAATGTTAAGAGGGAACTAACACACCGATAACAACGTCCCCCAAAGTGGTGATAACATTGCTCATGCTCCGCTCGTTATAGATTGTCGTGGCGTACTGCTCGAAGACAATTCTGTAGTGGTACCTTCGACTGTGAACGGATTGTTCTGGAACAAGCGGTCGACGAGGTGGGATGTGCGAACGGGTCGAGCTGGCCAAGGTAGTAGACTCGGAAGTGCGGGACTGAGAAGGATGATCCCTATCAGAGGGTAAGCTAGGACCAACACTCTGTCGTGAGGCGGAAGCAGGAGTCTGGGCAGTAACAAGTTCGACTACCGGCTGACCTGCTAAGTCGAATCCACCCATCATCACACTCTTCGTATCGTCGGTTTCGCCGTCAACAGCAAGTTTGCAGAATGCGAGGGGAGTGAGGGTTCGTTGGTGAAAACTTTCAACCATCTTGTCAGCGGTAGGTTCACCTGAATTCTTGATGTCGTCAATGATGCGCTCCAAGATTTCATGTTCTGGCACGCGGTCAAATTCGAGCCACAGATCTTTCAAAACACGAATTTTGCCTTTGCGGTCTTTGACTTTCCAGATTCGGGTTCCGCGACCAAAAGGACTGTCCGCGGAAGAGTCCAATATAATGGAGATAGTGGTGTAGACTTTCCCTTCGACTTCGATGGTGTATTATCTACGACCCTCGTCAACATGGGAGAAACTAATCGTAGGATCCCATCCCATCTTAGAGGGGGAAGCGAACGCAAATGAAAGAAAGAGTTGGATTAACGGTTGTGGTTCCTATAGAAAAGGAATACAATGAGAAGGCGACAACTACTATAATATAGGCCCTACCTTCATAAAATCGAACGGTTTAGATTTCAGGAGCGCAGCCCGGCTAAGGAACCAAATCCGCATTTCGCAATTCTCGACGGTGATTCCAAATGTGAAGCGCCTACAGGGATCCAATCTCAGAATCGTGGACATATCATAGACTACCTTCACAGCATCCTGTAATGATACACTGTTAGAAAAGGTCATCGCACCGAGATTACACTTACGTCGTCAACGTTGTTAGGTACATTCAGCTTTTTAGCCTGAACTGGAACAGTATGGTGATAAATGAGATAAGAATTAGCTGCATCTCGTTGATCCGCCGTAGTAGGTTGTCTTGCCTTCCCCTTGCCTTTGGTATTCCCCCCGTGTGTCGACTTCAAAGATATACGTTCGAAGATGATGTCAGGACGCGACCCAGGTCCTAAATCCGAGTCCTGAGCCGCATACGGCTGCATTGCAAGGTTAAAAGTTTGCTCTAAAGCGTTTTCTCCATGCTTTTTCGCCGCATTGACAACGTCGCGAAAGATATCTGCCAGTGGTCTGAAAACTATTGTTTCGTGTTCGCTCCTCGCTGCAGGTTCTTTAGGGAAAGCAGACCAACCCCGATCCTTACATTTCTCCTCGTGTTTCAGGGTTGCCAGGACCTGGACAAGTTTCCTTCTCTTCAACGCCTCAGGGAGTGGCGGTAAGATGTGGGTGCAAAACTCCTCGACCGACACTTCTGGGATCATGGTGGGTAAGGTCTTCAAAACATTATCTCTTTTCACCTTCACGTTACTTGAGCTACGAAAAGCGGAGGAGCTGGTTTCCTTTCCCCTTGCCGGCGTATTGGGAGGATTGGTTTTACGTCGTGGTGGTTGAGTCGCTGCCACCAGACGCGGTCACGTGGGATGGAGGCACACTATCGGTCCGGTTGTTCATCGTCAAGAGTAGAGTTAAGAGAATTGAACTGTGCTGTATAGATATCAAGGGCGAGAAAGATAGAGTCTCTGTCCCTTCGATCCCCTTTATATCCTCCTAATACCTGCAAGAGTTTGAAATTTAATTTGGTAGGTCTTCAAGTTTATCACCATTGTTTTCCAAATATTGTACAATCGGGCGTCTCGAAAAGGCATCAAAAACTTCTCCCGGGAAAGGCAAATCTATGTCGCTTCTCATTGTTGTCCAACAACATTCTCAGCTCCATTGACGAGTCATTTGTGGAGAATCCCGGCTTCCAATGCTTCAGAAAATCAGGATGTGTATCGGAAGACAAGAGACAGATACCTAAGCAGTTTACTTCTCCGCCACTCCAAGCACGATCGACCTTGGATGACCGCGATTCCACAACTTCAGGGGGTAAGAAATCCGATTTTGTAAGACTTTGAAATACGGGAAAAAAACAAGGACAAAGACGCCAGTCAAATTCCCTTACGACTGATATGCACTAGGTCAAAGAAAGTATGCGAGGACCGTGTGCTAAATAGGGCAACTAATTCGATCACTGCAAGTAGCTGACTGTTGCCAAATGCACTGGAAACGAGACAAGTATTCATCCATGAATGTGAAGTTGGTTTAGAGCCCAGCCCATGCTTAAACTCAAAGAGGTGATAGTTATACTACGAGACAATGAACATTAAGGTACAATGACAAGACCGGGAGATTCAGAGCTTCGAGGACAATGAGAGAACAGGGCACATATATTTAGTAAGAGGAAGAACGCAGCCTTCGACGGTGGCATAGGCATCTATGCTCTTGCTACGCGATCTGTCGCAAATAAAGCAAAGCCAAAGCAACTTGAAAAGAAACGAAAGATCTTACTCCCGGTTCAAGATCTAATAACGAATTCGTTGTGTGAAGACAGCTAGGTTCTAGAATTTAAAAAAAACGTCAGTACCGATGAAAACCACGCAAAAAAATCATTTACTTTGGTTTCTTGACCTTGGGTTCCAAATCGAGAGACGTGTCCTTTCGCTTCTTATCTTGTGGAGGATCCTGTGCAAGTTCTTTGACGGGGATCAGGGTGATTTTCGACAGGTTAGCCAACAGCGCTTTCGATTGCGGCGCTTATTCAAGCCATAGATCTTTCAGAACCCGAATTTCACCCTCGCTATCTCTAACTTTCCAGATTCGAGTACCCCGACCAAGAGGACTATCTGCAGAAGGAAGAGTCTGATATACTGATGGAAATAGTGGTGTAGATTTTCCCGTCCGCTTCAATAGTGTACTATCTACAGCTGCCATCAACATGGGAGAAGGATGGTAGGATCCCATCCCATCTTGGTGAGGTGCGAAGGCAAGCGAAATAAAGCGTTGTATCAAAAATCCTAGCTCCTACGGCAAAGGATGGGAGTGAGGAAGGCGACAACTGAATCTATGGTTATCGCCATACCTTCATAAAGTTGAACTCAATACTAATAGAGTAGTGTGGCTGAGCAGATGCGCATATCCCAATTCTGGATAATAATCCCTAACCCCTTGACTATCTTCCTTCGCTGCCTCGATGACGGCGCGAAAGATATCCGCCATCGAGTTGAATGCAGCTGTTGCATGACCGCTCAGCGCTCAGCGCTCATTGCTACAGCTTTTTTCAAAGATACCGTCCATCGCTGTTCGTTCCATTCATCTTTCTCTCTCAAGGTGTCCAAGACGTGCCCAAGCTTCCTTTTCTTCAATAAGTGATGCAGCGGCGGTAGAATGTAATTGCAAAACTCCTCGACATCGGAGTCAGTTCGGGGATCATGCTGTCTCTTTTCGTGTCCACGTTATTTGAGCCGTTACTTTTCTTTGTGCCAACGTATAGCGTATTGGGCGAATTGAGTGTGGGTTCAAGGTTGTAACCTGTTGTAACGCAAACTCACAAAAGACAGCTTGCCACAGCGGTCACATGCTCAGGAACGAGACGGAAAAGTATTCATATTTATGTAAATCATGGGCATATTAGTGTATCCTTGGTCGTATATCGGTTAGTACACCCGCTTGTCATGTAAACAGTGTTCTGCATATGTACCGCGGGAAAGCTGGGTTCAACTCCCAGCCAAGGAGCTTTTTACAGCAAAAATAGCCGAGGGGACTGTCCACACGTATTTAAAGGCTTTTCTTGGGTTCTTTCTCAACTCGAACTAAGTACAAAATTTCACTCTATCAGGAATACATGATCACCCGATACGTAAGTACCATTTTTCTACCTCTTCGTTCTTGACTGAGCTTGAGTCTTCGTGGTCAGATTCGTCAATCTGATTTGACATTTTCGCTACCAAGGTTGCAAGATTGGATGAAGAAGAATGTCAACTAGGCTTAGGTCGAGCCAATATTAATGTGTCTTGCCCCTATGACCACTACAGCTTACTTAATTACAGGTACGTGTTCAAACTTTTGTTTGATGATCCCAAGTACTTACAGCGTCGCAGCTTCAGCATACACGGCAAAGCTGGACAAATCACCGTGACAAATTCCATCTGTTGCGTGTAGTCGCATCTGTTCCCCGTACACGAGGACTCTAAACCATTCCGCCCAGACGACTTTATCCGGTATTTTTCCCAAGTTCAAAAGCTTGCTCTAGTCTTCCCGACCCTGCTGCAGATCCAAGAAGGTTCGAGTTTCAAGCTTCAAAGAGGTTCAAGTCCTCCTCCAGCGAGATTCATAACGCCGCCACGAAAGCCCAGCTGTACTGCGGTTGCTTGGCTCGGGACTTGAAGCTTTGAAGATACGGCTCCGATATATACAACATGTGGTTGCAAATCTTCTTCGGACTATCTTCTGAACTCGATAGCTTTTCATACCTTCAGCTGATTCGTGACAACGCTGTATCCATCTTTTCACGCGGATCATCCCCGTAGCTCCTCTCCAGCTCGAACATATAAAATCCGACTGATTTCCTTTACTCTCCGAGTCTTCAAGCCTGCAATATACAATGTTCGCTCCGAAATCTCCTCTAGCTGCTACCATCTTCTTCTTGTTCTCTCTCTTCTTCAAGGTGGTCACCGCGCAGGACTGGTACACCGTAGAATGGGATGCACCGTACGGTTTTGTCCTCTAGCTTGTGATGCTTTCGGTTTGGTTTCATAGTTGTTCTACTTAGCGAATTCGTCTCCATGTCCGGCGATATGATTGTTCCCGAATTGCCTACACCAGGAGGCGTGTACTCTCGCAATTTTAAGACCCCTGCTTCAGTATCCTGATATTCACTTATCTTAGGCACCCCGTATGTGTGGCCTGGCGTGCAAAGTGGTAACGGGGTGTTGCAAGCTGTGCTCGATGGGTCCAGTGGTCTTTGGTGGATAGGTAAAGGATTCCAATTACCTTATTGCTTTATGCTGCAACCGCAAGCTAACGCCTGTGTACATACTAGGTGACGGGTTCTTCGGCACGCCATCGCTACCTTGGGGAAACGGATTCAATGTCAACCCTGGTGCTACCGTTCATTTTAGCTTCTCTTCCGTAAGTGCTATGCTAGTGCATTATCTTTGCTGATCCATCGCACGCTAGTCGGGAACGACCTGGACCTGCACGTTGTCTAGCGGTGGATTGTCTGCATCTACTACTCTCAATATCACTGGAAGTACCATGAATAGGTTCGTACCTTTTAAAGTACATGAGTGTTGCTAACTTGTACCATAACCAGAGCGATCTTTGCTGTAGAGGTGCGCACCTTTCTTGTTCTGCGGCACTAATCACATCCTAATACATGAACCGTAGTTGTACGACGTCGATTTCAACTTTGGTCCCATCACCTACGTTTGTCATATCTATCCGAAACGGATTGCACGCTGATTTTCTTTCCGATTGAACAGAAAAACGTGAAGGTCACTGCTACTACGGCTGCCTCTGGTTGGTGCGGTAATACTCCAGGTCTCGGGACCTATGTATGTCGCTACTCTTGAGTATCCTATCGCTTCCTCCAAGCCTGACTATGTTTTGCAGCCCCACACCATTACCGGCAATGTTGCGAGTGGAAACACTTGCTCAGTCGCGTCCATCGTGCAGAAAAGTGCGGATTAGATTTGTACTAAGTGAGGGGTGCCGATGAGACCTTGAGTCCGAGGTTCAGGGTTCTTCCGTTGAGAAGTGCAACTACTTCATGGATGCTCTTCAATACTTCAGCTAGTGACTGTAATATAAATCTATCATCATGCGTAGACGCGCACGACTTAAGGGCGCCAATTGATGGCATCGATCTGGCGCCAACGTTTTTTGCAAAATGCACTTCCAAAACACACTCTGGCCTTTGCCACCATGTCTGCGCAAAAAAAATCACCCCAAATGCTCGTCGCCGTAGTCGGCGTCGGCCTCGTCGGTTCTGAATTCATCCACCAGCTCTTATCCATCCCTACCGAATCCTCCCCCTTCCGCCTCATCTCCCTCTCCTCCTCTTCCCGCTCCGTCTTCCTGGACCCAGCCCAAGCGATAACATCCACCGCGAAATGGAAATCCATCCTATCCGCAAGCAACGAAAAACCCAACTTCGAAACCCTCACGCAGAAATTGTCTGCGCTGATATCCTCCTCGACGAAAGTCGCTATCGTTGATAATACATCTTCGGAAGACATAGCTGCGCTGTATCCCGTATGGCTCAAAGCCGGCATCAACGTGATCACGCCGAATAAGAAGGCGTATTCTGGAGACCTTGGGCTATACGAGCGGATCGTGAGCGCAAGCAACGAAAGCGGCGCGCGGTTCTTGAATGAGTCGACTGTTGGCGCGGGGTTGCCTGTTATATCGACTTTGAAGGAACTAGTGGCTACTGGTGACAAGGTAAGCAAGCCGTTGAACAACGGTGTGTGTCCATCGCTAATTTGAGTGGAGAAAAGGTCAAGAAGATCGAAGGTGTTTTCTCCGGCACAATGAGCTACATCTTCAACGAGTTTTCTACTGGGTCCTCCGAAGGCCCCAGCTTTTCCTCTGTCGTCAGCGTAGCTCGTGAAAAGGGGTATACGGTCTGTTATCTATTTATCTTTCTGACTTCATACGTAGGAATTGATATTTGTACGACACAGGAACCTCACCCAGCCGACGATCTGAATGGGTTCGATGTCGCCCGAAAGCTTACGATTCTCTCCCGCACTATCGGGTCTGCAGCATCACTGCCCTCCCTGCAATCCTTCGCCTCTGTCCAAACAGCGTCTCTCATCCCCGCGGCGCTCGAAGGCATCCCCACAGGCGATGAGTTCCTCCAGAGGCTCCCAGAGTTCGACTCGGACTTTGACAAGATGCGCAAGGAGGCAAGCGAAGAAGGCATGGTTCTGAGATTCGTTGGTGTCGTTGATGGCGTTAAAGGTGAAGTGAAAGCTGGGTTGGAGAAGTACGTGTTTTTCTTTTCTTTTCTAGGAGGTTTGGTTTGGTATTGATGAATCGCGTATAGGTATCCCACCTCGCATCCGTTCGCGACTTCTCTTGGCGGATCGGATAATATTATCATGTTCCACACGGAGCGGTACAGCCCGCGCCCGCTGATTGTCCAGGGCGCAGGGGCTGGCGCTGCAGTGACTGCGATGGGAGTACTAGGAGACCTACTCAAGTTGGTGTAGAGAATGTGAATGTAAATGTTTCAAATGCTGTTGTCGTGCACAGAAGCGTCGCACACGGGAAGTTAACGTTTTAACATCCAGTGATCCTACGAATTCCAGTATGGTACAAGTATCGAGCTGTTATCTCAGACGAACCTCTTGGCAATTGGATAATGTAAAGGTTCGAGCCGCCGTCCATTATCAATATTGCGGTGAATGCAGACAGAATGAAGGCTAGCTAAGTATCGGTATTTGTCTTATCATTGCATGACTTGGCAGTAGATATTGGAAACATCGGGGGATACTACTGGAGATTTGAGCTTGTGCGACACAAGTACGGGAATATTCCGTACGTGGTTTAAGAACTCGATTTTCGCAGTGGTTAACCGGAGAAACATCCGCCTCGTATCATTTTGATTGTTTGCCCCGTTTACCTACAATGTAGTTACTAAGTAAATAATCCGATCCTATCGCTTTACCGTCATCATCGTCTCAGAGTACCCCTCTGCCTCTTCTCGCATACCCGTACTGCTACAAGCCGCGCCAGGTTTTCCGCCTCCGCTCAAGTTCAACACCGATGCCTGGCTTCTTCCCGATGGTATAGACACTTCCATTCCTTAGGCTATTCCTCTGACCTTGCCGACTTTTCAGGCTCATTCATCTTCGCAAATTCATCTGCTACGCCAGGCGATTGATTTAAGCCATAGCGTTAAGTCTGAATCTTTAGTATAGTGAGATCAGTTTTCCGATTAGGAAGAGGATAATGACGGTGACTGTCGAAGCAAGGCGTTGAGTAAGTTGGACCGTCCATTATTCCGATGGACGGCTATGAATGGCATAGTATCGCCCTCATTGTAGAGTGTTTTTCCTCGAAGCTCTTGTGGTATTTGTAGAACCCTTAACACGATGCTGTTCTCAGAGCTTCCACCCTCTGGATCGTAGTCTAGGCACATCGTACACACATTTCCTTCGCCCCGCAAATCTGACACTATTCGTCCGTTAAGGATTCGAAGATGAAGAGAAAAGAAAAACCCACCTTCGCTTTCCATTATTGACGTGTTAACTACAGCACGCAAAAAGATACGATCAGCCAGGTTAACAAAGCTGAGAGTGGTAGCTGTTCGGTTCATCATGACGCTGAATGGTTGTCGAAATGAGAGTATGGGAGTGTAGCTGCAGCTGGAAATCTCTATCCCTGAGACTCTCGAAGTCTTTAAATTGCTGTAGAACCTCTGGTGATATGACGTTGTCGAGGAGGCCCTCGAAAACGTTCTCAACGCCATGGTGATCCATAAGTTGCCACATATTCATCTCCCAGGGAACACCTTTGGGCATGACGAGGTCCCTGCCTTTGGAGAACGATTCCAAAGGTGGCAAGTCTTTATCACAGATTCTAAACCGCAGAGTTGAAGCAGCTTGATGAACATCTGGTATGCGATGTAGATAAAGGTAGCCGTGGGTTCCGGGTGGGTACGGTTGATACCCGTTACGGAGTCGTAGGTACGGTTGATCCTTGATACGAGGTCGAACGGTATCGTAGTAACGCCGATATATAATAGCAACACTTTTGTAGAATACAGAAAGGGATGTTCTATCTCCAATGTCGATGAAATCTGACGCAACAAGACGTTCAGGATCCAGAGTGGATATGTTCTGTGAGTAATGTTTTAGCTGTACCACTCAAATAAGAATGAAAGCGCAACACGCACGTATCTGTTTCGTGATTTTCTTCTTTGCTTTAAGGACACGGCAGAAGACACATATCGAGCGTTTAAAAGGCTGGTAACATTAAGGTGATTGACTGCCCGCAAGTTGAGAGACTGAAAAAGCATTGGCTCAGATGTTTTAAGCGCCGATGACTTTTGGGCGCTTATTTCCTTATTTGCTTCACTGACCTTTTCATCAACATCAGACTGACCTTAGGTGACCTATTTTTCGCAAAAAAGCGCCAAGTGCTATGCGTTAGTTTAGATGTCCACAAATGGAATCGCGTCATTCTCATACCAAATTCCTTTAGTCTCATACCGACGCTCTCTGGCAACCCCAATCCAAGCTTGTAGCGGTGGCTTGTTCACGACATTATCAAATGTTGGAATTTTTTAAATACCTGAATCTGGAGCCCTCGTCCTCCTCCAGACAACATCCCTCTCAGGATGCAGGATGCGAGCTTCCAGCTCATCCCTTTAAGTTTTCAATCACCGGGGTCCGGTCCTCCAGCTGCCAACATAGCTTTTTCTTAGCTTTTTATGCTCTTAAAACCGATGCTTCTGCCGTTACCTCTTCAACGAGTTTTCAACGGGATCCTCCGAGGGCCCCAGCTTTTCCTCTGTCGTCAGTTGTAGCTCGTGAAAAGGGTATATGGTCTGTTACCTGTTATCTTCCTGAACGTCTTATACATAACAACTGACGTTTGTAACGACATTCTTGTTTTCAGTAACCTCACCTAGCGGACGACTTAAACGGGTTTGATGTCGCGAGAAAGCTTACAATTCTCTCCCGCACGAACGGGTCTGCAGCATCACTATCCTCCCTGCGATCCTTCGCCTCTGTCCAAACGGCGTCTCTCATTCCCGCGATTCGAAGGCATCTCCACGGGCGACGAGCTCCTGCAGAGGCTTCCACAATTTGACTCGGACTTTGACAAGATGGAAGGAGGCAAGTGAGGAAGGCATGGTTCTGAGATTCGTTGGTGTCGTTGATGGCGTTAAGGGTCAAGTGAAAGCTGGGTTGAGGAAGTACGTCTTTTTCTTTCTTTTCTTTTTTGGGGAGGTTTGGTTTGGTATTGATGAATCGTGTATAGGTATCCTACCTCGCATCCGTTCGCGACTTCTCTTGGCGGATCGGATAATATTATTATGTTCCACATGGAGCGGTACAGCCCGCGCCGCTGATTGTCCAGGGCGCAGGGGCCGGCGCTGCAGTGACTGCGATGGAAGTACTAGGAGACCTACTCAAGTTGGTGTAGAGAATGTGAATGTAAATCGTTCCATGTTTCAAATACTGTTGTCGTGCACAGAAGCGTCAGACGACCACTCGAGTAAATCCGGGAAGTTCACTTTTCAACATCCAGAGACCCACGAAATTATGTTATCTCAGACGAACCTCTTACCAGTTGGATAATGTAAAAGGTTCGCGTGGCCATCTATTATCAATATTGCGGTGGATGCAGACAGATCGAAGTATTGTGTTATCATTTCGTGACTTTGCAAGAGATCTTGGAATCATCGGAGGCCACTGGATACTCGAGCCTGTGCGACCCAAGTAAGGGAATCTTCCGTACGTGGTTTAAAAACTCAGTTTTCGCAACGGTTTACCGGCAATTTTAGGAACATCCTAGTATGCTAAACTTCAGAACGGCTGTTTACTGGCTAGTTATCATCGCAAGAAGAGTGAGAAGGATGCGATGCTCACAAAGTGAGTTCTTTCTTGGATCTCAAGACAAACTTAGTCTTACGACTTTTCAGTGTCACGGAATTCGATTCTGTCTATCCCGGTCAAACAATATCTTTCAAAGGATCAGTCTTACGATGCTTCAAAAATTGGGAGATGAAATCGGGTCCGACAAACTGTCGGTCAACATGCAGTAGAGCATGCCTATCCAAACTCATGATAGCTACTCTTCCCACTTCCGTGCCAAATTTCTGTACAGTAATGACCACGAGTGGCGTTGGATCCAGCCGCAAGTACCGCAAGTACTGACCTGGAACCCGTGGAACGAAACACCGGTAACCAGAAAGATCGACGTTCATACGTTTATTCCGTTGAGGAATGCGGAAAGTGTTTTCACCTTAGTGGACGTTAAAAGAGTAGCTTCAAGCTTCAACGTTCAACGTTCAACTCCAAGCCTCTCCAAGCAGTGGTGTGCCTGGAGTAAGCTCGATGAAAAGCTCGATGAAAAGTTCTGGCTGATCAAGCTGAGCTGGAGTTGAGTATACATTTGACGTATGGCAGTCCACGTGACTTGGCCGCTTCGTTCGGTCGCCGTCAGTCGTCGTCAATGTTGTACTGAGTACTGGTCGTCACTAGTCGCTTGCAGGACTTGTAACACCATAGCAGTCAGGCCATGCTAGGCTACGTCAAGTCCATAACTTAGTAACCAACTTGAAGGAATTCGCTCGCTGGTAACTCCTGCACTCTGAAAGTGCATGTGCCATGTACGGTTTAGTCGGACTCGCACGACGGTCACGCTAGTTTTACATGCAACTTCTGACGTATGGCGAGGTATCAGGGATTCTTACGATGATTGCCAGAGTCACAGATGTCGGAGTGGACAGGCCGATCGCGCGAGTCAGTGCGTCCTCTAAGATTTGGAAGGTAGGTATATAAACAGCGTTCACAAGAGTCTTTGCTTCAGCAAGAACCACACAACAACCCACGTACCAAACACACATTTGATATCTACAGTACACCACATAATATGTCTTCCACTGTTACCTTCCCGCCCTCGGAAACTCTCAGCTTGACCTGCCTAGTTTGCTCGACTTTAATCTCAAGTACAACCCAGACTTTCCTCTTTACATCTATGCCGAACCCGACTCTTCCACGACAAAAGAGATCAAGATGCTCGAGTACGTTCGCGCAGCCCATCGTGTTGGAGGACTTGTTCGCGGCGACTCTCAGCCTGGCGATGTTATTGCAATCGTTGCAAACATAGACGCTATAGTTTACTCCGCGCTAATTACTGGTCTTATGAAGGCTGGTTTAGTGGTACGTTAATCTTGAACGCGTAGGTCTCATCGTATTTACCTTTCTTTCCCCCCAGCCCTTCCCAATATCGCCCCGAAACTCACCAACGGCTCTCTTGCATCTAATTCGCAAAACTTCCGCCCATAGAGTGCTAATGACACAAACCACTCTGCGGGGCGTCGTCGATGGGCTCAAAGCAGAAATCCAAATGGTAGACCCGACATATGCGCTTAGCATCGAAGAGGTTCCTAGCTTGCAGCAAGCTTATCCTCGTCTTGGACGGGAGACGGTACAGGACCCTTTCGAACCCATCAGATCAACTCTTTCTCTTAACGATTCGGATAAAGCCATATACTTGCATTCTTCGGGGTCTACTGGGCTTCCGAAACCTATCTTATTCACTCATAAAATAGTCAAGGATGATAGTTCATTATGTGAGTGTGCTCAAATACTTTGAATTCTTAATTGACGTTATTTAAAGTGTTCGCTCATAAGATACGAGAAAACTTTTCAAACCCCATAATGGGTGGCTTAGGGTCAGTTCAAGTTGTGCATCTTTTGTGCAGGATGGCTAAATTATCGTAGTTTGCCGAGCTTCCACATGATGGGTGTCTGTATCCATGTCTTCATGCCTTTGTACGGACTTATCTCAACCGCGGTATTTGCACCTACGGTGATGCGACTCGACGCCACACCCATCATTGGAACCCCCGAAAATGTCCTGGAAGCCGCACAAATTATCAAACCTACGCTCATGATAAGCATTCCGACCTTTTTACACACTTGGGCCAATTCGGATAAGGCTGTAGAATTCTTACGTACTCTTCGCTGTCTACAATTCGGCGGAGGACCTCTCGCACCCAGAACTGCTGAGTCCCTCATTTCTCGCGGAGTCCACGTTGTTTCTGCATACGGCGGCACAGAGTTTGGCATAGTTTCGGAGATGAGACTGGATGCTGATGAAACCTGGCAATATTTCAAGTTCAGGGATGAAGTTGATATTCGGTTGGTGCCGCAAGGAGACGGTACATATGAGGCTCAATTCTTAGTGAGTGTGTATTCTAATACATGAATACTAGCTGTTGATCGTTTATTCAACAGACGTCGGAGACGCATCATGTTGCTGTTGAGAACCTCACAGATATAGTGGGTTATGCTACTTCTGATTTGTTTGAACCTCATCCCACTATCCCGAATCTGTGGAAAATGTGAGTGCATCAGACGTGATTTCTGGTACGAGTCGTCTCATTCTTTCTACTCAGCGTCGGTCGAATCGACGACGTGTTGATACATTCTTCTGGCGAAAAGACTGTCCCAGCGCCTTTAGAGGCCATAATCTCGGCTAGTCCAATGTAGGTTCAACCTTATTACCTCGATCACCTTCACCTCATAGGTACTCTTCAGGCTCAGCGGCTCTATCATGTTCGGAAGACAGCGAGATCAACCAGGAATCTTACTTGAGCCTTTACCAGAATATCAGGTTGATGTGAACAACGATGCTGAAGTGTCCAAGTTCAGGAATTTGATCTGGTAAAGTCATCTTTGCTCACTCTCGATATCTATTCTTGACTAACACAGATCTTCTAGGCCTGTTGTCGAAGAAGCAAACAGAATTGCACCTGCTTTCAGCCGAATCTTCAAAGAGATGATTCTTGTCGTTGATCCTAAAAAGCCTCTTCCAAGGGTTGGTAAGGGAACAGTGGCTCGAAAGGCAGCACTAGCGTTGTATGACTCGGAAATAGATAAACTGTGAGTACTACCACCAGCTGTTCCTACAATCCTAATTCTCCATAGATATGAAACCGTGGACTCGAACACGGGGGGTAACTCGGTGGAACCACCTGAAAGTTGGAAGGCTGTCGATCTTCACCCATGGCTTGTGGATCAGATTTCGGATATTCTCTCCACTGAGGCTCCGCCTGCCACTGCAGATCTATTCGACCATGGGTTCGATAGGTATGTGTTTTACACTGCTCTTATTTACTCGCGTACAAATGGCTATATCTAGTCTTTCCTCTACAATCCTTCGCCTTCGTCTTGTAGGTGCCCTTCGCAAATCCGGTCGTTCATCGATTTCAACTTTTGTTACTCAAAATATCATTTACAACCATCCAACCATCACTCAGCTTACCGAAGCTATATCGAAGATGGTTATCAATCCCAATGAAGATGGAATTCGCGTTAAAACCCCGGAAGAAGCGATGGAGGAGATGATTGCCAAATACTCCAAGGGTTTAGATGCTCCACTCCCAGTATCTGGCGTCGAGATAAATCCCGAACAACAATACGTCCTCCTGACAGGCTCGACTGGAAATCTGGGAGCTCAAATTCTTGAGTCTCTGCTTCGAAGTGAATCTGTGGCTCGTGTTTATACGCTAAACCGCCCATCCAGCCAAAGTTCGATGCTTGACAGACATCGTGCTCGGTTCCAGGACAAAGCTCTCAATATTTCTCTTCTATCTTCTCCAAAGTTGGTGTTTTTAGCGGGAGAAACATCTCGCGATGATCTTGGTTTGGCTGCAGATATATTGAACGAGGTGAGCTTATGCGGCTACCATCTATAGCTAGATGATAGACTCATTCTGGTCTTCAGTTGCGCCAACACTTGACAATGGTCATCCACAATGCCTGGAGACTCGATTTCAACCTATCACTAGCGTCTTTCGAGTCCCATGTGAAAGGTTCTCGAGTATTAATCGACCTCGCTCGCTCTAGCCAACACTCTTCTTCCATGCGATTCTTGTTCACATCGTCGATTGGTTCAACGCAGTCGTGGAATGCTCAAACGCAAGGACCTTATCCCGAACATGTTGTGATGGATGCAAAGTACGCTGTAGGTGGAGGCTATGGAGAGAGTAAATATGTGACTGAAAGGGTATGTACACGCACAAAACTCCACATAATCCCTTTATGAACTGGCTCGCTACTAGATATTGGCTAAGAGTGGTCTACAAGCAACGTCGTTCCGTATTGGTCAAGTTACTGGTGCCACTGCACCGAATGGAGCCTGGGCCACTACTGACTGGGTTCCGATCGTTGTTAAATCGAGCCTTAGTCTTGGTATACTTCCTGATGCCTATGGGGTACTTATATTTTTACCAGAAGTTTAAACGTTTTGATACTTACAAATGTTCGCAGGTTGTTTCATGGTTACCCATGGACGCAGTTCGCGATGTTCTGCTTGATATTGGCTTTAGCCAGGAGCCAGCTCCCATAGCCGTTAATGTGGTCCATCCAAAACCGATATCGTGGACTTCTGTGATGCAACACATCAGGAGCGCTCTCGTTGAGGCGAAAGGGCTTCCTCCAGATGCACTTCCATTAGTACCTTACTCTGATTGGGTCTCTGCCGTCGAGCAGCATGCGAGGAACGCTACGGAGACCAGTACACGGCAAATGGTATGTGTCTTTTTATCTCGGCGTAACCTCTAGCTCATGTACCCCTTCCTTAGCCTGCCATGAAGTTACTTGGTTTCTACAAGCTCCAAGCGACTGTTGACAACGCTCTTAGAAAGTCAGAGCAAAACACGATGGAGAGCGTAGGGCTTACTCCATTGAGCACAGACAATGTTCAGAGGTTGAGTGAACGCGCAAGGACTCTGGAACCTTTGGATAGCCTCCTTGTACAAAAGTGGGTCAAATATTGGATAGAGGCAGGATTTTGATATTCAGAATATGATGTCGCGATTAACATGAAGTTTTATCATAAGTATGTTCAATAATCTACCTGGACTCAGATTTTACTGTATTCCAGACGACGATACAATTATTAACGAGACTAATAATATGTGTAACTTATATAATCGTTCCTGTGTAGTAACATTCAGCATTTCCCTTGGGGTTCTCTGAAAACTATACTATTTTTTCTGGGAACTGTACGAAAAACAAATGTGGAAGAAACTGACCAAGGGGTTCCTTTTCGCGCTATATGCATAGCATTTATAATGCACGCCACGGTGGCGAGCAAACAGCTAGGAAGCCCACAGTCACAAGCTCTGACCTCGTAGCTCACTCGGTTGCAGTCGGTTGCACGAAGACATCCGGCCCGTCAGCACGTGGATAGTCAAAGCTGTTTATCGCAGCTTCCAAATCGGGCATTGTCTACTTCAACGACTATAATTTCTTTCGCATCGCCGTAAACCACAACAATACTCTTTCTTGTATGCAGTTCTAGGCAGTTTATTTACTTGTGATGTATATGCCGCATGCCACTGGCAAAACATATTTAGCTTCATGGCATGTTCTGTTGCCGGTATAAAGTATGGACAAGTACTCCATGCCAGAACCTCTAAGGCATTCTCAGTCCTCCTGACCGGGCCTGTTCACCCAGACAAAGGACTGGTTCTTGAGGTTAGCCCTTACCACATTGCCAGTGCTAAGTTCATATTCGAACATCGACACAGCTGAAAGTACGAGTGGGATCAATAGAGATATCTTAGTAAAGAAAAAAAGTAAGACATACTGTATGTAGCACCAGCTTCAAAGAAAGGGAACTGCAAGACATAAGTCGCATTCACGAGGTCATAGTCATAAATTCCGAGGACGGTGGTAGCATCCCAAGCTGAAGCACCCACTTCACTGTAAAATCAGATGCAAATTATTATTATTACAAAATCATTGTGAGAGAAGGGGGGAAATGAGAAGCACATACTCAATGGCAAGAAGATTGGAAGGGGTAGGCTGTCCGAGTGGCTGGCAGCCAATACCAAAGAGATTACTTCCTGATACAATAATGTCGGAGTACTCAAATGAGATATTCTGGCCTTTAAGAGAGCGTTAGGCCTCCATAAGAGTACGAAAGGAGAATGTAAAGCACCATTGAAGAGCGTTGGCAAGCTGTCTCTTGCAGTGAAGGTAGGGGTTCCGGCTGCTCCAGCCTGAGCAACAGAGACGAGCAGGGCTGAAGCAAAGATAGCAGTGTTGAACTTCATCAGAATTTGTGAAGACTTTAAGGAAGGTTTGTTTTTCTTCTGCCATCGCGGTGGATGATTTTATACCATCGAGAGTACGACTACTAAGTTGAGAAGACGGCTAAGAAGGTCCGTAAACACCATGATTTCTGGCAGGTCGATGCCACAGTAGCCAGATTGCCGTATGCAAGAGCGTTCTAGAAGTCAAAGCTGGCAAGACATCCCCAATGTGCCTAGTGGCACGGGTGTACGTCGCCGTGTTGATGAAAATGAATATCCAAGTCTGGGAATCATGAAATCCAAAAAGCTTAACCGAAGAGGGAGCGGTGATTGCGCGTCGGTCAGTATCAAAAAGTTACCTTGACCAATCCGCTTTCGTCATGCTGCGTGCGCAGTGGATCTTGCCATCTCTTCGTCTTCGTTCAGGGTCGCAGGCAGGGCGGCGTGGACAGTGAAAGGGAATAAGTTATGCCGGCAACGAAAGTATGTATGCCAAAGTTGTCTATTCTGTTTAATGGAGCTGATTTGTGCAGTTGTAGTTTTAGTCTCACCAACTGAGCGACCGTAGACGGCGATGGTCTATAGAGAAGGCGAGTCTTCTCAGGCGACATTTCCTCTTGTGGCCATATTGAGGCACAGCCGAATTTTTTCTTGTTGCGTTTTGACTGTTTGCCCCGTTTACCTACCGTTGGTTACTAAGTAAATAATCTAATCCCATCGTTTTACCGTCATCGTCGCCTCAGAGTATCCCTCTTCGTGTTCTCGCATACCCGTACTGCAACAAGCCGCGCCAGATTTTCCGCCTCCGCTCAAGCTCAACACCGGATCCCCGGATGCCTGGCTTCTTCCCGATGGTATAGACACTTCCATTCCTTAGGCTATTCCTCTAACCTTGCCGACTTTTCAAGTTCGTTCACCTTCGTAAATCCGTCTGCTATAATGACGGTGACTGTCGAAGCAAGGCGTCGAGTAAATTGGGCCGTAGCTGTCCAGTGTCCCGGTTGAAGGCTATGAATGGCATAGTATCGCCCTCATTGTAGAGTGTTTTTCCTCGAAGTTCTTCTGGTATTTGTAGAACCCTTAACACGATGCTGTCCTCAGAGCTTCCACCCTCTGAATCGTAGTCTAGGCACATCGTACACACATTTCCTTCGCCCCGCAAATCTGACACTGCTCGCCCGTTGAGGATTTTGAAGATGAAGAGAAAGAAAACTCACCTTTGCCTTCCATTATTGACGTTTTAACTACAGTATGCACAAGGACACGATCAGCCAGGTTAACAAAGCTGAGGTTGTTAGTTGTTTGGTTTATCATGACGCTGAATGGCTGTCGGAATGAGAGTATGGGAGGAGAGTGTAGCTGCAGCCGTAAATTTCTTTCCCTGAGACTCTCAAAGTCTTTGAGTTGCTGTAGAGCCTCTGGTGATATGACGTTGTCGAGAAGGAGGCCATCGAAAACGTTCTCAACGCCAAAGTTGTTGGATATTTATCCTGGGCTGCTCAATCGAGGCTGTGGACAAACACATATATACAAATGATGTGTAACTACAACCCTTGATAACAATCTAATAGTAGTCTTGAACCGCCATCTCAGAGCCATCTCAGAGCCATCTAAGAGTCTAGGAGTCTTTATTAACCAACAGGTTATGGGCCCCGTGTCCACACTATACATCTAGGAGTTTTATTCATCATCTAGGAGCTTTACTTTTCACCCAATCACTCAATCTCACTCATTTCATCATCCCATCCCCAATCCCTTTTCAACGACTCATATTCATTCACTATGGCCACACTTTCAGCTCTTCTTAATCTTGGAAGGAACATTCCCCTACTTTCCACTACAAATGCTGATGACTGGAGCAACTGGAAAGAGGATGTTCTGCAAATGGTGCTTAGTGCAGATGGTCAGAGCGCCAAGATTGCCACAGGGTTGACTTCACGTCCATCAGAGGCTGCTGATGCCAAGGAATGGGATCGACTCAACTCACAGGCTGCGTCCATCATTAAATCCCTCACTAATCGAGACTGCCGAAACATCTACAAGGATAAGACAAATGCTTCCGAAATCTGGAGTGCACTTGTCTCCTATTTTGAAAAATCATCATTTTCCTCACGTTCAGCTACACGTGCTGCCTATCACCGCATTACGCATGATCCGCTTAAACCAACCAAAGTCTATCTTGATGCTTTGGATGATATGCGTGCTCGTCTTCAGGCACTACTCCCTTCTGGTGAAACAATCTCTGATAGTTATCACAAGGATATCATGCTCCAGAACCTTCATTCATCATTCGA
This sequence comes from Rhodocollybia butyracea, assembly GCA_015501585.1. Taxonomy (NCBI): domain Eukaryota; kingdom Fungi; phylum Basidiomycota; class Agaricomycetes; order Agaricales; family Omphalotaceae; genus Rhodocollybia; species Rhodocollybia butyracea. The sequence continues at coordinate 1,417,687 of JADNRY010000001.1, forward strand.
GGCCTGGAAAACATCTCTTCTCGCCCAACCTACTGGCGAGCCCAATCTTAAAACCTGCCGCACTGTTCTTGAGAGTGCTATGGTTTCATTTGACCCTGAGAAGAGAGCCGATGAAATTTTAGATGGGATTAATAACCCATCTGAACCATCCTCCCGTGTAGAGGCTGCTCATGCTTATGCTACAGCTTTCCGAAAGGGAAGTAAAGGAGGAAGTCGGAATGGATCTGGTACTAGGGAAAGTTTTAGTGGTAGAGGGGGAGGAAGAGGGGGAGCTTCCAATGGAAGCGGCCATGAAGATGGACAAGGATTTATAGACAGTCGCGGAAATCGCTGGTGCGATATGTCTATGGATGGCTGTCACCGTTGTGGAGGTATGTCGCACAAGGCTTCTAACTGTGTCAAGGACATGCCAGAGGAAGTCAAGCACTGGTGTCTTAACCGCACATATGACACTGCGCACATCACTCACAATCCTCCCAATAACATCTCTTCACATTTCATTGCTCCTATTGATACTTATGGTTTTTCTGCTCATCCTACTTGTCCACCCTTTGAAGAGGAGGAGTATATTGATTTTCATGCTTGATTATATTTATAGCTTAGGGGGAGCTCTCTTTGTTTCGCAGAGGGGGAGTGTTGGATATTTATCCTGGGCTGCTCAATCGAGGCTGTGGACAAACACATATATACAAATGATGTGTAACTACAACCCTTGATAACAATCTAATAGTAGTCTTGAACCGCCATCTCAGAGCCATCTCAGAGCCATCTAAGAGTCTAGGAGTCTTTATTAACCAACAAAAGTGATCCATAAGTTGCCACATATTCATCTCCCAGGGAATACCTTTGGGCATGACGAGGTCCCTGCCTTTGGAGAACGATTCCAAAGGTGGCAAGTCTTTATCACAGATTTTAAACCGCAGAGTTGAAGCAGCTTGATGAACATCTGGTATGCGATGTAGATAAAGGTAGCCGTGGGTTCCGGGTGGGTACGGTTGATACCTGTTACGGTGCGGTTGATATTTTTTAGGTCGGGTATCGTAGTAACGCCGATATATAACAGCAAAACTTTTGTAGAGTACAGAAATGCACGTTCTATCTCCAATGTCGATGAAATCTGACGCGACAAGACGTTCAGGATCCAGAGTAGATATGTTCTGTGAGGAATGTTTGGTGTACCACTTAAATAAGTTGAAAGCGCAACACGCACAAATCTTTTTCGTGAGTTTCTTCTTTGCTTTGGGGGCACGGCAGAAGACACATATCGAGCGTTTAAAAGGCTGGTAACATTAACGCGATTCACTGCCCGCAAGTTGAGAGACTGAAAAAAGCACTGGAGAAGAGTCATCACGTCTTAAGCGCCGTGAGACTTCTGGGCGTTCATTTCCTTCTTTGATTGACCATTCCGGAGGTCAACCTATTTTTCCTAAAAAGCGCCAAGTGTTATGCGTTAGTTTAGCTAATGGAATCGCGGTCATTCTCATACTTTCAGTCCAAACCGACGCTCTCTGGCAACCCAATCCATCCCAGCTTCACCCATCATCTGAATCTGGAGCCTCGTTGGTCATTATTTTCCTCCAGACAACGCTCTCTCAGGATACCAGCTTATCACCCTTTCTCATCATCGGGTCCGGTCATCTAGCTGCATATCGTGTTTTTGCTGCTCTTGAAGCCGATGCTTCTGTGATCAGGGAACGCTTGCGAGGAGATGCAATGGAGATAGGGCAAACTTGGATGAATACAACACATCGGAAAACGTGATTGGTTCCTCTAATGAACAACGGAAGACGAGTGGTTTCGGATGATATATTTATGATTTAATTTATGCAGCAGATTCACCCTGGGCCTAGAGCTGAAGCACTGAAGGCCCGACTGGGATACCTGACACTCAAAGTTTCCTCGACCTTACGTGCCACGTCTGTCCCTTTCTTCATTCCTTTCATCTCCACATCCCATGTCCTCAACATCAATCCTTCCAAGCCAACCACCGCCAGCGCCAAATGAACGTTCTCCGCTTCTATCCCTGGGCCCAGGCCTGAAACCTCATTGCCTAGCCGGAACACGGCTCCGTCGGATCTTGGGAAGTTGGGCAAGAGCAGAGTGGCGACCGGAACTAGCGAAACAGCTGTGCGAGCCAAGGTGGCGGACGAAATAGAAACAACGAGGGAGAAAGCCAATGTACTCTCTGCCACTGACTGTGGTGTGTCGTGCCCGTCCTGCGATTCCCTACCTGGAGACGCCTCTATCTCCCTCTCCTCTTCCTGCTCCGTCTTCCTGGACCCAGCCCACGCGATAACCTCGACCGACAAAATTAACTTGAAATCCATCCTATCCGCAAGCAACGAAAAACCCAACTACGAAACCTCACGCGGAAGCTATCTGCAGCCTCGACGAAAGTCGCTATCGTCGATAATACACCGGAAGACATAGCTGCTCTGTATCCCGTGTGGCTCAAAGCCCACATCAACGTAGGCACGCCGAACAAGATCTGGGGAGCTCGGGCTGTCCGAGTGGATCGTGAGCGCAGGCAAGGAAAGCGGCGCGGGGTTGCCTGTTGATATACTGGTGACAAGGTTCGCAAGCCCTTAAAAAGGGTGTTATTTTTTATACGGGGCGTCTATCGCTAATGGAGTGCAGAAAAGGTCACGAAGATCGAAGGTGTTTTCTCCGGAACAATGAGCTACATCTTCAACGAATTTTCTACTGGATCCTCTGAGGGCCCCCAACTTTTCCTCTGTCGTCAGCTGTAGCTCGTGAAAAGGAGTATACGGTCTGTTTCTGTTATCTTTCTGTTTATCTTTCTGACATAGGCAACTGACGTTTTGTACGACATTTTTTTCTTGTCTTTTTATTCAGGAACCCCATCTAACCTCACCCCGCGGACGATTTGAACGGGCTTGATGTCGCCCGAACGCTTACGCGTACGATTCTCTCCCGCGCTACCGGGCCTACAGGGCCAGCAGCATCACTGCCCTCCCTGTCCTCCTTCGCCTCTGTCCAAACGGCGTCTCTCATCCCCGCGGCCGACGAGTTTCCTACAGGTTCCTACAGAGTAACACAGGCTTCCCGAATTCGATTCCGACGTCGACAAGATGCAGAACGGGGCAGGCGAGGCAAGCGAGAAGGCATGGTTCTGAGATCCGTTTGGTGTCGTTGATGGTGAAGTGAAAGCTGGGTTGGAAACGGCATCTCTCATTCCCGCGGCGTTCGAAGCCAAGGTTCTGAGATTCGTTTGGTGTCGTTGATGGTGTTATGGGTGAAGTGAAAGCTGAGTTGGCCTCGAAGTACGTCTTTTTATCTTTTCTTTTTTGGGGAGGTTTTGGACCTTGGTACTGACGAGTTGCGTGTAGGTAGGTATAGGTATCCTACCTCGCACCCGTTCGCGACTTCTATTGGCGGATCTGATAGTAATATTATCATGTTCCACACGGAGCGGTACAGCGCGCGCGCACGCCCGCCGATTGTCCGGGGCGCAGGGGGCCGGCGCCGCGGTGTCATCTTTCTGGCAATGAAAGCACTAGGAGACCTACTGAAATTGCTGCAGAGAGAGAAAATACTCTTAATGAGTCTTATCGTGCACAGAAGCCCTTCTCTCGCGTCCCACGACCTCGAGTAACTCTGAGAGGTTGACATTTGGGCATCATATCGAGGCTGCGCGCTGGCTACGTTCTCAGCGTGACTCACGAAAAATGTTCAATAAACTCACGAAAATGCAGTATCACGCAGGTACCGAAGAAGCTGTTATCTCTTACCATAATACCAGTTGGGCGGTGACATTCAGACATTCAGACACATCTGGGTTGCTTGAGGCTGCTGTTTCCTGACTACACTGTACAGTACGTGGTACGGTACGTGTGACCCCAACGAAATCCAGTATGTATGATACAGGTTGATACAGGTACCGAGGAACGACATCTGAGTTGCTTGAGGCGCTTGTTTCCTGGTGTGACCCCATGAAATCCTTGCGAAATGCAGTATCATGCAGGTACCAAAGAAGCGCTATGTGTTATCTCAGAGGTACCTCTTACCAGTTGGACGGAAATGTTCGTTCCACTGTCCGCCGATGTGTAGCGATGTGTCTGTTCATTATCAATATCAACAGGTATCGCTGGTTATCGCTGTGAATTGAAGTCTCGCTATCAGTATTTGTGTGTCATTTTATGACTAGATCTCGGTTCCTTCTAACAGATTCTATAGAACAACGAGAGAGACGAGTAGTTCGGATAATATATTTAACATTTTGCACGTTATTTAATTTATGCAATTTATGCAAGCACTTCCCCTGAAGGCCTAAAGGCCCGAATTGGGCTCCCTGTAACTTGGCATTTAAGCTTTCCTTCCTCGACCTTTACTACGTGCCACGTCTGTCTTTTCTTCATCACCACGATCTCTACATTTCTTTCATTTCCTTCATCATCACGCCCTCTACATTTCTTTCATCATCACCACGTCCTACACACCCTTCACACTCTGCGTCGACATTCCATGTCCTCAATTCCAATCCTTCCAGGCCAGTTTCCATTTCCAACTCAACCACCGCCAGGACCAACACCAAATGAACCGAACGAACATACTCCACTCCTACCGCCGTCCCTGGGCCTGAAACCCCATCGCCATCGGGCACATTGTAGTCGGAACACAGCTCCGTCGGATCCAGGGAAGCTGGGCAGGAGCAACACCAAGAGCAAGAAGAGCAGAGTAGCGATGACCGGAACTAGCGAGGAGGCGGCTGTGCGAACGCGAACCGAGGTGACGGACGAAATAGAAACAGAAACAATAGTTACGGAGTCAGACGACTACGAGGGGGAGGAAAGCCGATATCAGTGTTCCCTCTGCGAGTCCGACTATAGTGCGTGTTCAACCTGCGCTGCTAGCGATGACGATGGCGTGGACGGGGACGGGGACGGGGAGGGAAGACTCGAAAAGCTTTCGCGCTGGACGTTGGCGTTAAGCTCGATATGGCATTGGATATGGACGGCAAGCAGGACAAGCGTGGTGCTGGAAAACACGAACAGCGTCGCGCGGGACCATCTTGCTTCTGAGAGGACGTTTCTTGCGTATGTGAGAACGAGTTTGGGGGTGACGGTCGCTGGAGTCGGTGAGTCTGCTTTCATACGTGCTGCCATCGTTGGTGTCGCCTAACGTATATCGTGTTTTGTAGCGCTGATACAGATGTTTGACGAGCGGCCTGCAGCTGGAGTGGATGCGAACGCGAATGCTTTTTGCGGTACGACTTTATGGAATGAGACCGCAGTTGGTTCAAGATGTTCTGCGCCTGCGCCTACACGCGGTGTAGAGATTCTGGTGAGGAATGTTGGGATATTAGCGACGTTGTTGGGTATATTCATTCTTTATATCGGTAAGGGCTTTTCGACGAGGTTTCGTTCGTTGTTCTTGACATCGCATGTAGCTGTTCTCCGGTATTTCAGCATCCAGTCGGCACTTACGAAAGGACAATTTCCTGTAGCTCGCGGGACGATAATTACGATGATTTTTGGACTAGGCTCGTTTCGTAGTGATAGTTTTCGGAGTGATGCTGGCTGTGTAAGCGCCCGTGTAGTAATCACAATGATCAGATTAGACCGTACTCTTTATTCGTAGGACAGTATGGATGCAAGTCATTGCAGTATAGGAGCGAGGAAATCTAGAGTACAGTGGATAATACAAAACGAAGAGAAGAATAATATACATCAACGACGATCTAAACATCCTGGGAGAGACCCTCGTCCTTCTTTCCCTTGCCCGACTTGGATGGTAGAAGTTGCGACTCGATGTGAGGAACGACACCACCCTGTGAGATGACAACATCGCCTAAGAGTTTGTTTAACCTGAAAGAAACGATAAGAAAAAAGCCAAGTAGAAAAAGGAAAAAAGAACTGACTCTTCGTCGTTTCGGATGGCGAGTTGGAGATGACGAGGAACAATACGTTGTTTCTTGTTGTCACGAGCTGCGTTACCAGCAAGTTCGAGAATCTCAGCAGCGAGGTACTCGAGGACGGCAGCCAGGTAAACTGAAACAACAAGTCAGAAAAAGAGAAAACAAAAGAAAACAAGTTGAAAACTCACCAGGTGCACCTGCACCGACACGTTGGGCGTAGTTGCCCTTCTTGAGCAGTCTGTGTACACGACCGACTGGGAACTGGAGACCAGCTTTGGCCGAACGCGACTGGGATTTGCTAGCGCCGTCACCAGAAGCCTTGCCGCCGGTCTTTCCAGATTTTCCACCTTTGCCAGACATTGTTGTTATGAAGAGTGAGTTGAGTTGAAAAAGTCGGCGACGGTGGTGGTGAGTAACGAAGAAGTTGGGGGCCAAAAGACGCTGGACTCGCTTCCTTTATACAAGGGATATCACGTGAAGTGGCTATGTTAGCGCTTTGTTGATCAAGATACACGCGATTTTCCCGACGCGTCTGGCACGTGAGCAGTTCCCAGGCTAAGTATAAATGCAGCGAGTCGGCTGCCAAGTTTTGTTTATCATCCCCCTTGATCTCATACCACCACCAACCAACACCTCGCCCACTTATCCTTATTCGCAATGGCACCGAAACCCGCTTCCACTGCTGGAAAAGCCCCTGCTTCTACTGCTGGCAAAGCACCCGCAAAGACCGAGGGCAGCAAAGCAGCCAAGAAAACTTCAGCGAAATCAGCTGGCGGCGCAGACGGCGAGAAGAAGAAGAGAAAGAAGGCTCGTAAAGAGACTTACTCTTCTTACATCTACAAAGGTTCGTAGTATCTTGTCCATCGTTGACTTGTTCTGACTCCTTCCACAGTACTGAGACAGGTTCATCCTGACACCGGTATCTCCAACAAGGCAATGGCTATTCTCAACAGCTTTGTCAACGACATCTTTGAGCGAATTGCCACCGAAGCTTCCAGTCAGTCCACTTGCTTCCAGCCCAGCCTTCTCTTCTAACATCTATTTCAGAACTCGCCACTTACTCGAAGAAATCCACCATTTCATCGCGTGAGATCCAAACATCCGTTCGCCTCATCCTTCCTGGTGAACTCGCCAAACACGCCATCTCCGAGGGTACAAAGAGTGTCACCAAGGTTCGTCTCTTCTACTCATCACTGTGCTTCTCACGTCTAATATCGACTATAGTTCTCAGCAGGTGCCAAGTAATCGAATCGTCTGCTACTCTTTGTTGTATTTTATCCCATCGGTGTACCACTTCTAGTATATTTATCCTCTTATAGTTTCCTTCTCTGTAACTAGCACATCCTGGTGTTTCTTACTCTCTGCAATGGCATCTTTATAAAAAGCCAACTTCGAGTGATTCTGTTACTTTTCCTCGCAAGATTCCGCTAGCTCCCATACGACAAGATGAAGTCTCGGATAAGTCAGCGTCCTTTGGGCGCTCATTCAACTTGCTCCATTCCTCAATCTTCTCTTGAAAATCTTTCTACCGTTCATAAACTTCATCAACATCTCTCGCTCCGTTCCAGTTCGCGTATGTCTTCTTTCCATTGTCCACCTGCGTGCGGGCTAAGTGCGTCAAACATCCTAGATCGTTGTAACCACCCGACTTACCAGTCGCCTCTCATCTAAGGAGTTTCTAAACTCAGCGCTAGTCATTCAAGTTGATCCCTGCCCGTTTCGAGGATCTATCCAGAAGCACTCTTGATCCCGTCGAGAAGATCCTGCGCAATTCCAAGATCGACCAGCGTGTACGAAATTGCCTTGGTCGGTGGTTCCGACCGTACGGCCATATCCCTCGTATCGTCAAACTTGTCCGATTTTTTCAACGGGAAGGAACCCGACAAGAGCATTTGCATTAACCCCGATGACGCTGTCGCTTACGGCGCCGCTGCCCAGGCTGCCATCCATATCTGAGAGAACTCAGTACTCCCGGACTTGCTTGTGAAATCCGAGGTCTTCTCTACGTACGCCCACAAACAGCCTGGTGTACCTATCCGAGCCTTCGAAGGTGAGTGTCCTCGTACCAATTGGATAACTCCTTGGAACGTTCGAGCTCTCCGACCTGCTCCTAGTGGTGTCCCTGGATCGCGTCATTGACACCAACACGACCACTGGTAAATACAGCCAAAATCACCATCATCAATGACTTTCCAAGGAGGAGATCGAGCACATGGTGTCTGAGGACGAGGCTGCGAATGCTCGTATCGCTGCCAAGAACGATCGCTCTCCAAAGCTCCATGCACAGTCGACGAGGCCTTCGCGTGGCTCAATCCATTGCACGAGGCGCCCAAGAAGGAGTTCGAGACGTTTACCAACCAGATTATGGATTATACAGTGCTGGAGCCACTTCTCCTGATTCCTAGGATCGAGGCTGGCGCAGTGTCGGAGATGCTCCTTTCGTAAAGAAAATCGACCAAACGGCTCGATATTTTTTCGAGTTACATCAACGTTTAACTCGACTGCCATTCCTCAGCCCCGCGTACCGGCTAAAGCCCGCGAAACATGCTATCCTAGTACTGGATTGTAATCGACTTGTCATGTTTTTTTCTCGAGCTCTCATCTGAAGTTTCTAAAGTCTCAGCGCCGGATCTCCGCTCTCGTTAACATCGTTATGGCTTCTTCACAAGGTACACCAGAGTTTGTCCTTTCTTTCGCAAAGACCGTAACTCGCCCGACGCCTCCGAACCATGGTCCATAATCGAGCTACCAACGCATCTATTTTTCTGCGGTCACATGAAAAAGACAATCACTATCATAATCTATGTAGTCGGCAACTGGTATACCGGTATTCCCCTGACATGATGAACTTCCAGATTACACGTCGAAAAAACATCCCAGAAGAATCCCCTCTTGTCAACAACGTAGTCGCACAACTGGAATGGTCAAACAAATCGTCCTCGCGAAAACGCCGACAGGTTTACCTGTCCCCGAGCTAGGTAAACCTGATTCGACGTTCGAGTTGAAACAGGTCGAGGTACCAGAGCTGAAAGAGAATCAAGTCCTGGTAAGTCGCATTTTGATTCTTTTGAAAGCCTTATCTTACTGATTCTCTTGCGTTCTTGTGTTCAGATTCAAACTCTCTACCTCAGTAACGACCCCGCCCAACGCGGCCGGATTTCCTCAAACATCGATCCCGACCGCCATTATGCCGCACCTACCCTTCCCGGCGAAGTTATGGTCGCACTCGGTATCGGCAGGGTTCTCAAATCCACATCGGCGTCTATAAAAGAAGGGACGCTGGTACAAGCCGCTGTTGGATGGACAGAACAGCGTGTTATGGATGCTAAGGATGTACACCCGATTCCTGGGTTACCGGGTGTTAGTCCGAGTGTTTTCCTTGGTGCGCTAGGTGGAACAGGTATGTATGAGGTTCAAACGTCCATCCACAGAGCTTGGTATGGACTGATCTACCGTGTTTGATAGGCTTTACGGCGTATTTTGGCCTGAAAGATGTGTGCAAGCTTGAGGAAGGCCAGCAGATTATTATATCTGCTGCAGCGGGGTATGTCTCATACATAACAGCTTCTCAGCCTTCACTCTCTGACTTTTTGTACTTACAGCGCGACTGGGAACGTCGCCGTGCAGCTTGCAAAGAACGTCTTTAAAGCTAGCAAGGTCATCGCCATCGCCGGCTCTGATGAAAAATGTGAATGGCTGAAGAAGATCGGAGCGGACGTTGCATTGTGCGTCACGGTAGCATCCATACGCACCGTATTCAGGCTCTTACTCATTTCATCATTTCATTCTGTCTATTCCTATTACTATTAGGAACTATAAATCCCCCTCATTCCACAGCGCCCTCGCAGCAGCCGCCAAACCCTCATTCGTGGACTGTTATTTCGACAACGTCGGCGGGGACATCCTCGATACGTGCCTTGCGCTGATCAAAAAAAAACGGGCGCGTCGCTGCGTGTGGTGCCATAAGTACCTATAATGGCGGGAATTTGGTCCTCAAGAATTGGAGTCAGATTATCCTTTGTCGGATCGTTGTTGAAGGTGGGTGAACACCTGCTTCCCTTACCCTTATTATATAGCATCTCACTGTTGAACTTTTATCTTATCTACCACAGGCTTCGTTGTCCTCGACTACTACCACCGCCGAGATGAAGCGATCAATATTTATCCACTGCAGTGAAGGAGGGGAAACTTGTGATCTCTGAGGCTGAGACGCTTGTTCGGTGTCCGGAGTTTGAGAAGGTGCCTGAGATATGGATGCGGCTTTTTAGTGGGAGAATACTGGCAAGCTAGATTACACAAGTCGGGGATCTCTAAGTATGTAGAGTTGCCTGTAGGCGTTGAGTAAATTAGTTAGTAGATGCATGTATGCATAGGACTTAGTCCTACCAAGTCTAGGATCAAAGAGGATCAGTTTGAGCGATGCCTATTTGGGCGCTTGTTCGACTTGGCTCTCCCTTTCTTCATCAATCGTACCACACACTTCGTACGTTGCCTTCACTGACGGTAACCGTCTTATTATTGCTCCTGCTCCTAGTGGTGTTCCTCAAATCGAGGTCAAGCTCATCAGTGACACCAGGACACGACCACCAGTAAATACAGCCAAATCACCATCATTAATGACTTTCCAAGGAGGAGATCGAGCGCATGGTGTCTGAGGACGCGGCTGCGCGGATGCTCCCATCAATGCCAAGAACGATCTACCGTCGTACGCATACAACCTTCAGATCTTATTGAGCAAGCTCCAGTCCACTGTTGACAACCCCTTCGAGTGACTCGATCAATCACGGGAGGCCTCCAAGGAGCTCGGAACGTTTTCCAACCAGATAATGCAGAGATTATACAGTCCTGGAGGCACTTCTCCTAATGCCTCCCCCCCTTCTGCGGTCAAGGTTCGAGGGCCTCATGTGACCCCGTCGTGAAAAGACATTGTAATACTCTCACATTATCTTCCTCATTCTAGTCGGCAACTGGTATACCGGTATTTCCCTGACATGTCGAAAAACATCCTAGAATCCACCCTTGTCAACGACATACTCGCACAACTGGAATGGTCAAACAAATTGCACTCGCAAAGACGCCTATAGGTTTACCTATCCCCGAGCTAGGTAAACCTGATTCAACGTTCGAATTGAAAGAGGTCGAGTTACCAGAGCTGCAAGAGAAATCAAGTCTTGGTAAGTCGAATTTTATACAAAAGGCCGATCTTACTGATTTGTCCTTGTGTTGTAGATACAGACTCTTTACATCAGTAATGATCCTGGCCAGCGCAGCTGGATGGACCCAGACGTCGATCCCGAGTATCATCACGTCTCACCTACCCTTTCGGGCGAAGTTATGCCCTCACTTGGTATTGGCAGGGTTCTCAAGTCCACATCGCCATCCATCAAAGAAGGAATGCTAGTACACGCTATTATTGGATGGACAGAACAGCGTGTTATGGATGCTAAAGATGTCCGCCCGATTCCTAGTTTACCAGGAATCAGCCCGAGTGTTTTCCTTGGTGCGCTAGGTGGAACAGGTACGATGCGTGACAGTTCACCAGCAGAGCATCATGATGTGTACTAATCTACCACGTTGATAGGCTTGACCGCGTATTTTGGTCTGAAAGATGTGTGCAAGCTTGAGGAAGGTCAGCAGATTATTATATCTGCAGCGGCGGGGTATGTCTTATAGATAGTGACTATTGGCATTCATTCACTCTGACTTTTTAATACTTACAGTGCGACTGGGAACATCGCCGTGCAGCTTGCGAAGAATGTCTTCAAAGCTAGCAAGGTCATTGCCATTGCGGGCTCTGACGAAAAGTGTGAATGGCTGAAGAAGATCGGAGCCGATGTTGCATTGTAAGTAGCGTACATGCGCACATTCGGGCACTTACTCTGTATTTAGGAACTATAAATCTCCCTCATTCCATAGCGCCCTCATACCAGCTGCCAGACCCTCATTCGTGGACTGTTATTTTGATGGCGTCGGCGGGGATATCCTCGATACTTGCCTTACGTTGGTCAAGAAACATGGACGCGTCGCTGCATGTGGTGCGATAAGTATCTACAACGGTGACAGTTCAGCCCTCAAGAACTGGGCTCTCGTTTTCTTTCGTCGAATCACTATTGAAGGTGAACCCCACTCTTTACCCTTGTATAATCTCGACTTTAAACTTTTGTCTTCTTTGTCTTCTACCACAGGCTTTATCGTGGTTGACTACTACCACCGTCGAGATGAAGCGGTCAATGTTCTATCCACTGCTGTAAAGGAGGGGAAACTTGTGATTTCTGAGGCTGAGACTCTCGTTCGGTGCCCAGAGCTTGAGAAAGTACCTGAAATATGGATGCGGCTTTTTAGTGGGAAGAATACTGGGAAGCTGATCACACAAGTCGGGGATCTCTAGAGTTGCTTGCAGGTGTTGAGTAGATTCATTAGTAGATGCATATATCCGTGTATCAAAAGCAATCACAGTGGATGAGATTAAGGAGAGGCCCATCTCCTTAACCTCATCCACTGTGATTGCCTTTGATAGATAAGACCCGGCAGATTTTATGAAGAGACAAAGACGCAGCCCGAAGAAAAACAGTCAGATCTTTGGGGGACAGAGAACTTACCTTTGCACTGGTAGAACTGAAAAGGAAGAGGCATAAGAAGTAGTATCGAGAGCATATACTATTTACTATGATCAAGCAGGGGTGTGATTTTTTGAGGACATCTGGTAAATGTGATCATCCACGCGCTTAGCGCTTTCTTACTTACTAGCGACGATGGCAACGCGTTAACATTAACGAACTGAGTCGAGTCGAAAACATGCCCTCTCGTCCTTGGCTTCCTCAGTTGATCGCTCTCGCTAATCCTGGATTCTAGTTCTCGCAAGTGCCAAGTCACCGAATCATTCACTTTGGTACATCCGTAACTGGTTGGAGACGCTTCACTGTATTTCAATACTAGCTCAGCGGCATACCACTTCTATCATATCTATCCTCTTACACTTCTCGCTCTATGTAGATAGCGAGTCTGGTTTTCTTACTCTCTGCAATTGCAACCAAACCGAGCACTAGAACTACTACTTGTGCTGTAGTAGTTTCTCGCCCCCGCCGCTTTCCACCAAGCTCTACATAATCTGAAGCTCAGCATTCAGCCCTCGTTATTGCATCGACGCGGATTTTTCAAATGACCACCAAGGTATATTCCAGTTATTCCTTTCTCTCGATCCTCAGCGGTCGAGTAATTGCCTCAGACTTCGAGACCCTCATTACGTCATGAAAAGATCACTATCACATTTTCTTCTTCATTCTACGGCAACTGGGATACCGGTATTCCCTTGACGCCAGATTACGCGTCGAAAAACATTTTAGAATTTACTTTTTGTCACCCCCACTCGCACAATGGTCAAACAAATCATCCTCGCAAGTACGCCGACAGGCTTACCTGTCCCAGAGCTAGGTAAACCTGATTCAACGTTTGAATTGAAACAGGTCGAACTGCCAGAGCTGAAAGAGAATCAAGTCCTGGTAAGTCGGATTTTGAAAGGCTGATCTTATTACTGATTGTCTTTTGTTTAGATTCAGACTCTTTACATCAGTAATGATCCTGCTCAACGCGGCTGGATCGCCTCAGATGTCAATCCCGACCGTCACTACGTCTCGCCTACTCAGCCAGGCCAAATTATGCCCGCAAGTGGTATTGGCAGGGTTCTCAAATCCACATCGCCATCCATTAAAGAAGGATCGCTAGTACAAACTTCCACTGGATGGACAGAACAGCGTGTTGTGGACGCTAAAAGCGTTCACCCGATTCCTAATTTACCGGGTTTCAAACCAAGTGTTTTCCTCGGTGCGCTGGGTGTACCAGGTACGATGGTTTGTAGGCAGAGCATGATATTTACTGATCTACCATGTTGATAGGCTTGACCGCGTATTTTGGCTTGAAAGATGTATGCAAACTTGAGGAAGGCCAGAAGGTCATTATATCTGCCGCGGCGGGGTATGTCTCGTAGATAGCAACTCTCAGCCTTCACTCTTTGACTTATTCTACAGTGCGACTGGGAACGTCGCCGTGCAGCTCGCAAAGAATGTCTTCAAGGCTAGCAAAGTCATTGCCATCGCCGGCTCTGACGAAAAGTGCGAATGGCTGAAGAAGATCGGAGCAGATGTTGCATTGTGAGTAGTATACAGCGCACATTCGGGCTCTTACTCAGATTATTAGGAACTATAAATCTTCCTCCTTTCATAGCGATCTCGCAGCGGCTGCCGGGCCGTCATTCGTGGACTGTTATTTCGATAACGTCGGCGGGGATATCCTCGATACCTGCCTTACGTTGATCAAGAAAAACGGACGCGTCGCTGCGTGTGGTGCGATAAGTACCTATAATGGTGACAGTTTGGTCCTCAAGAACTGGGCTGAAATTATCCTTTGTCGAATCATTATTGAAGGTGAACCCGCTTGCATTCCAGTTGTATTATTTCGCCTTTGAACTTTATCCTCTGCACAGGCTTTATTGTCCTCGACTACTACCACCGCCGAGATGAAGCGATCAATGTTCTAACCACTGCTGTGAAGGAAGGGAAGCTCGTGATTTCTGAGGCTGAGACTCTCGTTCCGTGTCCGGAATTTGGGAAAATACCTGAAATATGGATGCGGCTTTTCAGTGGGAAGAATACTGGAAAGCTGGTTACACAAGTTGCCGATCTCTAGAGTAACCAGGGCCAAGGAGGGTGTGATTCACTCGTGAATTCATTCGATGCAAGCCAAGGAAGTAAAGAAACCGGTGCGAAGCGAGAAGTGAGCCCGAAGAGTGAATCTGGCGCAGACTGTGAGAGAAGTTTTCCAGCTGAAAGATTTATCAAGCAAGAAGGGTGATATGGGGGATTGGGGAACTACTATCTGTGTTGGGGTGGAAAGCCCTGACGCGGCTGGTAACGGAAAAGCATAAGAACTTGTAAATATCGGAGCCTGCCATCTATTATGATCACCGCCAGGAAGGGCAGTGTCCGCTTTGAAGACATACAGTGATACAATGTCTGGTGCAGGTGGTGTCGGCGTCAGGTTCGCAGATTCCTAGTCAAGCCTCTCAATTGAGGCGTCCGTGACAACTTGCCGTCTACGAACCAAAATCTAGTAAGAGATGCAGGCCTCTTGAAGTTGACATCCGGGATAAAGTGGCGTATTATACCATTAAAACACAGTAGTAGGGGTACATATTACACTCGGTTGAAGGTTCCACCCTACTGCCCCTACAGCAGGGTCTTGGCACGAGGATTCGGAAGCACGAGGGAACAGCTGGTCTCTAAAAGAAGCAGGTTTCCGGGAAATGGACCTTGTACTTGAGCAAATTTGGGAACTCTCTTCTAGGGCTAGCAGAGATATTTAAGGCTGCGGAGTACTTCTATGATTTGCCTATAAAATTAGCCAGTCGCGCCACAACTCGCTACAAGTACGAGCGGAAAGTAACTACCATTTAGATTGTACATAATGTAACATAGGTATGTACTTCTTTGCAGTGGCCAGCCTTACAACTATTCATCCATCTCCTGATCGCAGTTTCAGGTGGAGATACGCCAAGGAACCAAGGAAGAGGTGTATATGAAGTTGATGGATACGTAGCGCGCTAATATTAGCGCTTACCAGATACCCTCAACGACGATGGCAACATTGACGAAAGTCAAGTCTAAAACAGAGGCCTTCTCGTCGTTGGCTTCCTCAATTCCTAAACCTTTCCCAAAAGAATTCCTGTCCGTCGACCATTTTTCTCAAAGGGAACAAATTCAGCCTCAGGAGTCGGAAGCTGGTCCCTCAAATATTTCGGAGCCCACGGAAACAGAAGAAAATGGTTCATTAGTGAGTCTCAAATTCTAGTATCTTATTTTTTCTCTCAGACATCTCTGCAGCACGAATTAATGCCCTCTATCGTTCACGTTGAACGAGCCTGTATAATGGCTCTGAACAATCTGCTTTCTCTCCCTGGTGGCTGGAAAACAATTGTACCGGATCGTCGCCATTCCATGCCAACTACACCACAGGCTACAGCTTCGCAAAATGTAGAAGAATCATCGTCTTCCGCACTGCATACGCTCGTTTCCAACCTCCGTACTCGAGGCACTGAAGAAATGATCCAAGCCTCATCTTCTGAAGCTGATGTTGATCTTATTCAGGAGCTTCGCATACGTGTAGATGAGATATCACCCTCTCTAGATACCTCAGATGCTGAGCTCGTTGGCACACTTATCTCACTCATTTCGCATTTAAATCGCCTCTCGGTCATCGTAAACCCCTCTTCTCCCACCCAGATCATCTCCCCATCCTTGTCTTCATGGAATATCATCGATGCTCCTTACTCTCCCAACCCTTTCGACACGCTCAAACGCCAGCTAAGTGATTTCAGGGTCGAACGGTTAACAACTCCGTTGGATGTCGTTCCTCGTGGATCAAAGCCTGTTTTAGCTGTAGAAGCTGCTCTTCTTTGGTCAAAAATCGACCAAGAGCTTGATCAGGTTGTTTCGATGTGTAAAGAACGGACAGAATACTTCTCTTATGATCCTCCAGAATATGAGTACGACACGTTACCCGTTTATGATCATGAAAGACGGTCGTCCATCGATAGTTTCGATCAAAAGTCACGCAATCCACATCCTCACTCACCAATTGTTGCCGGTGGACAATCGTCTGAGAAGAGGAAACTTGATTTGGAGGCCGTGACGATGGCAATTGATAGATTATACCTCGTCGCGCCGCAACTGCATAATCAGCGCGTCGAACTCAAGTCAACCAAGGTTGCACAAATGGAGAAAGCCAGGAAGCAGGGCTCCCAGGCATCTACACCTCCATCACGCTCATCCGGGAAGCAGAAGGAGCGTGATCGAGATCACCGAGATATAAAGGATTTAGAGAATATGTTGGAGCTTATCAACAAGGCATCTGAGAGAACGATGAAAGACCAGTCCGTCATCTTGGATGGTGGGATGAAAACAAGATTCGAGAGAGCGCGTCAGCGCGACATGGCCAAAGTAACGCTTATAATTTTCGTGTTTCCCATTTACTTACGCTTCTATTTTAGCGGGCAGCCTTTGTCGACCAACTTGCAGAGCACTCCAACGCCGGGCGATTACATGACCAAGACGCACTTTTACAGAAGAAGGCGAAGGATCCTGAAGCGATGCTTTCATTGCCTGAATTCATTCGAGAATCAATCCCGTCTGATTCTATGAAGATCCAGAACCCCCAAGCCCTGCTCACTCTCCCAGAGTTCATCAAGGAAGTTCCTCCACCACGTATAATGTCGACACGTTCCTCTAGCTCAACGGCAACTACCCTATCGTCTCCGTCAAGTGCTTTGGCTCGGCTCAGGTCTGCAACCAAGAGTAGGGATAGGAGCATGTCTGCTCCACCTCTAGCTTGGTTGAAAAGTTCGTCTTCAAAGACGAGTCTCCGCGAATCTCAGCTAAAAGAAGACGCGTCGTCGAAACGTAAATATATCAATCATTTCGTCATTTCATATAATCTTACCTTCTTGCTAGTTTCGTTCGAGGTCAATTATGTCGCTGAATTCCACGAGAATCTACAGCACATCTTGGTGTTCTTCACTGTCACTGGAGCTCAACCAGGAGTTGACCTTGAAGCCAAAGTTGTGCCGTCATTTCCAAATAATCAGGCTGACGATGGTGACCGCCTCATCATCAAGAGCGGATCTCACTCCTCGCTTCCCCTTATTCTACCTGCTCGTGTAACACCGGGAAAGCAGGAAATTAAAGTCCAGAGTGGTCACTTTGAGATCAAGCTGTCGACATTGTCCACTTCACCCTCGCCGTCAGAATCCGGGCCTCTTCTTGATGCCACACAACTATCCAACGCGAAACCGACGAGTTTTATCTGCTCTTCTTGCTCGTTACAGCTTATCCAATCGTCGCAGATGCGTTACCGTGATCTACCGTCGGAGCATTGGGAGGAACTCGTCGACGCATGGATGTGCCATTCATCTCAATCTTTGAACGAGAACGTACTGCGGAATGGGCGTAATGGATTCTGGCCAGGGTCAGATGAAGCATTAGTTGGTGGCAGCTATATCCTCTTTGAGGATTCTGCCTTGACCAAAGACAACCTACATCCGGTATCGTCAAAGGTGAGTTGCATATTTTTATCATGTTCATGACGGACGATCAAGAAGACCGACGTTGGCAAATCTTACCAACGGCCAAGAGTTCTGAGCTTTGAGCCGTTCCTCTGTGCTCAGGTTTATTGTCAGGCTCTGGCTTTATCGGTTGATACAAAGCGTCCAAGATTAAGTGCGATCCGTCGTTTTTTTGCTCATTAAAACAACTCTCGTGTTATGAGGCTCACGTCTCGGGAGCTACTTTTGAGAATACATTTTTTTCAAAAACCTTCATCTTTCTTTCTTTTCACTATAAAACTAACTAATAACTGTTTTTTTCCATAGAAATCTGGTGATGAGCGCCGTCTTGTCCGCTGCCTGTGCGGATCTGTATTGGGTCGGTGTCAGGAGCACCCATCTGATTCCAACAAAATGACAGCGTACAAAATCCTCAAATACGCTGTTCGCCCTGTCAGCCTCTTCTCAGAGTACTTTTTTTCCCTTCATCGTCTACAATCATGATGCTCACCAAACTGCAGACCTTTCAGGATTCCTTTGTCCGCCTTCATCGTCGAAGATATGCGTGAATTTGTCCAGGCACACGCCTCTTACCGGTTCATTATTTCTGATGAGGAAGATGAGCGCCCTCGCATTCTTGTGAGTGTTCTCATCAAGATCATTGCCGTGTTCTCAATCTTTCGATTTAGGTCTGGTTATTCAAACCCAACCTCCAGCTCGCATACACCACCTCGAAGCATTACGCAATTTCGAAAAGTGGTTCCATGAACGCAGCGAAAGTACTTTACAAGCTCATTGGACCATCTGAAGGAAAGTTGGATCTCCAAACGTAAGTCAACTCGCTACGTATCTGTCAAATCTTTGTTGATGTTTCCTTCTCTCATCCAGTATATTGGAAACGTATCCTGGATTTCCTCAAGCGGAATATCTTTTCTATCCAATGGACACTTGTCAGAGGCTCGCTATTCTGCTCAAAGAGAGCAATAGAACTTATCCTGAAACTATGCGAACCATGACTGGGTTGGAAGTCGGATGGTTACGGCGGGCTTAGACTGGACTGGTCATTCTACCATTGTTTGTATGTATTCTACTGATCTTGTTCTAGGATTAAAGTGTGTACAATTGCTTAATTCTCTTGGTCTCCACCTGTGGATGTCCATGATCACTTAATTGTAACACTATACTTATTAATGCAGAGGAATGGCGACTAACTAGATGTACTGGGCTTCCTATTTCTGCCAACTGCTTCTACTAGTTTGCTCAGATTTGACTTTGAATAATTCGTCTGGTGGAGCGGACTCCTTTCGAGCGTTTTCCGTAGCTTTCCGCTCTCAGAAATTTATTTCGCAGGTACGATCAGGAGTCCTCGACGGCCGCAGTCCTGAAAAGATTTGCGCTTCCCGACTTAAGTCAACCACTCCCTCCTTGGTCCATAACTATGCTTTGCCTGTCCTTCACTTCTGATCCCTGGCAAATCGATACTCCAATTCGAGCCTGCTTTTGGCTGCAACTACGCGATTTTCAAGTATACCCCTGGAACACTTCACCTCATTGCGCTGAATCAGATTCAGTACGACTCCTCCTATCCTCTCGTGATATATCTCGCGCAGCTGAAGCGCTCACTACACGATATCCTGGGTCTCGAAAGGATGTTTGGCATCACGTACCAGGCGCTCTCTGCGTCCACTTGCGTTTCTGCGAAGCAGAAATCGTTCTTATCCCGCTGGAATCCGTAGGACTATGTCCAGATGAACAGTTCAAATCCACTCACCACCAATCATTGACAACCTTGAGCTCCGAGGTTATGCTCAAAGGGCTTTTGAAAACAGCATACGAGCTCGAAAAAAGGGGTTACGACCTGACTATGCTGTTCTACCAGCCATTTATCCGCCAGTGTTTGCGAAACTTGCTTGCAACAATGTATCCCAAGTCCCTGCTTTATAGCTATCATACGGATCTGGAGGAGCTCCCTAAATTCGTCCAAGAAGTGGCTGAGATGTTACCTGTTACAGGTGGCTCTAGGGCAGCATTCTACCAGTATTTCCCGTGCTTTGGGGTAAGTTGACACTCTATTGTACTAGCATATTTTAACGAATCTTCCAGGATACCCTTGAAAAGGAAGAGGAGGAGGATGTATCTTCTTCAAATAAGGAAGCGGACGAGCTTGTCGCTTTTGCTGATTTAGAGGGCCGTCAAACAATGAGATACAGGCTCCAAGAAAAAAGTTTCTTTCGCTCTTTAACTCATTATACTCGTCGCTTCAGCATCGGGTAACACTACTACATGGAGGTTATGGTCTGCTTATGGCGGAGACAGCCCGCTGATTTTGATGTCTTGGCACCGAAAATAAAAAATCTCATTGAACAAATCGGTCCTGTACATCATTTATATCCTTCATCAATAGGCAGGCCAAAGTTCTGTCAAATACAGAATAAGGTTAATGAAGGTTAACGTGCGTGGTAAAAGATGGTCCCGCAATACCTGACAATTAGGAGGTCACCCTGTTCGCTTTCAATCCTTCTTCCAGCGCCCACCTTCGTGCAGCGCCCACTCGGCTGAGACTGTGAGGTTTCAATCTTTACTCCGCACACTCTTTTATATCGCTATGAACTTTCCTCGAATTCCCGTCTCTCCAGAGAGTTCAACTACCAGCCTTCTTTTGCCTTCTGCGTCTCCAAGTCGAAGGGTACCTCCGAGTGTTAGTGATTCACGCCCACTCAATCTTATCTAACAAGCAAATAGAACCCTTCACACACCGCCGGTCGCCCGTCTCCTTCTCCAGAACCATCGATCTCGGACAAGGTAAAAGCAGGCTTTTCCACTTCCGATACCTATTCGACCTTTTTCGCAGTTTTCGTTATCTCCCGACCCTCACGACTGGGGTGCTGCCGTCGGATACAATGTTCGTGAGCCGGACGATTTTCTCCACAACCCGGACCCAAAGAGAGATAGAATACATGATAACGGAGGGTCCTTCCTTACTGCACGAGGACTCGCAAATTTGGGTTGTATCACGATATTATTAGTCGCCCTTGTTGGTGTATTGTAAGTCTCCTCCTTCTCGAATCTTTTCCATGCTCTATGTAAACTTTCCCTTCAAGCGCTGGATATCCCGTCGCGTCTCATCTCCTTAGCCACACGCTCTCGACCAATGGCGGTTTCAACCTAGGAGGGACGAACGAAACTGGTCAGGTATGCACGGAGGCTGGTTGTCCACTCATTTCTCATGTCAAGTACAGATTCCCAGTATGACAGGCAACTGGGGCATTATAGATCTGGATACACCTAAAGAAGCTTACACCTATCCCGCATTCCTAGACGGCTCTGAGATGGAGCTCGTTTTTAGCGACGAGTTTAACGACGACGGGCGGTCATTCTACCCTGGTGACGACCCTTACTGGGAGGTAAGTTAAGGTCGTGATAGCGATTGCAGTTTGCTGACGCCGTGGGCTAATCGTCAGGCAGGTTAGTGTTGAATGCATGTCATTTCAAGGTATCGGCTTATCCAATATGTTTCCTTTAGTCGACCTTCATTACTGGCAGGTCAGTCCCACTATTTCTAATACATGCACTGATACTAACTTGGTCGACAGACGGGCAATCTCGAATGGTACAGTCCGGAAGCAATAACAACCAAAAACGGCTCACTTCAAATTACATTGTCCAAGAAGGAAACCCACAATTTGAACTATCAGGGTGGAATGATGTCGACCTGGAACAAGTTTTGTTTTACCGGGGTCTCGTGTTGGCTAGTGTCAATCTCCCTGGTGCGAATAATGTTCTTGGACTGTGGCCAGGTACCCTTGACTCTTATCAAGTACTAATGTACGATATTGATTTACTCTCATTTATCTTCTCCCCCGCCCTTCCGTCAAACTAAAGCAATCTGGTAAGTGCTGACTTCAAAATTTTGACCATTGATACACTAACGAATATACTATTTCCAGGACTATGGGCAACCTCGGACGAGCAGGTTACGGAGCTAGTTTAGAAGGGATGTGGCCGTACGTGACTATTCTATGCTGATATGACTGTCCATTAATCTGCTCCTTGTGTTCAGATATTCCTATGACTCTTGCGATGTGGTAGATATCAAATGTATCCCTCCATCTCGCCCTTAATCTAACGATTTACAGGGTACCGCCCCCAACCAAACTTTGAACGGTCTTCCTATCGCTGCCACGGAAAATGGTGACCCAGGAAACAATAACGCGCTATCTTACTTGCCCGGACAACGCCTTTCCAGATGCACTTGTGCTGGTGAATCCCATCCTGGACCAGTCCACACGGATGGTACTTATGTTGGTCGCTCTGCGCCTGAACTCGACCTTTTCGAGGCTCAAATCTCGAATGGTGTTGGATACGTCTCACAGTCTGGTCAATGGGCCGTAAGTAGCAGTGGTATTGTCTGACACTTGTCAGTTTTCTCATGATATTCCATAGCCCTTCGACGATGAGTACACTTGGCTGAATAACTCGGCTAATCTGGTCATTTACAATGAGTCTATCACCCTCCTGTATGTGGTCACAAAGTACTGCACTCTATATTTCGGTACTGATGGTTTCCCCTTTTACAACCTTAGAAACTCATACAAAGGAGGCGCATACCAGCAGGCTACTTCGTGTGTTACTGAAACTGGTAACTAGATCACCATTTCCCTAGCTGAGTGCTAACCAATGACCTTGTATTTTTAGTGCAGAATTGCTACCAGCTCAACGGAACCTGTTTTGCTACTTATGGCGTCGAGTACAAACCTGGTTTCGATACTGCTGTGAGATATACTATGGCTCTTGTCCATCCCTTCACTGACAATATTGAAAGTATATCACTTGGATTAACAATGCCGAAGCAGCGTGGACCCTGAATGTCGCTGGAATGGGTGCAGATAAAACAGTAGAGATAGCTGCTCGGCCGGTTCCCCAGGAGCCCATGGTGAGTACCATTCGTTATCCTCGCTTCAGTATATTTACCCCATTACAGTATCTCCTCATGAATCTCGGGTAAGCCTTCTTCATCTTCCAAAAGATTATGAGGTAAATTGTTCTCAGCATGTCGACAAACTTTGGACCTGTCGACGTTGAGCACCTTAAGTTCCCTGCAGTCATGTCCGTCGATTGGGTTCGAGTATACCAACGTTCGGATAGCGTAAATGTTGGATGCAATCCGAAGGACTTCCCCACAGCGAGTTACATTAACGCGTACGTCGATCGCAATTTCTTTGATTTTCTTCATGTTTGCTGATGTTCTGTTCACAGGTACATGGAAGCGTAAGACTAATCAACCTTTGTAATAGGATCAGTCGTGTGCTAATTGTGTTGAAATACTTCAGATACACAAATCCCAACCTCACGACCTGGAGGGATGATTATAAACAGCCGTTCCCCAAAAGTAGTTTCCTCGGCCAGTGTTGATACATTCGATATTCTGTCCTCTCTCCTCGCGCGACATATTATCAACTCTCTCGTTCTCTTTTTCCCCGCTGTATATATTATTATTTTATGTTTGAAATCATGAGTAGTTGTAGCGAAAAAAGTACAGATGTAGGTATCACAGACATATCGAAAGATGTACACAGTCAAGAACGAGCTAGTAAAACATAAAGATGCGGTAGAAATACAACGATTAGCGGTGTTACATGCACGTCACGGTGCGAAAGGAGCGTGAAAAACCATCATCTAGAGAGAGTTGTCCATCGTTCATGGGAACTGCAAAATAAACTTCTTTATCTCCTTCTCCCACTTACAACGCTGAAGATCATGCCCAGCGTCACATATATCAGGCCAAGATTCTACTAGGTTATGGTGGAGGGTATCGTAGAGATACTTGATCGTAGCGTCGCTATTCTCATCACAGTTTGGTCGAGAAGAGCGCATGTCCAGAGGAAAACGAGCGGAGAAGAGACGAGAGAGAGACCTAGTAGAGGGACTAGCTGTACGAGGAGTTCTGTCACAATTCTTGGTCATAGCGTCCCGCACACAGGTAGCTACGTCCTTGAATGCATCCGAATTTTGCAGAGTGAGGTTGGAGAAAATTTCTTGTTGAGTGCGAAAGGCGATGCTGGTAAAGTTGGAATAGAAGTGGACCATGGAGCCTGGCGTACCACAAACCACAGGGCAGTCGGGATTGGGGCAGCCCGGCGGATCGGCCAGCGTGCCATTAGGGCTAGGACGTTGACATTTTCCGTGAAAGAAACAAGGGAAAAGAGCGTATTCTAAAGCTTCGTAAGCACGTTTGCTATAGCCGACTTGGAGGAAAGAAGTGCAGTTTGCGGATGCGTCGAGTTGGAAACGAGTAGCAAGGCTGCGTTCCTTTTAAAATTCGACATTGAGCGAGATTGTGAATGTGATGAAATTAGACAAACTTACAGTACGATCCAGAAGCATCGCCGTTGGCTCCCGGTACTTATCGATGACTTTGTTGGTCACCTTTACGATGCATTCTCCTTCGCAAGCGAACAACACAGGAAATAGTGCGAAGAGTGCAAGAGACGCGAAGAACAGCATGGCAAGAAAAGGATTCAAAGAAGGAAAGTGATGGTTTGAGAAGAAGCGTTTGCGCGTGGTCAAAGCGAGAAATCTTGAGTGTAAATATGGTAGGTTATTCTCACGAATCAAAGCGAATGATTAACTGACCACAACCAGATCCGCTCCATGCTCGTAGCCTGATTGAGGCCAAACATTCCAGTTCAATTTGAGCTTCCCCAAGACTTACTAGGATCAAAACCTAAACAGACGAAAGAATTAAGATAAAGCAAGCTCAACTTACTTGCAAGTCATTTACAGTTCCATATCGAACATGTGTCAAGTGGCTTTTTATAATAGGCGAATTGGTCCCAGTGTTTGCGATACCTCGCATGACATCGTACGTTCTAGAAGGATCTTGAACAAAACGCTTGCGAGATAAATCCTCATACCGCCACTCCGAATCTCGTGGGTGCCACGGACCGTCAGCTACTAAATATCAGCGTGGTCACGCAATATCAAGACGGAATTGCGCTAGAAGTTCTGTCATTTCATCGAAAAAAACTTGAAGGTATTCACGTATTTGCCAAGGAACACTCTTGTGAAATCTAATACTTAGTGGAGTGTATGGGAAAATTCGACTTGAAGTCAGTGAGAAGTTGGTCACAGCTTGTAGTATAAGTCAGCGCCCACGGTCAATCCATCACTACGCGCCTTAAAATTGTGAATAGAGGCTGCTGCGGTGGATACAGCAAGAGAGAACCAGGAACTGAACAGGGCCCAGAGCCGTCAAATTGAAAGTGAAAGTTCCTCAAATAATTTGCCTGGTATCATCTAAAAGATATTTCTTTCGGCTGATGCATGTTAAAAATATAGCTTACCAGGTTTTGTAGCTGACCTGCAAGCAGCTCTGCTAAACGAGTGATGGATGAAAGAAGCGATATGACTTAGACGCGCGTCAAAACATTACTTGTTCGCGCTCAATTCGCGTTAGTTCATCTTTCCAAGGTTAGGAAGGTTGCTCGTATTCCGAA
Organism: Rhodocollybia butyracea; assembly: GCA_015501585.1. NCBI lineage: Eukaryota > Fungi > Basidiomycota > Agaricomycetes > Agaricales > Omphalotaceae > Rhodocollybia > Rhodocollybia butyracea. The sequence continues at coordinate 1,443,152 of JADNRY010000001.1, forward strand.
TGACCCTTTCACTTATCTGATTTTGTTTTTCTCATCCCGCTACTGACATGCATCTAACACGCTTTCGAATTATATATACCTGCACGTACACTGCATGCCTCCTGGTTACCTCCCTGAACACCAGGTTGTCTAAATCATACGTTCTGTCCTTTTCATCTAGCTTAACGCTAAGCAATGCCTAGGACGAGGAGTAAGCCTCCGGTGTGTATCTTGCTATAATGTTGAAGCTCCGAATGCTCTTCGGGGTGCTGTACACAGCGTGATACTAATGAACGCGGTAGGTTTACAAGCCTGATGGAACAATAAAGGACCCGACTATCTGTGAGATATGTGGAACCAAAGTGGCTCGCGCCAGCGACATACATAGGCATATGAAGAGCCATCTCAGTAGCGAAGAGAAGGCTTCAAAGTACGTACAACTCTTTCTTAATCATTAACTCTAGTCTAACTTATTATGTATCAAGGTCTTATTCTTGTCCGTACGACGACTGCGGGTTCAAGACCTTGCAAAAGACCAACATGGACACACACATTCGGAGGCAGTGAGTTATGCGTCTCTCTTTTGGATGTTACAGCTCACTAACATTCTCGCTCAGCGCAAAGATCAAGGATCAAAAATGCCCCGATTGCGACTTTGCCTCTTCCGACCCAGGCTCTCTTACCAGACATCGGAAAAATCGCCACGAATACGTTCCGGAGCACAGAAAGCCTCGCACCAACCTGACTCATGCTGCTGGTGTTCAGAGATCAGAGTCCAGACCAAGCTTCATCATGATAGATCCGGCTCAGCCGCCCTCGCCTCGCTATTCCACTTCGACGAATACTTCTAGCTTGAGACTGAATGACTGGGAAGTTGCAGATCCGGTGGACGCGTTGAGCTCTCCCCATCGTCACGGGCTACCGCAGCCGCTGCAGCCATTGACACAGACTTGTCCAATAAAACCACCCAATGTTGCAGGGCTTCTTAACGCGATTCCAGACTCCATACAGTGTCATGGTCATCCGTTTAATCCTCCACCAAGACCACCCATGATCGCTGGGCTTTTGAATGCTCTACCGGGTTCAGCATTCGGTTCTGGACATAACGAAGCGCCTGGATCGCGCTGGGCTGAACCAACGGACAAACATCGCATTCCGACCCCGCCCTGGATTTTTGATGATAAATAAAGGTGAGGACACACAATGCGTGTCTTTTCGCGATTCGTTCATCGAGCATCTTCTGACGACGAATTAGAACTCCGATGCCATACGGATAAACATCTTACATGCTAGTTGTTAACTGCTGTTAACCCTTGATAGTTCTGAAGTTGATGTTCAATTATTAATGAAGGAGATGTTGAAGATTGATGGTCTTGCTACATGGTCCAAACGTGTCTTTCCAATCCTGCTCATCAGACAAGATTAAACAGATGAGAGGCCAGGAAAAGAGTCTTCGTTTTGATGTAATCAAGTAGCTACAGAGCACGAAGTGGGAGGCTTTTTTGGAACGACTCGACATACCGCTGTTTGCCCTTTCGGTCCACTTACTATCTTGCCCTCTTTAGCATAGCATCTCGCGGAACGTATGCTTTGCTATTAGGCTAACCGTCATTGGTTCAAGCGCTTTTCGGACATGAAAAGTTTCCTTCCTTTCTTCCCTGATATTCAGGCTCTTTGAAATTCTTGCGTAACAGCATACTTGGAGCATGCTTTTCATATCAACGATAAATTGCTCAACCGAGTAGCTGGGTAAAGCTCACCGAGCGACCAAATAGCCTTGCCATAAGTAAAGCAAGAATGGAGGGGATATATAAGTAACGTCCTCAACAGTACACTTGAACTAATGAGAGTGATCAGTCTGGGCATCGTATCCACTTGGCCTCCTACTTGTTGTGCGCGATCTTGGTTGCTGGATCCAGTATCAGTATCACCACTAAGTAACCATGTGTGCATTCCGCCAATCTATCCCAATTGATAATCACCCTTAAGACCCCTTCAGCACCCACTGGCGCCCACTGTGGAAGCCGCAATCGGTTTGGATATGAGTTCTTGTAAAGAGCTTAATGAATCTGGATCCGTTGGCGTTCAACCAGGCGACGACTTTAATGCCTTTGAAGACCTCAGCGTAACGGGTTCCAGCGATACACGGCCGTGTTATCCTTGGCTTCTTGCATTCGAGTTTCATTAGAGGAGTGAGATTCGTCCTCGGTTCCTCTGATCTAATTTCCTCTTCAAACAGGCTACTGGTTCTTCGAGATGGTGAACACAACTGTGAATGTGGTTAGGATGAACGAGTTATAAACGATATATTGTTCATAGTGTTTTACGTGTGACGCATTATGTCTGTATGGCACGCAGACCTTCCCTGATACGGTATTCCCAGTATCTGTGCGAAAAAAAAAATAAGGAAAGGTAGGATGAAAACGCATTAAATCGCACTTTTTCCGAGAGATATCATGCTCATTTCCGAGAGACTTCCATAGCTATATGGAGTTCAATATTATAATAGAATAGAGAATCAATCTCGACACTGACCTCCGTCGCCTTCAACATGCTATTTCCACCTTCCGCTTCGTAAATGTCAGCGAGGAATTCAATCGCAGATGCACAGGGGAGATGGGCGCTCTTGGATGGCGGAGGATTCTCTAGATCGACGAGGTCCGCCACTTGCTCGTCCAGCAATAATGTATATGGTTGGACAAAGGTGATCATTTTCTGGTAGGGTATCGAATTATGGTCCAGGATACCCCGGAGGTAGTTCCACGCTGAAGCATTGTTCGGAGCGAGAGATATGCTCTGCTTCACATAGCTAAAAAAAACCATATCAATATGTATCCATTATCTGACAGCAGAATGCGAACATTAACTCCCGTCTAAGCACCCTCTCCCTATCTTCCTCCCCTTCACGAACTCCCGATTGCCATACTGTAAAGAACCGATGATGCCATGCAGAGTTGTTACGAATATCGTCATTTAGCAGCTCTTCGACAAAGTCCAATTCTCCGATCCACAAGTTGGCATCGTTAAAATATGCCAACAACCATTGTCGATATGACCAAGTGTGATAGTTTTTCGGGTCCACTTGAAACGTTCTAGCGATGAAAACCAATTCTGGAGCTGGTTTGCGGATCTGGAGCATTAGTAGTCGTCTGTGGTGCCATACTTGATAGGTCTTGAGATAAGTGATAGCCAACTCGTCCATTAGGCGTAGTTCATCCTCGAGATTCGCTTCGATGGCCAGCAGAGTTTCGTATCGATACTGCCTGATGCAAGATCAATAGATCGAAAGCATAGAACGCTGTACAACAAACCAGGCAGTGTAATGAGCAGGATTAAGCCTTATTATGTGCTCAGTGAGCTGTAAGACTCTTTGACTCTTCTCGCCAGTCTTGATAATTCCACGAAAGTAATCTGTGGCATCTTTATCTACAGTTCTTTCAATACGTCAGTTGTTCAAAGTTATTGATAACGGGAGATACGCACATTCATTTGTATAGAATATTGGAGCTAGCGGGTTCACGTTTTCGTACTGCTCAACAGGTGCAACATCGTTCCATTCCGGACGATCAGCATAGCGCAATGGTTCAGGTACAGACACAGACATGATGATGGTTCAAGGTTAACAATGGGACGGGACTTTTTTCTTATTGTTCACACCAAGTAAGATGGATACAGACAAACAGCCAAAGTGTATAGTTTATACAAACATTTTATTACGATATGAGTGACAAGACGCGAGGTAGTAGAAATAATGAGTATTGTACGTCGTGAAAAAGCCAATGATTACGCTGTAAAAAAATCAGCCACCAAAATGTCGAATTCGGTATATACCTAAGCTGCGGGGGCAGCTGTAGTAGTGGTGGCACTATAGTCCTGTAGATAGCAAATGAGTATACAGATGGTAATAAGTATTCACAATCATACCTCCATTTCGGCGTCAAGATCAGCAGCAGACTTGGCGGGCCGGTCATTTTTGCGGGGTCTGCCACCGCGCCCTCCTCGTCCCCTACGAGCTCCAGGTCTTGTAAATTCCGTGAGCAAAAGAATTCGTTCATTATCCTGTGTGTTTTGTTCAACTGACCTTGTGCCGTTACGAACACCATTGGCCTGAACAACAGGAGCTGCAGGAGCAACTCGAGAGGCCAGAGAAGGACCAGGGGCAACTCGTGTAGGGTCGTAAACGATCTCGATTTTCATCGGTCGTCCTGTAAGGCGGGAGAGAAAGGATGGCAAGTGGCAGAGTCGTTGAATATGCGTGTAAGAGAAGAGAAGCGAACTTGTTAGTTGGCGGAACAGAGGCATTAGGATGAAGCAAGTAAATCTGAACGAATACAGCCAATGTCACTGTACACATATCTTGCCCTGTCACGTCCTTGAGCAATCAACAACTATGTCTCTGCCTTGGTGCCAGGAGCGGGTACTTAATCTCCTCCCCACTGACTCCTCGCTGATGCCACGTTCGGCGACTGCTGATTTACATGTGGCAACGGCAAGCCCCGCTGTCAGGCCTGTGGGGCTAAACAGTATCGGACTACTGTCCTCGTTACTGAACAGGGCCCTTCACCATTCCTGCACCGGCCAGGCAGAGACAAGAAGCCGTGAAACGTCTGGAGCGCAAAGCAAGACAAGATAAGGTAGAAACCCGCAGCATACGATCGTTCGAATGCAGCACCACCAGAAGAACGAATAGGAGAGGCGATACTAACTGCCATCGATGAGTCGGTTATTGTATTGTTGGAACGCCTTTGTGCCGTCTCCCTTGCGTTGGAAGTGCACAGAGGCTGTGCCCTTTGAGCGGCCATTACTGTCGTAGTGTAGAGTGACCTCCTTGAGAGGACCCACAGTGGTCGTAAATAGCTCCTGAAAGAAAAAAAAAATAAGAAATTTGAAAAAAAAGAACATTGGAGATAAACTTACTTTGACTTGAGCTTCATTCACATCTTGAGGCAAGCCAGACACGATAATTTTTTCCGCTGACTGTTGTTGGGCGGCTGCGGGCTGTGCGGCTGTGCCTTTTGCAGCTGCTTTGATACGCTGACGAGCTGCGGGAGTAGGTGCAGTGCCGAGTACTTGGGCACGAGCAGACCGACCGCTGGAACGACGGTGGGACGACTTGGGGCGAGTCTTTATGATCTAGAAAGTTTTTTGTTGAATGCCTGTGGCGTCGTGACCAAGTTCAAATTCAGCCTACTTCATCGAGAGACTTGTTCATGTTGTCCATTATGAAAAAACGGCAGCTGAACGTCAAAATGTACAAGATTTGTTGGTGGTGGTGGGGTGGTGGTGGTGTGTGGCAGAAAACAACAAAGGCTGTTTCAGACTGTTAGTCATGATGGGCGCTAAATATGATTGAGTAATCAATCATCTCCACCACTCGCTTCTGATCATCAACTTACACCATAAAATCATGTCTGGGCGTGGTGGGAGAGGCAGAGGCGCAGGAAGAGGTGGATTTGGTGGATTCAACTTGCCAGTCGGTGTTTCTCTCGCAGATTTGCAGGGAAAGGCAACCGCTCTATATCCTGCAAGTACAATCTGTTCAAATATCTCCTATTGAATCTTATCAGTTCCGTAGCCAATGCGCCCCCCAGTCATGACAGAACCTACCGAGCAAGAAAAACGAATTGCTCAGCTCCAAATTGGCTTCACGTCAAGGCTACGAAAATCTGAATATTACGTTGCCGAATCGACCAAATCTACTGAGTTACCTCGATACTCTGATAAATACAAACCCTCGGCAACATCGCGACCAACGCTAAAACGCAATGAACTGCATGCTCCGTTCTTCCCTACTGAAATATTCGAGTCATATTTTAATCCCAAAAAAAAGATCAAAGGTTTGTGTTCTGTTCACTTAAGTTACAGTTAACTTAGCGAACTGTACATAGTACGGCGGGCCACGGAGAAGAAGAAAAAGCTCAATCTGGACGAGATGTTGGAAGACGACGAAGGGGTGCGCATGATATCTCTGGCTGAACTGTTCTCATCTTAATCATCTTCGCAGAACAAGTCTGGAGAGGAAGGCTCAGATGCTGGTGGGTCTTTAGGAGAACCCGACTATGACACTGAGGAAGAGTATGATAATGACTATGCCGGAAATTACTTTGATAATGGTGAGGGAGAAAACTTTGACGACCTCGGAGACGGCGGAGGAGGGGATGAGGGAGGTGAGACTTTCATGCATTCATTCTGCTGATACATACTTATGTTCCATTAGGTGGTGATTACGATTGAGCGAGTAAAGCTGCCGTGTGTCTTGGTACAGCTCGTCAAAATGCAAAGTTTTTCTCATTCGGAGCACCAAACTTCTTTCAAACCTCTATCAAGGGACCGACTGGACAAGAGTTTGGCGGGTCGTTTCGTATGTTCAGTGGCTTGTAGGCTCTTGTAAGTACCGTGGTTGCTTGATAAACCATATGCTTGATTCGTCTAGTGCCCCAAAACCGCTGACAGTGAGATACTCACTTAGGTTAAAGCTTCCGGTGATGAACTATTTCTATGAAAATGATATCCAGGTTATGAACAACATCACCGTCCGAACCGTCACAGCATTGTGCAGTCGTTGCCGCTTGGTTTTCCAAGGAGGTATAAATAATCAAGATCGTCTGTGATCTTTCCAGAGGGTTTCTATCATGGATCGTAAAGCCCTTTTTTGCACTCGCCTGCGCTTCTCTCGTTTTATCCCAGCTACCCTGCCTCCAGGCTGCGAGATTAGTCACAAGTTACAAACTGGAACGTGCTCTTGCGGATGCTCCTCTCCTGTCTTTCCAGATTGCTGCGGAAATTCGGTTTCGTGTCAACCTACCGCGGCATCAAGACATTAGCCTAGATGTCGTGCATGGGCTGGATGGATTATGCTTTTCCGCCATCTATGTGAATTCAAACGCTGCATACGGTGTTTTAGTCCATTGTTGAGTATGCAAAGCTAGCGAGGACATGGGAAGGTTTCGTCGCCACTAGAATCCGAATAGAATGAAAAATACGTTTGAACAGTTGACATGATACATTGACATATTTATTTACTTACTTTTCCTGCTCCTACTTCAACTTACTACCACACTAACTTACGCTAATCCGGAAACAAGCGCCCATTTTTTCAAAATTTGATTTCGCATGTTTGCTCGTCTTCGACTCTCACCTCGCATATCTTTCAGTCCACATCGCAAACACTCTAGAGCTTACCCGATCCGAGGCCCTTTTCAGTGGATACCCTTACCAATGGCTTCTCCTGCCGAGTTCAATGAAAACGGGCCAGGCAAACGCCCTCGTCCCCCATCACTTTCACCAGAACAACGAGAAGAGAAACAATCCAAAAGAGCTAAATCTATAGCTAAAGCGACCGCTAAGCGGTTGAAGAAACAACGGGGGCACATTCCAGAAGCATGTTCTCCAGAGGATGTTAGATGGAAGGATATCACGAGTCTGTTGGGCCAAGATGCCATCCAAAAAGCCATAGAAGACGGCACAGAATTTGATTCTCCTTTTCCTTTCAAATCAGAAGTGGAATTAGAAGTAAAAGCGATTTCATCGCATGGTACGTCTTGATTTTTGAATCGCAGTACAAGACAGACGAGAATCTTAGATTTCCAGGTGACGGCCTCGCACAGTCAGACGAAGAAGGAATTAAACCATGGGTTGTCGTTGTGCCATTTTGCCTTCCTGGCGAACGTGTAAAGTGCAGGGTTTTCAAGAATGACCGAATGCACTCGCAAGCGGATTTTATGCAAGTTATACGCCCCAATCCTGAGTTTAGGGACGATGAAAGAGTAAAATGCAAGTACTTTGCAAAATGTGGAGGTTGCCAATATCAGGTACGAATAACGAGCAAGTTTTTTCTTGGACCGATGTTTGACGAATTACTGCAGATGCTTTCCTACGAAACTCAGCTGGATTTCAAGCGGAATGTGGTGGTCAAGGCTTATAAAAACTACTCGGGTGCGTTTAATTGACCAGCACTGACTTGCAAAATGCTCAACTCGCGTTTAGATCTTCCTGAAGCTAGCATCCCAGAGATCCAACCCACCATGGGATCACCGTTGCAATATGAGTATCGTACAAAGATTACACCACATTTCCAGGCGCCGCCGTCCAGGGTAGATCGAAGCACGCTTGAAAAAGAGGTCGAGGCCGGTGGCAAGCCGGATTGGCTTCAAATTGGGTTCAATATCCAAAGCCAGAATAAGGTCTTCGACATTGAGGTGCGATTAACAATTGAATTTCCGTCGCGCTTTCTCAAAGTCTATTTAGGAATGTCCAATTGCCACTCGTGTTATCAACGACGCAATGCCTGGTATATTTCAGGATGTCGTCAAGTCAGTCCTTTAATCTTCTACCAAGTGTTTTCGCTCATTCCCTGTAGGTCTATACATACCTACAAAAAAGGAGCAACCCTCTTGCTTCGGGACTCTCTTGACACCTCTGTAGATCCTGATCCGAAGGATACAAGCAAGGACAAGCAAATATGCATCACAAGCCCACACGCAACCATTCGAGAGCGTGTAGGAGATTTCTTGTTCGAATATTCCGCCAATTCTTTCTTCCAGAACAACAATTCCATTCTACCCTCCTTGACCTCATACGTCCGCGACGCCGTGGCCGCTCTTTATCCGGATCCCAATGACCCTACTCGCCCTACTCACCTTATCGATACCTATTGTGGTTCAGGCCTCTTCGCCATTACACTTTCACCCGACTATTCTACCGTCGCAGGTATCGAGATCTCTGCAGATTCCATTTTGTTTGCCAAACACAACGCAAAGCTGAACAACATCTCGTCGGAAAAGATGTCATTCCGCAAAGGTGATGCTGCGGAGATTTTCAAAACGGTTTCCGAGTTTCCTCCTGACAAAACGGTGATGGTGATTGACCCGCCTAGAAAAGGATGTGATGATCCATTTATCGAGCAATTACTCCAGTTTAAGCCAAAGGTAGTGGCATATGTTAGTTGTAATGTGCACACGCAGGCTAGGGATGTTGGGAAAATGCTGAGGGCTACACAAGATGCGGTAGCGGGCGAGGGGAAGAAATATGTTTTGGAGAGTTTGCGAGGCTTTGATCTGTTTCCTCAAACAGCTCATGTTGAATCTGTAGCTATTCTTAGACTTGTATGAAATGATACAGTTAGGCGCCCCAACGGCAGTGAAGCTAGTGACGAGTGACGCCTCCACTTTTTCCACTCTTTCTTTTGCTCTTTCACTCTCTCAACCTTTACTTGTAGTATCATGTCACGCTGGAGCCAGTATGATGAAGTTTGTTCTTCTAGGGCAATTGCCGCTCAGCGCTCAGCTCTCAACTGAAAACTTTTGGTCATAGGATAGTTATCGTCTTCCTGAAGGGGTGCAGAGAATAGGCTACGATGCTGACACAGGAAGATATATCTTTAGTTCCGGTGGATCGACCTTGCAGGGCCCTCAGGGCGCTCGGTATGGAGAAATGACCCGAGGTTTGTGCTAGAAGCTATACTAGTTTCCTGGAATATTGAACGGGTCTTATAGTATCTGGATCAGAAGCTCAGAACGATGATGAGGAAGCACCTACGCGTGCTGATGGGTACCAGCCATTAGCAACTGATGTGAGAAACTCCCAAAAGCATTGCATCCATAGTTGATCTTAGCTTCATTTTAGAATAACAGCCCTCTCGCTTTCCGAAGTGATGTGAACTCAAATGCCTACCGAACACTTGCTCCTTTCTTTCTACTCATTGGCGTTTTTCTTCTACTCGTCTGGAAACTCATATACTCAGGGTACAAAACTGCGCCCAATCCATGTCCTGAACATGCCACCATTCCTTACATGGTCGAACCTGGCGACGAGTGCTGGGGAATTGCCCACACTTATAAATGTTCATTGGAAGAGCTAGAACTTTTGAATCCCAACGTGTGTGGTGCCGGTTTACGCCCAGGAATGGTCGTATGTGTTCCGCAACCTACACCGCCATCAACACCTTCCGACTCGTAATGCTTTTGGTCTTGATACTTGCACGCTATATATTGGACTTAGATTTTTTGGGATTTATTATTATAATGTGTATCATCGTTGTCGTACTTCGAATCATTCAATGCTAAAGCTACTTTTTTAATCTAACTAAGATCAGTTTAGGAAAGCTCATAGCGCCTAATATACTATAATATACGTCTGCTTCGGCCATTACCCTGTGCGTTTTTCAGATTTGAATGTCCAGATGTCCATTGGAGCTGTTCAGAGTGGTTTCCGCTCCCAATGGCTCTTCCAAACAATGCTGCAAGTCGGACTCCCCACCACCTCTGGATTTTCTCGTCCTTCTTCTGTGCTCACTTCCACAACCTCAATATCAGAGTCAAAATCAGTGGCTTGTAGCTAATATTCATTCTCTTTCTCCTTCTTCAAAGCCAGGACTATTTTCTTAAGCATCCGCTGGGAATCTACGGATCGATATCAGGCTTGCCGTTCAAGACGTTCATCAAACCGTGTTGCAAAAGTTCAAGGTATCACCTTTCCATTCTGGTACGTCTTTCAAGTATTTGAAATGTAGTCCTACAGCACATGCCGTGCAAAGCACGGTGAGGAGAATCGAGTCAGGTCCCCGAGTAAAGGAACGGTCAAGGAACCTGAGGCTGTAGCATATTCACGCATAGTTTCTCTGAAATATACTTATGCATCTTGTCCCACGTCCTCGGTATTGGAGGACGATAACCGAGTACCATTGTACAGGGCCAAGACAAACAATCACATTCAAATCACATTCGTTCGAAGTGTTAACTGAATTACCCAGTGAATTCAGAGCTTCATCATCTGACCCTCCGCTTCACGAGGAGGCTTCAGCTATAAAAATTCCTGGTAGTACTCGAGATGGTTCAAGTTGGTCACCCGCGTTGCCCATCTCGTAGGCGTCATGTTTACAACTTTTCGTACGATCTCGGTCGCCATTCTGAGCTTGTTCCTCTACAACGTTGCTGGAGCACCCAGTGCAACAGCGGATGCCTCCACCCCCACCTCCATTGGAGGAGAGACCATCGGCGAAATCATAAACTTGCTCAACGTCGGGCTTGTCAGCGGTATCAATACAGACATCACTGTAAGTCCAGAGTGAACCTTTGCGTCTCACGCTAATATATTCATCAGCTCGATTCTCTCACTGACAATCTCGTCAGGTATGTATGACTTTGCTCTCTGATATCAAGGGCTTACTGCGTCACACAGTGTCAACTTCACGGTGAAAAACCCCTTGATCCTCGAACTGACTCTCGAGCGTGTCGAGTAGTGCTGGCCTCAACGGCACCGTCTTCGCTACTTTCACTCACACGTTCGACCCTCCCGTGGTGGTTCCCATCCTTGGAACAGCTAATAGTGGTGAAATCGACAACGTTCTTTTGGTCCAAGGAGCTACCGCGACTCTCAACATCATTCCTTTTGGTGTACTCAACCTCATGGACACCAATATCGCCGTCCGGTGAGCATTGTGCATAACAGATACCTATATAGCGAGTACTGATCCTTCGTCCAGCGCTGGGTCTATTTTCGGCATTGGAGGAATACCTCTTACAATTGATGGCTTGGTGCAAAATAATGTCCCCACTACGTGAGTTGAGCTTTTCGATCGAGTGCCCCAGTTTCTGACAATGTCTAGATATACTTTGGACCTCACCGGTGACTGAGTCTGTATGTTGGCACAAAGTCAATCAAGTGTAACTGTGACCCATCTTCTTGTATAAAAGCCGGGGTAGAAAAATAAAAGATTTCAAATTATTTTGACCTACATAGTCAAAATACTCATTCCTCGTAATTTCCCTCGTCCACCTCTTCCTCTCTAAACTCAGTCAGAAATCACGATATAGAGGACCAGCATCGCACCCACCTTGATAAGAAGTAACCTGCGATCGTCCATCATGACTTGATTCACATTATAAGTCTCCTCGCTGATGACCTCGACGTAAGGAAGACACGAGATGATATTTTTACGAAATATCCCGCGAACGCTTAACTTGGAAGGGCCAGTGATAACGCGTCGGTATCCGCTGCGTCCTCGAAAGTCTTCCGGTACATCGGCGATCTCCCGTCCATCAAACCGCAACGAAGAGGAGCTAGGTGAATGAGGCGAGGGCGGGTCCTCAATTGGACTATCATCCATGGCTTTGGAAATAGAATAGGGATTGAAATCCCTAATACGAATAAATTTAGGTAGTGTGCCGGAATGTCCCAGATAACTTTCTATGTCTCCAGCGGAAACCGCAACGTCGTTGATGAACACGAGATCATCATCATCGTCGGGTTCATCGTCTTCAAATTCATCGTCAGAATCGTTTTGATCAGGCTCTTCTCCCTTTCGAAGTAATCCTTCCAAGGCAGCTCTGTCCAAAATACAGTCTACTGTTCGCAGACCGTATACGGAGTGTTGCCAATCCTTGCTCAGGCATTCCCTGAACCACCGTGTATTCTGAGGCCCCCAAACCTCAAAGGAAATGGGAGGCATGGGCTGTAAGGACGGCTCGGAGTAGTTGAACGACTGGAAGTCGATGGGTGGACATTAAAAAGTATGGACGATGATCCAGAATGGGTAGGCTGAGGGGCAGGAAGGTCGGGGAGGTTATGCGACGGGTCATCCAGTGAAACGGATGAAGGGCTCGAGTGTGCGGAAGAGGACGACTGATCGGATGAATGTGAGTTATGAGGTGAAGTAATCACAGGCCACGGTAAAGCACCATTCGCGTCATTTTCAATAGAACTCTGCCACTCGGGTGGAGGATTCAAAAATGTTTTGGGATGGAAAAAGAAAACAAACGGGTATACAGTATCCCTGTCTGTCTGGGCAGGCCGATAGACGTACATACAACACGCGTGAAGTCGGTCTGTTGGAGTGCAGCAGTAGTTATTCTTTTCTCCTGCGGAGCCTGGAAAATAATAACCAGGAGATGGGTTACTGCTCAGACTGAGGTACCAGAAGCTATAGCCGTCGGATAGCGCCGGCAATGCGTAGCGACCACAAATAGCGGGATTAGATGGATTCGAGAAGGGCTCCGAGAAATGATAAACTTCAAATAGGCCAACGGGTCGCACAAGCAGGAAATGATCCTCAGAAAGGAATGTGAAATCGTCAATGCCTGAAAAGCAGCTTAATGCAGACGAGTTTGGTATAGGTTGAAGCCATCTGAAGATTTCGAAATGGCCCTGTTTAGATACCAGTGCCTCCTCCTTGACAAGGAAGCCTAAGGTTTCACCAAAAACTTGAATTCGAACATCGAAGCCATCCGCGTAAGTTAATCCATCTCGTTTTTTATAAGACGATAAAACTGGACTAGGTGCCTTTGGGTGGGGCTCATTTGAAGAAAGTGTACGAAGATGCAGATCGTACATATGTAAGGCGCTGAGATTACTTTAGATGTGATATTGTAAAGTAAAAAAAAAAAACCACTGACTCGTGATTTAATGAGACTAGCACAATCAAGTCTTGCGCCGGATCTATGGTGAAATCGACCACGTTGAGATCGGTAAAGGAATGGGTCAGGCTACGTTGTTGGCCGGATTCGATGCTAGGAAGGTCGTAAAAAGTAATACTCGCTGTATGGTTATTTATTTCTTTGGCTGTTCCATAGACACCTGTAATGGGTCAGTTTCAAAACTACGGGGTATAATAGTGCTGTAGAAATACCTGATGCAAATTCGTAGATTCTACCTGGATTAGCTAGATTTATTTTGTGACGGGAGCTGGGGCTAAAGGTCATCCAGGCGTTTTCGCGATTTCTCAGAGTTCGAAGACGGGAAGAGAATGGGGGCTCAGACACAGATGGCAGAGCAGATACCATCCGACACCTGGAGAGCTCTATGGCGAATTGTAGAGCAGAGGAATCATTGATAACTTTCCTAAAACGTCTACAGACCTAAGAATAAAATGAGCGCTTGAGTATATGACAGTTGTTGCTACTCACAAGATTACATTGAAGTAGATCTTGGACTGCAAGAAAGTGTAATATGTGACAGACAAGTTCTACCGGGATTGAGTTCATGGTAGAGGTTGACCACAGAACGACAGATTGTCTAGACGCTCACTTCCGTCTTCTTCGGCCCGTATGGGTCAAAATGTTAAGCGCCCACTTGCCCGTTCCACGTCGAATCTTCGACGGATAACTTCTGAACATGTCAAATAACAGGGAAAGCTCGTCTAGCCCTCTTTCGCCTACCAAGTTGATAAACGGTCTATCTCTCGGCGACACAAGATCTTCTTTGGATAGCGAACGGAGCAATACCGCGTCTCCTGTCCACCTCAACGGAAATGGCCTGACAGAGACAGAAGAGAATTTGGATCCAATAGAGAGGTTGCAGAGGGAATTGCAAAGAACAAGGGAAGAAAAGGATGCTCTTGGGACACAGTATCGCAATCTACTTGCCAAGTTAACAACAATGCGCACGACATTGGGCAATAAGCTAAAACAAGACGCTGCAAGTACCATTTTCCTTAACATACCAAACACGAAGCTGATCAGATTATATGCATAGGAAGAACTTGATCGTAGAGAACAGTTAGTGCAGCAGCTGACTGCACAGAACGACGACCTAACTGCAACGGTTGAGACCCTCAAAGAGGAGCTCATAGCCACTTCTGACGAATCGGCGCGTGCAGCAACTGAACTTGACAGATTACGGAATCGTGCATTTCAAGAATCTGCGCAGGAAAGTCTGCTGCTCGAGCGGGAACTACGGGAAACGCAGACAGAACTGGAACGCACCAGGATGGAACGTGATGAGTGGGAGAGGACTGCATTACAAGAAAAAGCATATTCTGAAGACGCACGCGCGTCTTTAGAGTCGATCACTAGGGATCTAGAGCTTGAAAAGAGAAGCACATGCAAGGGGCGTCGCTGAGCTTGGGCTTGAGAAAGAAAGAGGAGATAACCTTCAGTCTGTGTTGCAAGATTTTCAAACAGGTGCATTATATTTCTACTCCGAAAACTTCATTTCAACAAGATTCTGTAGCAAAGGAACACGAACTACGGCAGGCAGTCAAAGACTACGAATCGCAGTTAGTACAGGTCACCCAGTCTCTGGCCGAGTACAAACACCGAGCAACAACAGCGGAGGTACGTCCAATGTATCTACAACTAGCTGCTGCTAAACGGATCTATAGATGGGTCTTGAAGAATTGCAGACGAATACGTCACGGACGCACGAACTGGAAAAAGAGGTCAAGGAGAAAACAGTGCTTGTCAACAAGCTTCGACGTGAAGGTGAGAATCGTTTGTTTGCGTTGGTGAAGCATGTCATAACACAGTGATCCAGCGGTCATCATAAATGAACATCTAATGGAAGCATTACGTCGTTTGCGCAAGAATTCATCGGATACTAATGTGGATAGGCGACTGGTCACCAATGTCGTTCTTTCCTTCCTTACCACTCCGCGAGCTGATGCTAAGCGTTTTGAAATGTTGTCGTTGCTTGCCTCTATATTATCGTGGTCCGACATCGAGCGTGAAAAAGCTGGTTTACAGCGATCCCAACCCCCTGTCTTGTCACCTTCGGGATCGTTCTGGCGTCGAACCTCTTCTTCCGATAGTCCAGGAAAGGGTGCTGAACTACACAAGGACTGACGAAACGGAGGTACTGTAAACTCGTCAGCCAAACGTTCAATTGTTAACCGTTCCTTTCTCTAGTCATTTTCTCGTCTATGGGTGGAATTTCTTCTGACTGAGGCAGCATCAGGAGAGTCTCACTCCACAACTACCAGTCCATCTCGGACAAATGCATCGCTTCCAGGAAGTCCCACATTGAATGGCTTCTCGTCTCCCAGCTCAACAACCCTCAGTCCTCCGCTCATGGTTCACAGCGGAGACTATCGTCCTTTAGTTCTATTACTGCAATGGCCAGCTCACCAAATCTTTCTCTGGCCGCCTCTCCATCACGAAAAGGGAAAGAAAAGGTGATACTGGAGTTGGATTCTTAGTTGGATGGAGCTGCTATGCAATTGGACAGCTTTGCTATTCCTATTTCTATGCATTCATCGCATTTGGATTTCTTATTTGTTTTGTATGCGCTTTGAATCTGGATTTTTTTTGACAAGCACTGTACTTTTTTTTCAGAATTCTTGTGTACTGCGGAAAGCTAAGAGCACATCATGTCTGCAAGTATTATAATCCCAAACATCGAACACTGTAATATGGGTTGTGATAACTTTGTTCACAGCAGCAGGCAGTGCAATAATATGGGCGTCTATTAGATATTTACGTCCGTCACCGCGTGGGCCGTCTTGTCAAGTTTCCCGAAAGCCATGGAACACTCGCATATCTATTGGCTCGCCATTAAACAAGTGCTTGAAACTTGAAATGATCTTTTCGGACCTCAGAATCAGAGATCTTTCTCATCCGAATTGATCTCAGTATGGGGTCTACAGCTTTTTCGGGTACAAAGTAGACCACATATCCGTTCTAAAGAGTCGAAGCCAAAGACGTCATCCTCCACCATGAGTACCTCCACTATGAACACTACTAGTGAAACTACCCTCGCTCCTCCAACTCCGAACTACGGTGGAAGCAATAGTCCCAAGCATAGCACCGCACCGTCAGAGTGGACTCAAGACTCTTATTTTGAATCACAGCAAGGTCATTTCGAAAAGAAAGGTATTTTGCTAAATCCAGCTCCTTACTCTGTTATTCATTGAGGAAACAGTACCTTGGCGTGACCCCAGCGATGACTACGAACAGAGGTTTCCTGAGGATCCCATGTTCGAGGAGGCCGCCCCAAATGCGCGAGTCTGGCGGACGTATTTGGAAGAAAAGTAAAGCTTTCGACGAAAAACATGATCGATGAAGCCCGAGATGGCTTGGATGCAATGCTAATCTTTGTGCGTTGACGAGTCCCGTTTGTAAGTACAAACGTACACTGCTGATCTTTCTTTTTCTCTCCTCTTCTCCGTGGCTACATAGGCCGGCCTTTTTTCTTCTGTCGTTACTTCGTTCCTTGTTCAAACTTCCCAGAACCTCCAGCCGAACTTTGGCCAAATCTCTACGTCGCTACTTTCCGAACTCATTGCGGTACAGCGTGCAGCTGCTTGAGCAACTTCCTGTAACAACTGTACCGAGCTCGAGCCTATCACCTGCACTTTCGTACCTGATACAGGCCAAGTATGGGTTAACGGACTTTGGGCCCTCAGCCTTTCCCTTAGCCTATTCGTAGCACTCGCGTCAGTGCTAGTAAAGCAATGGCTTCACCATTATCTAACTCTTCCGTCTGGTACGCCCTCAGAGCGCAGCCATCTTAGACACTATCGTCTAGTTGGATTCCAAAGGTGGCGAGTTCGAGCTATCATTGGTTCTCTTCCTGTGATTATGCACCTCTCGCTCGCAGTGTTCTTTGTCGGCCTTGTCATCTTTCTTTATCCTCTTCAACGGGTGCTATCCTACATTATCAGCGCTGTCACTCTTTTCGTCTATTTCTTCTACGTGGCGACAAACGTTCTCCCTGTATTCTATCCCCAGTGTCCATACCAGACACCATTATCCCGATTCTTTTTCAGAATCAGACAAATATTACTACCGACACCAGACCAAATGAAATCCGACGTTCCCGGTCAAAGCCAGCCTTCTTACTTGAGAAGTTTGGAAGGTCGGCGGTGCATGCTGTTTATGATCGTCTAACTCTAGAAGGTTTGCAATGGCTATACAGCATGTCCTCCAATCCATCTGTACGCAGCGTTGTGGTGCAAGCCATCGGAGGACTTTCCGCATCATCGAAATTGGAAGTGGAACGTCGGTTTTCCGATTGTACGCCAGACATCATACGCTTATTGCTTAAGTGTACATCGAAGGTGCCCAATTCACAAATGCGTCAGGCTAATGCAGGCTGGGAGGCTTTGACGGAGAGGTTATGCAGAACCATTTCATTCTTCGACTCATCCTCGGAGCTATTCAAATCTTTCTTTCCGTTTCTCCCACTAGTTCACTAATGGGAGATATATCCTCGATTACTTTTTCGACACCGAGCAATCCACACTTCCAAGCAAGTTCATTTGCAGTCGATCTTAAACAAGGCATACGAAGTCCCCAAGAGTATAGAACCTTCATTGCCACATACTACAATCTTCCGCATCATCCAATGGTGTGGAACCAAATTTTACTCAACGCCATTAAACATGGATCATTTACGAGATTTACTCGTGGTGATGACGCAGAGGCTGTATTTTGCAGCGCGGTGGTGAAAGCTATATGGCCGTCGCCCCCGTCGTCGGACGATTGGGACTACAACTCCTTGACTATGACAATGGCGGAGGCGATACACATCTACTGGCGTAAAGAATACAAAGGTCTCTTGCGCAACTTTTTTCACACGATGCTCTCGCCCTTTGAAAGCTCCTCTATTCGTGGTGGGGACAACCAAATCCTAGTTCTAGCCATGGAATTCGCGTTCTACCATATCACAAGGAACCCATCCAATCTCGAGAGCAGTCATTGGGAGATCATCGACCATATCTTCACACATCATGATTCTACAGCATCAAATGCAGTATTCAACTTTCAAGCAAACGTGTTTCATGCTTACCTCGCTGAGTTTGTCGTTCGTCTGGTCAAGACAAGCGAGATCCTCTGTGATACGTCGCTCAAATCTGAAAGTGACGTTATATTTCGGCGCCGCGCAACAATTTTAAACGTCTACGAGAAGACTAGGACAATATCTTTGTCTGCTCGTCGTGCTAGGATCTTGTCCGATGAAACAGAATTTTCCTTATTGCGCCGTACCATTCAAGGTACCCTCCAAGGCGTGCATTGCCTAGTTGACCACCAGGACATTTTTATCTCAGAAGCTGTATCGCTTTCATTCATGCATGCCTTAGATGTGCTCTCCCTTGCACTGGGAAATGGATCGCCCGAAGCTTTTCAAATCGCGGTAGATCATCGCTATCTCGAGTTGCTTCACAAATTTGGAGCAAAACAGAGAAAGATTGACGACCACAGTATCCGAGTTCTCAACTGCTATCTCGTTGGCCTGAGAAAATTGACTGCCACCGCAAGGGAAGCTGGCATTAGTTATCTATACGAACCTAGGAATTTGCGCCTCGTTATTACCCTCCTTATTTTTCGGCGCTTCCACGCTTATTCGGTGTTGGATAGGGATACAGATACGGCGGGTCTTATTGCCACTGGGTCCAAGACCATAACAGTGTGGTTAACTCAACTCACCAGTTTGCGGCCAGACACCACAGTATGGACTGACTGTTTATCCTGGCTTTCTCGTGTGCAAGAGTGGGCTCTAGATGTTGACAATTTGGAGAATAGCTACAGGGGAGTGGAGGACATACACAAACTCCAGGTGCAAAATTTCATTGACCAATCACTGGGCGAGGGTTGGCTAGGGACCGTGCTCCAATTACCCTTGATTATGTCGGAGGAGGGATTCAGATCATCCCCCTTTATCCGAGAGCTGCAAATGATAATACAGTGGTTGGATGATTTTATTGTATAAGAGCTCGACGAAATTTCGGCGGGAAATATGCACACACATATAATCTTAGGCACCTAATAATAACTACTGGGCATATAACGATAGACGAATAGTAGTAATAAGTAGTGGTATCATACACGGCTACAGCGGGATCCCGCGAGGGAACGGCCGGACTCTAGGGGAGAGAAGCAGCGAGCTCTACCCACAAAGGAAGGCAGACTGCAAACTCTCCCAGAGAGGAAGTAGCAAGTAGTACTTAGCCAAGTCATGGGAGACCGGAAAAGCCGAAAGTCTTCGGATCAGATCAGGGCAGCCACAGTCAATACCGAGTCATTATCATTCCTTCCTTCTCAACTTCCTCCCAAAAAATGGGCAGTACTGACCCAGTTGCTCTCGGGCTACCAGTGCCACCATTTACCCCACATGCGATTTCTGTCTCCCTTCCGACATGGCGCGATAATGTAGATTATGAAAAAGGTGATGAAAGAGTTTTAGGTACAATGGTATCCGGATATCCTCGATTTTTTATCGGTCTCAATATACAGAAGGTAATTCGAAAAAAAAATAGACTACTAAGACCTGAATTCTGACTGATTTTTTTTCGTCGTTTAGCTTGCGGAGATATGTGTTCAGAAATTCGGCGCTCAAGGCGAAAGCGCTATGCTTTTCCCGTCTCAGAAAACTGCTGATGCGTGCCGTACTTTTATTCATGAACGCTCCGCGTTGGAAAGAATCAAAATACCAGCTCGCTTGATCCAACTCTTGATTTGTCCGGAAGACAAGGCAAATAAAGCAGTCCTTATCAATTCCGAGGATTGTGATTGCAATGGTTCTACATCTATACTAAACCTTCACATCGTTCTATTTCCTTCCGAAGCTGGACCCTTTGCGAAACAATTTTGGCAGCATTGTGGCGCTGGAATTTCCTCTCGTTTGGCAGAGCAATGTCTTTCTTTACTTCCTGATGTCTCGCCAACTTCATCACCTCAGCCTCCCCGTCCATCCTTCAAGGCCTTTAACAAACACTATTCTGTCAAGGAAGCACTACGAGTCTCTTCTCCTACCCTCACGGAAGACTTGAGTGCTGACCACAGTGTATATCTGGAGGAGAGGTATGGACGAAACCTACCACTAGCAGCCGCCGCCGCCGCCAAACGGGCTCTTCGCCGCAGGATATCTGGTGTGATATTGCGGGATGATAATGGATGTGCTGGCGACCAAAACCTTCAACTAGGTCCCAGTGCTCGAAGCGTGAAGGAGTTGTCGGAAGACGATGTATATCTCTTTCCAACAGGGATGAACGCCATTTGGAATGCCCATCAGCTTGCAATGAGAACTCGGCCTTTGTCAAAAAGTGTTTGTTTTGGGTATGTCATATTTCAGCTACCTCTTTTATCGCTCACACGACATCCAGGTTTCCGTATATCGACACCTTGAAGATTCTCGAGAAATGGGGACCTGGATGCCATTTCCTAGGCCATGGTCTCGATAGCGACATCGATGAACTTGAGAAAATTCTAGAAGAACAGCTCAAGCTGGACCCATCTAAACCACCCATCCTGGCTCTATTCACAGAATTCCCTTCCAATCCTCTATTACGCTCCTCGGATCTTCCTCGTCTCCGAAGCCTAGCCGACAAATACGATTTCTTAATCGTCATTGACGAAACGATTGGGAATTTCATGAATGTGGATGTCTTTCCGTTTGCCGATGTTGTAGCCAGTAGTTTAACCAAGGTGTTCAGTGGAACGTCAAACGTTATGGGTGGAAGGTTCGTTATAGCTGTTTCTGAGCTTCTGCTCCGCTGACCTTTTTCACAAGCCTTGTCCTCAACCCTAAAGGACGTCATTACGCCACCTTGAAATCCTACATGGACTTGAACTATGAAGACACGTATTTTGATCAGGATGCCATCTTCATGGAACGAAACTCGCGCGACTTCCAGAGACGTATCAAAACGATCAACCATAACGCTGAAGTCGTGAGCGACTTCCTTTACGCTCATTCCCGTGCTGCAGGTGTTCCCAACGCCATTATTAAGGAAGTGTCATATCCCAAATTCACTACCCCCGAGCTCTACGAACGTTGTCGTATCAAAGCCAATGCCCAGACTGGCGCCGAAAGCGGCGGCTATGGTGGACTTTTCTCTGTTACGTTCACCTCCGGAAAAGCTGCTCATGTTTTCTTTGACGCATTGCCTTGTCATAAGGGCCCAAGTCTGGGTACCAACTTTACTCTTGCGTGCCCGTTCACTATCTTGGCTCATTTCAACGAGCTAGACTGGGCTGCACAGTATGGTGTGGAAGCCGATCTGGTCCGGGTTACCGTCGGGTTAGAGGACACCGCTGAACTATTATCTGGATTTGCTCTGGCTTTGAAAGCAGCTGAAGCTACTGTTTGATTTGTTCCTATACTTTTGATTCCACCTTCTCAAACATACCCTCTTACCATCATTTTACTCTGTTGATTCAGCTCCTCCAACAGGACTTTTTAGAAAAAAAATATGTATCACCATCGGCCGTCATCATTTGTATCCAACTACAAGCATTCACGTTCCGCATTATGTAGCATTCATCTACTAGATTTATTTTATGACATAGCCCTACTTACATGGAAAAATGGAATATTCTGACTACTACTGTAAAGCGCGAACAGAAAGTACGAGCGGTGAATCCTACAAGAATTCCTCGATATTAAACTCAAGATTCAGATTGGGAACTGGAGCCTCGATTAAGGCTAACTGGAACCTTCCGCATCTTGGCCGAGCTTCGAGTAGAGGGAACAAGATATCCCATGAGAGTCGAGACTAAACGTGTCCTGTCCACCGGACTATCCTCAGGTGGCGGAGGAATGACTTGAACAAGATCTTGCGAATCGATATTGTGTATTTCAACAGCGCCGTTAGGAAGGAGAGCGGCGACGTGAGGGTAATCTACACCTGAGGGCCAGATAATATAAGTTACAGACTTCAGGTCAAAAAAGAAAACATACATATAGAAATAGGATGCTGAGACCACGTCAACGTCCCGCGCACTGGATCACCACTAGTAGTAAGAAATATACCCATTGACCCGTTCTCACCCGTCCACGAAACAACGAGAAAGTCATTGTCTCCCGTAGGGATGATGAATGGTTCGACGGGCAAGTTTGGGGATTGTCCATCCTGATTCAATGGCAGGATTGGGAACATCTCAGCTGTCTCCAGGTTGAGTAAATGGTAGAGTTTGCTATCAGCTAAACACAGAGATGAGCCAATTCGGCGTGCCAAGATGACCGGTCCATCAGGCAGAGGAATTTCCTGCAAACGATGGATTGAGACACTTTGAGGGAACCGGTACGAGATGAGCATGCCTTTTGATAGAACAGCCGCTCTCGCAGAGAGTACAATGCAATCGAAGTTCTCTTCATCACGCAAAAGTCCACCGCTTCATTTCGATGAGATGCAGAGTTTGCTGACGGTGCGGGCCTTGTAAGATGCCGTTGGTCTACTGCGAAGGTGACCACATTTCGGATGGGTTTAATGACTTGGTGCGATACTACATCCAATGATGGCAGGGTGTAAAAGTGAATCTGTTTATCTGAGAAGACTAATGCACGCGAGATGCTGGGTAAAAGGACAATCTCTTCGATTGGTTTGTCGTTCGGCACGCTTTGACGCGATAAAATAGTATACGATTCAATCTGAATATAAAGATGTAAGCAAGACAGGCGGAATGCACTCGTTTGAAACATACCTCGCCGGTCTGAAGTGCGAAGCGCATAAGTTCTCCATTTGAACATCCGACGTAGAGTTCGCTGCCTACGCTAAAGTAAGCACCTAGATATGTGGCTTTATAACTGGGATATGAACCTAAAGCTTGACCACAGCGCACTTGAATGCCCTGCAAGACGGATTCTGGCAGTTCTTCCACGTGTATTAAAATGGTGCACTTTTCGAGGAGACGCGTTAGTTACCGCTGAATATACTGGGTATAAGCTCTTGGATCTGATAAGGAGGAACGAAAGAGGATGAAGAAGATGGAGGTAGAGAGGAAGAGGCCATAAACTGTATGACCTCGTGACCATCTAGGAGCCTTATTATGCAACCTCCATGATCTTGATTCACAATAATGGCTCACAACAGAAGGCTTTCTCAGTCGTTGACTTTATCCCCAGACCCGCCGACGATGAACTTTACGGTGCCCAATGATAGTAAGATCTGGATGACGCATTGGACAACTGCTTTCGCCCGAGGCAAGTACTTATTATGTCCTCTCGTCTCCTTTCTTGTCCTCTTATCATCGTTATCTTAGATATAATTGACTCTCGAATCGTTGCTGTTGACGCACAAACAAGTGTAGAAGATGCTTGTGAGATACTGCTCTCTTCTGAAGATATTTCATGTCTGGCTATCAAATCTGGCGACCATTCGGTTTCTGGACTTCTCGATGTGAATAGTCCCCCCTCATTTCAATCTAAATGAACATAGAACCGATGTACTGTGCAGTTCTCGGATGTCAATGCATTCTTAACTCTTGCGGCCACCAAACACACATTCTCTCCAGAAGAACTTCAAGATAAACCGCAAGTAGACGACATTTTTACTGCTGCGCGCGCTGGACATGTACCAGTATCCATCGTTAGCAGTAAGACTTTTTGCTGACCATAATTACCTTGACTTACCTGTTACCCCAGATCTTTCGGAGAAGAACGCCCTTCAAACTTTACCATATAATGCTACTATCGTCTCTCTCTTGGACTCGTTTGCTCAAGGTGCTCACCGAGGTACGTGCTTTTTATCAGGTGAAGCCGAATGTCAACACCTATACTTTTTACAGTTTTGATTCACTCAAATTCATCCAGTAGTGGCCAGGAAGACTTTCTTGGCATTGTGTCAGACCGTCGTCTTCTGGCCTGGTTCCTGTCATTTGCCCAACAGTCCGAATTCGAATCCTTGCGCACATATCTTTCCAACCCACTTAGCTCTTTCACTGACTCGCTTCCTTCGCTTAATCTGTTCACGGCTGTTGTGGCGGCCTTGTCAACAGCCCCTGTACTCGAAGCGATGAAACTCATGAGCGAAGAAGGTGTGAGTAGTATCGCTGTTTTGGAGGAAGAAGGCGGGACTTTGCTCAGTGCCGTCAGTGTCACGGATATAGGAAAGATTGTTGTCCCTTCGCAAAGTAACCAGATTCTAGCGATGCCACTTCAACATTTTATCTCTCTGGTTAAGGTTCTATCTTTTCATCTTGCTGTGTCTATGTTGGTACTGACAAAACATCGTTCTAGGGACCAGATGGATCTACTGACGGGGCAGACAAGATGCCCGTGTACTCTGTTTTCTCCACAAGCACGATGCTGTATACGATGCAAAAAATACTAGCCAGTATGCAACTATATGCTATATATTTATCTCAACCAGTGTCTGACTGATACTTAATTAGCCAATGCACACAGAGTGTTCGTCACACAAGAATCTGCCGAATCATCCCCCATACTCACACCGTTGTCCTCCGGAAACCTTGCGGGGGTGGTTTCTGTCGTCGATAGTGCGTATCTTTCAATCATACGCAATCTGTGCCTTCTAACGATTTCTCTGCAGTCCTATCGCTCTTTGCGCGTCTTGCAAATGTTCAACATGTCGACCCGACTATGCAGCGCCATCGCCGTGCGTCATCTGTCTCGTCACAAGCATCATCCAGATCAGACCACTCAAGGTCGAGTAGTCGGACCGGTATACGAAGGGCGTTGAGTGCAAAGACTTCGCATTCAAATCATAAACCCCCGAGCGTAACATCTCCTACTATTGGGGATTCAATCAAGCTATAATCTTCATGGACCCAGCAGCTTCGCCCAGTCGTCTTTATTTTTGTTCATATGTATTATTCTTAATCTCGTTTGTTTTTGTAAACGGAGGAACCTCAATTTACGTGCATCTATAGAACTGACGCTGCGTACTTGACCTACCTAGTACCACTTACGAAAGGTAAAATGAACGGTATCACCACCTGGTGTAGGTAAATTGGGAACAATCATATCGCCAGATATGGAGACGAATTCGCTAATACGACTATGAAACCAAAAGAGAACAAAACCATACGGTGCATCTCATTCTACCGTGTACTAGTCCTGTGCCGTGGCCACCTTGAAGAAGACAGAGAACAAGAAAAAGATAGTAGTAGCTAGAGGAGATTGAGCGAGCACTGTAGGCCTGAGGACTCGGAGAAACAAGGAAATCAGTCGGATTTTAAAAGTTCGAGTTGCAACAAGAGGAGCTACGAGGATGAACCGCATGAGAGGATCGATACAACGTTGTCAAGAATCAGGCGAAGCTACGAAAAGCCTCGAGTTCAGAAGACATTCCAAAGAAGCTTTGTACCACATGTCGTATCGGAGTCGTATCTCCAAGTCCCGAGCCAAGCAGTCGCAGTGCAGCTGGGCTTTCGTGCTGGTGTCATGAATGAATTTCGGTACGCGGCGGGTCCCAGAAGAAGAGGAGACTTGGAACTTTGGCGAAAATGAGGGCTTTCTAGATCTGCAGCAATATCGGGAAGATTACACGCTTTTGAACATGATATTTCGAGTGCATACATTTTCGTCTGTCCACTTGTGACTGAACACCGGATAAAGTCGTCCGGGCGGAATGGGTTTGAGTGCTCGTGTTTGGATGCGACCACACAGCAACGCAACAGATGCACCCGTAGATAGCTAGACTTGCCACGGTGATTTGTCTAGCTTTGCCATTGTATGATGCTGAAGCTTCGCTGTAGTTGGGATTTTCAACAGAAGTAAGGTACTTGTAAGCTGGAGTGGTCATAAGATGAAAACAAGTTCCTGGCTGGGAATCATTAATCATTCTCGCCATCCAAGTGAGACAAAGCGAGGCACGACCAGCAGAAAGTTTCTCCAATCTTGCACCCTTAGGCCTTTGTAGGGAAAAATAAGTATGTCAAATCGGATCGACAAATCCGGCCACAGAGACTCAGGACAACGAAGAGGTAAAAGAATGGTACACACGTATCGCGTAATCATGTATTCCTGAAGGAACTTCTAAACCGAGTCGAGTTGAAAAACAACCCACCTAATCAAGGAACTGGCCAGAAAGTAGAAGAACCTTGCGTGCGTACGTAACCGTAAAAAAGTTATCCAACCCCGTCAACAATCAAGCGACTCCCTGGCTGGGAGTCGAACCCAGCTTTCGCGCGTAAATGACGTCACAGATGACAGGCGCGTGTACTAACCGATATACTACCAGGGAGATGTTATAGTGCCTGATATTTTATTTGAATCTCTCTCATTCTTTCCGTACCTGACTGGCAGTGAGCGCTAGTAAGCACCCACGAAGAAAAATAACGGTTCAAATAGTACCGCCGCTGCATCACTCATTGAAAGGAAAGCTTTGGCACGTGGATGGACGGCATTCTCGAAAGAACCTGCAGCGATGAGCGAACGCAAAACAGCTGCGTTCAACCCGATGGCAGACATCTTTCGCGGCGTCATTCATACCGCGAAGGAGCATAGTCAAGAGGGGCCGGTGCCAATTTTTACCCTTACCGCTCAGAGTACTTAGGACCCGCATCGCGTCCGGATATCATCTTCGATTGAAGACTTGGATAGGCAGGACAAGTCAAATCAACATAGTACTGCGAAAGCGGAGCAGGAAACGGCGGGCAGGCTCTCATCCGTTTCTGTGACCTAGTGCATATATATCAGTCGTAAGGGAGTCTGGCTGACGTCTTTGTCCTTGTAGTTTTTTTTTCTCGTATTTCAAAGTCTTGCAAAATCGAATAACTCACCCGGGTGGGAGAACAATCCTTCTTCCCCGCGGTATTCTTATCTTTTTTATTGACAGGGCCCTAAAGTGCTGGAGTCGCGGTTATCCATGTGGATCGTGCTTGGAGTAACCCAGAGAAGTAAACATAATTTCTGTTGCCTTCCAATACGCATCCTGATTCTCTCAAGCCTTCAGGCTTCAAGGCTGGAATTCCGATAAATGACTCGTATATCGAGCTGAGAATCTTGTCCGACAACAATAAGAAATGAAGTGGATCCACCTTTTCCGGGAGAAGTTTTTTTGATGCTATTTCGACGCGTCCGATTGTACAATATCTGGATAACAATGGCGATAAAGACCTAACAAATTAAAACCATTGCAGGCGGAGGATATAAGAAGGATCGAGCAGATAGAGGCTCTATCTTTCTCGCCCTTGATGTCGATACAGCACAGTCCATCTTCTTTCAACTCTACTCTTGGAACAACCGGGCCGATAGTATGCCTCCTGCCCATGTGACCGCGTCTGGCGGCGATCTTGCCATTGAACCACCACGACCTAAAACCAATCCTCCCAATACCCCGGCAAGGGGAAAGGAAACCAGCTCCTCCGCTTTTCGCAGCTCAAGTAACGTGAAGGCGAAAAGAGATAGTGTCATAAAGACCTTACCCACCATGATCCCAGAAGTGTCGGTTGCGGATTTTTGCACCCACATCTTACCGCCGCTCCCTGAGGCGCTTAAGAGAAGGAAGCTTGGCCAGGTCCTGACAACCTTGAAACATGACCAGAAATGGAAGGATCGGGGCTGGTCTGCTTTCCCCCAAGAACCTGCAGCGAGGAGCGAACACGAGACAATTGTTTTCAGGCCAATGGCAGATATCTTTCGCGACGTCGTCAATGCAGGAATCAAGCATGGGGGAAGCGCTTTAGAGCAAACTTTCAACATTGCAATGCAGCCGTATGCAGCTCAGGACTCGGATCTAGGACCTGGGTCGCGTCCTGATATCATCTTCGAACGTCTATCTTTGAAGTCGACACACGCTGGGAATACCAAAGGTAAAGGCAAGGCAAGGCAATCTGCCATGCCGGAGGAACGAGATGCAGCCAACTCTTATCTCGTTTATCACCATACTGTTCCACTTCAGGCCAAAAAGGTCAATACACCCGGGACTGCCGACGACGTAAGTGTAATCTCGGTGCGACGACCTTTTCTAACGAAATTGCAGGATACTGTGAAGCTGGTTTATGATATGTCCACGATTCTGAGGTTGGATCCCTGTAGACGCTTCACATTTGGAATCACCGTCGAGAATTGCGATATGCGGATCTGGCTCCTTAGCCGCGCTGCGCTCGTGAAATCTAAACCATTCAACTTTATGAAGGTATGACGGTTCATTATATTTAGTTGCCGTCTTTCTCATTGCAGTCCTTTTCTATAGGAACCTGAAGTGCTGATACACCTCTTGCTCTCTTTCGCCTTCGCCTCTCCCTCTAAGATGGGATGGGATCCTACAATTAACTTCTCCCACGTTGATGAGGGTCGTAGACAATACACCATCGAAGTCGAAGGGAAAGTCTACACGACTATATCCATTATATTAGACTCTTCCGCCGACAGTCCTTTTGGTCGCGGAACCCGAATCTGGAAAGTCAAAGACCGCGAGGGCAAAATTCGTGTTCTGAAAGATCTGTGGCTCGAATGGGATCGCGTACCAGAACATGAAATCTTACAGCGAATCATCGACGACATCAAGAACTTGGATGACCCTGAAGCCCACGACATGGCTGAAATCGTCCGCGAACGAACCCTGACACCCCTCGCATTCTGCAAAGTCGCTGTTGATGACGCAGTAGACGATACGAAGAATGTGATGATGGGCGGATTCGACTTGGCGGGCCAAACAGTCATCGATCTCGTTACTGCCCCAACTCCTGCTTCTGGCTCCCGACAAAGTGTTGGCCCCAGCCTACCCTCAGATCGAGATCACGCGTCTCAATCCCTTACTTCCGAGTCTACTACCTTGCCAACCTCGACTCGCTCTCATCTTCCCCCCCGTCAGGCGCTTGCTCGTGAACAACCCGTTTACAGTCGAAGGTACCACTATAGGATTGTTTTTGAGCAATATGCTACGACGATCTATAACGAGCGAAACCTGGGCAATATCATCAATGGTTTGGCTGACGTTGTCCTTGGTAAGTTTTCACTGTTCCCGAGCGTCTTTTTAAATTTAACAAATTGCGGTGATAAAGCCCTTCAGTGTATACATCAGGCTGGCTGGGTTCATCGGGACATCAGTGGGGGTAATTTGTATTGGTGCCCAGAGCAAGATACTGGGCTGCTTGGAGATTTTGAGTATTCTCGGAAGGTGACAGATGAAACTACTCATCACCAAGTACGCACTGTAAGTAATCCCACTTCTTTGGAACCACTTCTCATCCATTCTCCAGGGAACTCCTTTTTTTATGGCTTCCGAGGCGCTGTGCCACGGGTATCTCTTTTTTCAACGACAAGGCCCGCATAGAACGACTAATTCTATAAAGACCAGGGTTTTACGCCGGCACGATCTTCAGGATGACCGTGCCGCCGCAACTGCTGTTCCTACCGAACGTCCTGTTTTTGCTTATAATGCCCTGCATGATCTTGAGTCTGTATGGTGGATTCTCACCTGGGTACTCTTTTTCAACGAGGACGTGGCCCACGCAGCTGCCAACCGTCAGAATCGCCAGGCTCGGATGGACCAACTTTTCAGTGGAGATATGGAAACCACTCAACGTCTACCTTTCTTTAAGGATGATGCGCAGTTGCAAGCTGTCGCGGAATTCATGTCCCCCACTTTTGCACCTGCCTTCACAATTCTCGTAAACTTTTCTGGACATCTAAATACCGCTTATCAGCTTGCGGAGAGTAATTACCCACACATCGAGCCACTCGCATTTCAAGATATTCATCATAGCTGTGCCCAAGCGCTGCAGTCCAAAGCGTTGTTGGCTGACTTGTCGAATATCACCTTGATTCCCGTCAAAGCGCTTCCGCAGGACACTGCACGAGGTAAGAAACGAAGTAGTACCTCCCTCGAATCGCAACCCAAGGCCAAAAAATCCAAGTACATGATTTTTCTGTGAATTTACTTCGGAATTGATGTTTTTATTTTGATTTTAGAACGAAGTCGAATTTGCGTCACGAAACGAAAAGAAGTTAGAACATTTCCACTTTCCGAGAGGTCGCTTTCTTCCCTCTACTACAACGCTCCCATTTGTATCTCGCATCTTCACATATCATGTAGCCTGAATGTAAATTACGACGAGTGAATACATCTCTTTTTAGTATGTTTTGTTCGAAATCAGATCCTCCGTACAGGTTGTATTTAGGTCACGAATACCTGAACCATATTTACAATGATGAATACTTGTCTTATTTTGGCAACAGTTACAGCACCTGATGCGAATACAAGCTGTGGTAATCGAATTAGTTGCCCTACCTAACACACAGCCCTTGCATACTTCCTTTGACCTAGTGCATATCAGTCGTAAGGGAATTTGACTGACACCTTTTTCCTTCTATTTCAAAGTCTTGCAAAATCGAATTTCTTACCCGGGGAGTGGGAGAACAATCCTTCTTCCCCAGTCTTTCCCACGGTATTGTTATATTGTTTATTGACAAAGCCCTGAAGCCCAGTCAAAACCCACACTGGGCTGATCTGGGCATTTGGCGTATATCTGAGTAGGTCTGTGTCTGTCCGTGTATCAACTGTGTATAGCTGGCAATTTTTTTTTTAATTCAATCTCAAATCTATTGGAGAGAAATTCATGCAGAACGGTCTCTAAGTTTGAGTTTGTGACTTAAGTACGCAGCAATAATATGACTTTGGCGCTTGCCAGTGAAAAGCCGCACTGGGCTGATCTGGTGCTAATCCGTGCCTGTCTGTGTTTGGTCTGTGTACAGCTGGCTAAAGGTAGGGCAATTTTTTTTTCAATTCAATCCCGAATCTATCGGTGGGAATCGAGTTTGCGCAAACTCAAGTCAACTGAACATGCAACCATACTTCGAGCAAATTGGCACTTGCAAACATTTTTATCAAGCGGTGAACATGTGACATGATAAAGTTGAAAAAAAAATTCCATCGCTCTTTTGTTCGCTCTTTCATTCTCTTCCTACCATCATCTGCAGGTTGTCAGTTTTCAAGATGTATTATTCAACAACTCCTCAACCCACTTTGGACTGTATAGACTTAAGAATGGATTCGTTGGGCTGGGTCATTCCCAAGGTGAGCTATCCTACCTTTCCTTCAATGAATAATTTATTGAACTATTTTTTTTTGATTAGCTCTTGTTGGCCTGTTGACGTTGTTGTGTGCCGGTATGCCACATGCCATCATTTTCACTAATTTCTGTGCATTCCAAAAGTGAGCTATCTCGACTTTTTCTTTTGAGCTGGTTAATTGACCAATTCTTTTTAGCTGGCCTTCTCAATTTTCCCATGACTATTGTATCTAGCGCTTGTAACTGCGACCTCGTATTACCTTTGTACAGGTGTAATTTATATGTAATCAGTAGTTAAGTTAGTTTGATGTATATGTAGTTACTAGTTTGTATGTCATAGTCTAATATGATTCACTCAGACTATCCCAGATGGACCCAGATGAGAACAGCCTAGAGTAATAGTAATATCACATTGTATTTTGTACAGTTCAGGCCAGATGAACTCATATTATCCCAGAGGAACACAGTTATATACAATACTAAATTTTCACTCTCTGTACGGTTCTTGCCAGATAAACACAGACAAGAACAGCCTGTACGGCTGATATCTGGAATTTCTGGGAAAACAGCTGATCTCGGACGATCACAGCTGGAACATGACTTTTTAACATATCATCTCGGCTCAACCCAGTGCAGGTTTTCACTGGGCATGACTTTTTAACATATCATCTCGGCTCAACCCAGTGCAGGTTTTCACTGGGCCTGAAGCGCTGAAGTCGCGGTCATCCAAGTGGATCGTGCTTGGAGAAGTGAACTGCACAGGTATAATTTCTGTTGTCTTCCGATACACATTCTGATTCTCTCGAGTCTTTGAGGCTAAGATTCCAGTACTCAAACGATTCGTCCATCAAGCTGAGAATCTTGGCGGACAACAATGAGAAGCGACATGTATCCACCTAATTTTCCGAAAAAAAAACTTTGATGGTATTTCGACGCGTCCGATTGTGCGATATTATGGATGACAATGGCGATAAAGAACCTAACAAATTAAACTCTTGCAGGTGGAAGATATAAGAAGGATAGTGCACACAGAGGCACTATCATTCTCGCCCTCGATATCATCTATACAGCACAGCTCATTTTCTTTTAACTCTACTCTTGGAACAACCGGGCCGATAGTATGCCTCTCACCCATGTGACCGCGTCTGGCGGCGATCTTGCCACTGAACCACCACGACCTAAAACCAATCCTCCCAATACCCCGGCAAGGGGAAAGGAAACCAGCTCCTCCGCTTTTCGCAGCTCAAGTAACGTGAAGGCGAAAAGAGATAGTGTCATAAAGACCTTACCCACCATGATCCCAGAAGTGTCGGTTGAGGATTTTTGCACCCACATCTTACCGCCGCTCCCTGAGGCGCTTAAGAGAAGGAAGCTTGGCCAGGTCCTGACAACCTTGAAACATGACCAGAAATGGAAGGATCGGGGCTGGTCTGCTTTCCCCCAAGAACCTGCAGCGAGGAGCGAACACGAGACAGTTGTTTTCAGGCCAATGGCAGATATCTTTCGCGACGTCGTCAATGCAGGAATCAAGCATGGGGGAAGCGCTTTAGAGCAAACTTTCAACATTGCAATGCAGCCGTATGCAGCTCAGGACTCGGATCTAGGACCTGGGTCGCGTCCTGATATCATCTTCGAACGTCTATCTTTGAAGTCGACACACGCTGGGAATACCAAAGGTAAAGGCAAGGCAAGGCAATCTGCCATGCCGGAGGAACGAGATGCAGCCAATTCTTATCTCGTTTATCACCATACTGTTCCACTTCAGGCCAAAAAGGTCAATACACCCGGGAATGCCGACGACGTAAGTGTAATCTAGGTACGATGGCCTTTTCTAACGAAGTATCATTGCAGGATACTGTGAAGCTGGTTTATGATATGTCCACGATTCTGAGGTTGGATCCCTGTAGACGCTTCACATTTGGAATCACCGTCGAGAATTGCGACATGCGGATTTGGCTTCTTAGCCGCGCTGCGCTCGTGAAATCTAAACCATTCAACTTTATGAAGGTATGACGGTTCATTATATTTAGTTTCTGCCTTTCTCATTGCAGTCCTTTTCTATAGGAACCTGAAGTGCTGATACACCTCTTGCTCTCTTTCGCCTTCGCCTCCCCCTCTAAGATGGGATGGGACCCTACCATTAACTTCTCTCACGTTGACGAGGGTCGTAGACAATACACCATCGGAGTCGAAGGGAAAGTCTACACGACTATATCCATTATATTAGACTCTTCCGCTGACAGTCCTTTCGGTCGTGGAACCCGAATCTGGAAAGTCAAAGACCACGAGGGCAAAATTCGTGTTTTGAAAGATCTGTGGCTCGAATTTGACCGCGTACCAGAACATGAAATTTTACAGCGAATCATCGACGACATCAAGAACTTGGATGACCCTGAAGCCCACGACATGGCTGAAATTGTCCGCGAACGAACCCTGACTCCCCTCGCATTCTGCAAAGTCGCTGTTGATGACGCAGTGGATGATACGAAGACTGTGATGATGGGCGGATTCGACTTGGCGGGCCAAACAGTCGTCGATCTCGTTACTGCCCCAACTCCTGCTTCCGCCTCACGGCAAAGTGTTGGCCCCAGCTTACCCTCAGATCGAGATCACGCGTCCTTCTTGCCAACCTCGACTCGATCTCATCTTCCCCCCGTCAGGCGCTTGCTCATGAACAACCCGTTTACAATCGAAGGTACCACTATAGAATTGTTTTCGAGCAGTATGCTACGACGATCTATAACGAGCGAAACCTGGGCAATATCATGAATGGCTTGACTGACGTCGTCCTTGGTAAGTTCTCACTGCTCCAGAGCGTCTTTCGAAATCTAACAAATTGCGATAAAGCCCTTCAATGTATACACCAGGCCGGTTGGGTTCATCGGGACATCAGTGGGGGTAATTTGTATTGGTGCCCAGAGCAAGATACCGGGTTACTTGGAGATTTCGAGTATTCTCGTAAGGTGACAGATGAAACTACTCATCACCAAGTACGCACCGTAAGTAATCCCACTTTTCTGGAACCACTTCTCATCCATTCGCATCAGGGAACTCCTTTTTTTATGGCTTCCGAAGCGCTGTGCCACGGATATCTCTTTTTCCAACAACAAGACCCGCATAAAATGACTTATTCTAGACGCACCAGGGTTTTACGCCGGCAGGATCTTCAGGGCGCCGCAATTGCTGTTCCTACCGAGGCCGAGGGTCCTGTCTTTGCTTATAATCCCTTACATGATCTCGAGTCTGTATGGTGGATTCTCACCTGGGTACTCTTTTTCAACGAGGACGTGGCACACGCAGCTCTCGACCGTCAGAATCGCCAAACTCGTATGGACCAGCTTTTCAATGGTGATATGCAGAATCTTAACCGTCTGGCCTTCTTCAAGGATGCGCATTTGCAAGCTGTGGCGGAATCCATGTCCCCCACTTTTGCACCTGCCTTCACGATTCTCAAAAGCCTTTCCGCTCATCTTAAACATGCTTATCAGCTTGCGGAGAGTAATCACCCAAACGTCGAGCCACTCGCATTGAAAGATATCCATCATCGCTGTGCTGAAGTGCTGCAGTCCGAAGTATTGTTGGCCGACCTGTCGAACATCACCTTGATTCCCGTCAAAGCGCTTCCGCAGGACACTGCACGAGGTAAGAAACGAAGTAGCACCTCCCTCGAATCACAACCCAAGACCAAAAAATCCAAGTAAATGATTTTTCTGTGAATTTGCTTCGGAATTGACGTTTTCTTTTGATTCTAGAACGAAGTCGAATTTGCGTCACGAAACGAAAAGAAGTTAGATCTCCGAGGTCGTAAACACTTCCACCTTCCGAGAGGTCGCTTTTTCCCCTCTACTAAATGCATGTTGATTGTTTTCTCCTCGCATAACAAGTATCCTACTACAACGTACCTATCTGTATCTCGCATCTTTGTACATCATGTTCCCTGAATGTAGATTACCACGAGTATTCTCTTTTAGTATGTTTTGTTCGAAATCAGATCTCACGTAATTTAGGTCAAGAATACCTGAACCATAATATTTACAATGCTACCCTGCTCAAAATGGAGCAGTCAATCAAGGTTCAATACTGAAGAACGAGAAGTCTAGGCACTGTTGCTTCGTTGAATGACTACAATTATTTTTTCGAGTACAGGAACGTCGATGTTACTATCGTTTTGACCGTTTTCCATTTTTCGACTCTTTTGATGTTAGTCCATTATCATCGCCTTCCCATTCTACGTCCATTTCGCGAAACCTCTTCCTCGAACTAATTTCTGCGGGTTCTGAATCGACGTCCATCGAGTCACTTTCATGGACGACACCTCTTCCGCCAAGGCCGCTATAATCCATGGGGGGCGACAATCCAGGCCAAACATTGATGAGGCCGTCTTCCCCGCCTGTAACCAGGACCTGTTCCTATTTATTTGGAACGGTAAAGAAGATGTTTCAGGTAGTAAAACGATCCCTTACCTGTTCATCCCACAGCACGCTCCGCACGACCCCTTGGTGCCCTGCTGTCCACAGGTTGTGTATGTACCAGTCTCCTGTGCCTCGAGATGTCGATAAATCGCTATTTGATAACAAGGCGATGTCCCCTCTGCAAGCAATTGATCTTCAATAAATATTGGGAGAAAAGGATGCACCGTACTTACTCGTTTGATCCTACGAAAACGCCTAGGCGACCAGGCTCAGTAACATTCGAGGACGATGCGGTAATCAGATAATCTGTGACCCACGTCCTCGGTCCACTGTGTAAACATGGAGCGCGAATATCGTGCGATTGAAGGAGATCAAGCTGGATATTTCAACCAAGTGTTACTTTTGGAGAAGATCATTCATTTACCTCTTCCGACCAGGTACTGAACGTCTCCATATCACTTGCGGCCCATATCTGTGATCCATCTTGCATCCAGCCAGCCTGACTGATGCTACAACCCCAATTGCCTACAGTGACCACTGCCTCGTCCTCGTCTGGTTCCTCAGCATTGGAGAGAGAAATTAGGCCATCTGAGGATGCTGTCAGTAGCATGCCAGGCCGCCCTGGAGCAAACTGAACTACAGTAATGTCATCCGAATGGGTACAACTGTGTGAGCGCAGCGGAGCAGCTGGTTGGCGCGGGTCCCTATCGTCGATGTTAACCAGGTAGAGTATATCAGAAAAAAGACAAACCAGAAGAGAACCAAAGCATCATCGCCTTGCAACTCAGTGCCAGCGGCGACAGAATATCCATCTGGCGAGACATCGAAAGCTAGCAGTGGCTGCGATTTACCCAAGTTGGTCACTGTATATCATCTAGTTTCTCAAACCATTTTCCATCCCAGAAGTCGACCCACTTTTTATACCGTGACTCCCGCTACGCTCGTCCCACACCCTCACAGAACCGTCCTTTCCTGAGCTCATCAGTATAGGCCCATTTAATCCAGCGATGACACTGATAGAACGCATAGACGTCGAAGCAACTTCATGTCCTGGAAATGTCTGCATTCTCTGAAGTGTATTTTTCGAATAGATGTGTATAGGACATGTATCTGATTTATTCGCGGAAGTTGAAGTTGAGCCAGAACTCATCGCGGCGTATTTTTCATTCAAGGCTGCTAGGCTGAGTACGTAGGACTCATCAGCATTGCCACTGATTGTTGTTTGGCGCAAAGATGAAGAAGTCGCGTTGAGATGCGGGGACGAGAAGAGAGTCTGCATTCAGGATCAAGCGCTGAAATTTTCCAATGTATAAGCGCCTTCGAATACATGTTCATCAATCCGTACTCTTTTCCATCTATTTGAACAACAGCAGTACTACATGGATGCTTAAACCCAAAGATGCGAACCACGAATTAGAAATTCGTACTATACGCTGTCTTCTACAACAATAGCCTCAACTTCGTCATAAGGACGGTAACGGTGATCTGTCCATGCTATTGCGAAGTTGCGGGCTTGTTGGAGAGACCCGAAAATGAGCTCAACATAATCTCTCTTCCCAGGCGCTGGATTCACACTATATGGCTCCTCCATTGCTTCACACACCTCAGGCTCTTGGATAATAGCGAGAAACTCTCCCTCAGGATCGGGCCCCACTGCACCGGACCGAATATAACAGTCTCATGGATCCTCGATATTGTTGATCTTCCTTTACCTTTGCGGCGTTTCTGGATCGCTCTGGGAGGGACGGGAGGTTGTATAAATTTGGATGATTCTTCGTCAGATTCAGAGCCCGACGAAGCATCGGTTTCAGCCTCCCATTTACTGCCGATAGGAGATTTAGCCGTAGTAGAATGAACGCCTGAATGGTGAGCACTTAGCTCTTGAACCATGACAGATACCGTGAAGGAATGAGGACGGTTTACAGGCTCTTGTTGCCAGCAGAGTTGTGTAATCTCCCAAAGATTTTCGGGCATAGTGTACCCTAGGGTGTCGTCAGGCCGCTCTGGCCGTTCCCCAGCAGACACCTTTATTATTATTCCAGGATATGGGATGGGATGGAAGGGAGGTAAACCTTCAGACCAAAGCTGTATCAAATCATCAAATGGTGCTACTATTCATTTTTGGGAACGCACAGACCTCGCAGCATACGCACGCAAAGGCATAGATATCCGAAGCACAGGTTCTTTGAAATTTCAGGCCAAACTGGTCTGGAACCAAAAGTTCTGGAGCCATCCATGGAGGTGAGCCGCTGCGAACAGAGCTTTTCAACGCTGTATCGGACTCGGTGAATGCTGTCAGTCCGAAGTCTGTCAAGCGAGCATGCCCACGCTTATCGACTAATATGTTCCTCTTCGTCAACGTTAGTAGCATGCAAAGACCACATGCTGTGAATAGCAGTACTAGTACTTACCCCGCACAGGTCCCCATGTACTACATTCTGCGAATGAAGATAAGCCAGTCCAGCAGCGATATCTTTTAGCTGCTAAATCCATAAGTCGTAATACGTACAAAAAATCTCCTGCACTCACGCAATCTATTGTATACATTGAGAAAGGTGACCTCCTCACCATATAGTCTAGGATGCTGCCGTTCCTCATCCACTCGGCTACCATTGCTAGCCTTGGAGAGAATGTGGTCAAATCAATACCAAGGAACGTGACAATATTGTCGTGCTTGAGGTACTGCCATATTAATGCCTCCTTGCAGAACATTTTCTCCATACGCTGTCGCTGTTCATTGGCATCTGGCATATAGTCATGGTATCTCAAAACCTTAAAAGCCACCTCGACATTGGACCCAAGGAGATCAATACGTCTGCCTCGATAAACTTCTGCAAAACCACCATTATTCACTGGATTTTTGTTGATGAGTTTGACTTGGTCGTTATTGATGATCAACTGGTCTGGAAAACGACCAGAAGCTTCTGATAGTCGAATGAGACACTGGTGAGCAGTATTGACAAAGGTAGAGTGATGTTCGGCTGGAAATTTTTTGGGGAGTCCGTAAGTCAAGATCTAATGAAGAGTGAGTTCCGAAGCAGAAGCTAATTAGCAAATGACAGTACCGAGTCAATGAGATTCATGATCTGTATTGCTTCAGCCTCGCTGAGAAGACTTATATCCTGTTTATATGTGTCGGATGTAAAGACCTTTAGCAGTTCTCGTGCTGTCTCTACGTCATCTCTCCTCAAAACATGTCGAATGCGACTTGGATGGAGGACGTTAAGTTCTATCAGCCACTATGGCATTGACAGTTAGAAAAGTATATTTCCGCAAGGGTCAACGTACATTTTCAAGCTGACGGCGTGTTTTTAATGTACCGACAAGACTGGAAAACATATTCGGCATGAGGATATGGGAACTTGTAGGTTTGTTTTCTTGGTCAAAGAAAGACTTCGCCTCCAAATAAACCCTAAATAAAGATAGTTCAAGATGTATCGAGTTCAAAATTAATGATGACTTTACTTTTCACGCTCCGAACCAAGGGCACAGTGGATGCTCTCATGCAACGCTTGGAGCGAATGCTAATAGCTGTTAACCATGTCTGTGCTTGAACTATATAGGGGCCACATACTGAATGAAGTTCGAAATTCGACCCAAGTCTAATGTTAGAATCCATTTTGATCATACCAGAGATATAAATGGTTTGCGCAAAGTCATGGATCTTCCAACCCTCCCTGACCGAAAGCCCATGGAAAATCGCAGAAAAACTAATGGCAAGGATCTTCACGAAGTCCAGCCCATCATACACCTGTAGTTCTTGCATGAGCTTGAAGACCTCCTTTGCTATGGCTAGTGTTTCGATACCATGTATGACTACACAGATTGGATATTGGAAAGATATGTTTTGTTGTGCTGCAGACTCCTCTAACGCAAGGCGAAATGGTCCGATTGCCAAGTGAGCACCTATGGCTGCGCTAACTTTATCGCGATAGGACCTGTAGGTCAGATATACGGGGGACATGTATACTAGCGCTTCGAGGTAGCCCGGGACCTCCAAGGCTAACTGATAGCAAGTATGCCAGAAGATAGTCTGGCAAGCATTGACACTGACAAACACTGGCTTCCAATGACTTTTACTCTGCCCGGCGGGCGAGATATCCCCATGAAAGTCAATCATGTTCGGATTCAAGGATGTACCCTCGGGAGTCGTCAGCCACATATTGCGACATCCTTTTTGAACAGTCCAGGCACCGACTTCCGGAAGGTCTGTAAATGTCCTACCAGTCGCTATATCTTGAGATTGAGGATACCTTGTTCCGTGGGTCAAGTCATTCAACCGCCATAAGACTAGATAAAGTCAAACTTCAGAAAGTATCGAAAGAACTGAAAATCTATACTTTGTCTTTTGATTCGTTCCATAATGACACCTTTGGGCAGGAGGATGTTTAATACACGTATGACCGTGTTAAAGGTTATGGCTGCCTAATCACTGATTCGTCAGTTGGTGTACACCTACGATACTTCTTGTGAGATATGACTTGCCAAGGCGAGAGGATGCAAACACAGAATGCCAACAATGAAGGAAAGGCTAAAGATGATAGTCAGTTCTTGTAAGGGCTACAGCGAGAATGAAGGTTCCAACATCGCCAAAAATGCCATTACAATCTAAATAAGCTTTAGGAAAAAGAAGTCAACGAGCCTACTAGGATTCCTCACCAGACCCACATAATTCGATGTAAGAAAATCATATTCCGCTTCGTCAGTCCCATTATAGAATTTACCGTGCGCAATTATCAGGTTGTATAACTCTGTCAGCCCCCATATCATGAATAATCCTATTGCCAAAAGAAACCATTCGGGGTCACTTGTGCACCAAACCGTCGGAAGGAAGGAAGGAAGGAAGTCAATTACTCGGCACGGTCCAAGATCTGAACGCCGGGGCAGCCGAAGCTCCCATGGTGCGGCACAAGCACCATGGTCTTCGGGCTGACTGCCGTCAGACAGGGACGAGCTCGCAACTAGCTCTAAAACTGCTGCTGTAGATCCCTGGCTGGCGACAGCCACCATTTACTTACAGTACAGGCATTGTACATACTTATTTACAATGTTATGTATTTATCATTTTTATAAAATATCAAATATCTGTTTTTCGAAGGGCATGATTGCATTCAAAGAGTGCATGTTCAGAAATAGTTTGTAGAATCTGTATATGCGCTTCTTGTCAGGTATTTGAAAAGGATCTCTGTACAAGTGAGGCTCGAGTCACTACAGCCAGGAATGGTCCCAGCAGTTTGAAGAGAAATGATGCAAAAGATGAAACCAGCCGTCGTGATCGAAGCTACATGTCGACAGTAGAAGCTGGCCAGCCTCAGCCAGGCTTGAGAGAGAAAATACAAACGCATGATTCTAGTACTGGTAGCTGTTCAGATGGCGACAGGAATAACCTAGTACGGCCCGTCGGCCCTTACCCTTACCCCCAGCTGGTATTACCTAATTACAGCTACGAAATCGTAGAATAGTTTCTAAAAGACGTTATTTACTATGGTCCGTCAAGAAGTGCTCACGGTCAGGAAGCTTGTGCAACTTCAGAAATGCTTAAAAACGTCGGTTCCCGTCACCCCACAGATTTGAGGATTTTTTGTAGACTCGAGCCAGTAGTTTCTTGTTGACACTTTGATGACTGACAATCAGCCGTGTTGATTTTACATCACAACTCTACAGCAGGGACTGGTTCAAGTCTAGATTTTTTGTAACAATATTTAGATACTTCATAATGATTTTATCTACTCAGATTGATCAGGATTGATCTTTTGCGAACAGGGCTCAAATATCGAGCAGAGTGTTCAGAATGGTGAGTATGATTTCTACATCAATCGCCAGGAAGACTGCTGAGATGACTTCAGAGGGTTATTCAATAAAGGGCCAAGTTTTAATTCCTACGAGAATCCGTACAGTATTCATGAAACAAGAAGCAAAATAACGAGTAGCCTGCGAAAACCGGCAAGAGTTTTGGCTGCTAAGCCCCAGTGAGAAGTCAGTCAAATCAGAGCGATTGGCAGTGATGAGCATGCCCATGTTTACCGACTAGTATGTCCCTCCTCATCAACGTTAGTAACATGCAAAGACTATGGCATACACTGCGAATGGCACTGTAGTACTTACCCCGCACAGATTGCCAGATGGGTGACAGGAAAGGATTCTCACGTCAAACACACCAGGAGTTGCGGGTATATGCTGTCCTCAAGGCTAGCCAGAGTGAAACTTAGCTGGGTGTCAGGCAAGCGGAGTAGGTCTGGGGTGCATGTATCCATCTCCACATAGAACCAATCCTGGAGATATACCAGAGTCGGGAGAGCGTCACAGACCGTAGAGCATGTGGCTCGCGCAGCTGCTTGCACGGTCCAAGTGTCAAGTGGGGTGCGCACCCTAAAGCGGTTTCTTGTGATGTTAGCACTCGCCGAGGCTTAGCGCTTAGTTACCGGGTTAACCTTCTACAACTCCCGTCTCGAATATTCTGAAACAAACAGGGCGGGTCCATTGGGCATGGCCCGTGATATACAACTGATAACTAGCTTTCACGACCTATGACAGCACCAGTTTACGACCGGCACTTGGATCCACATGAGTCTAAAGATAGGTAACTATTTGCTTAATCGAGAAGGTTCAGAGGATTGAGGCCTGAGGTAAAGGTCAGATTATTAATCTCCCAAACGCAAGTTTCTCCCAGACACAATGCTCCACAGATTGTCAGAGCAGTGGAAGAAGCATGACAGACTTCCATCATCGGTGCACCCTAAAGCGGTTTTGTAATGTTAAGTAGCACTCGAGGGCTTAGTTACCAGGCTAAATTTTTACAACTCCCGTCTCGGGTGTTCTGAAACAAGCATTGACGGTAAGTATTGGTCACTGTGGCCCCTGACAACTAGGTGCTTTCGTGGCACCTATAACAGCACCATTTTACGAAGTGCATGGATCTAAAGATAGGAAACCTTTGGCTTAGTCGATAAGACGACTCGGAGGATGAGGTTAGATCATTATATCTTCCGGACGCAATGTACCACAGCAGTGGAAAGGGTAACGTAGTAGGGGGAGACTTCTACCGCTGGCATCAGCCTGAGCGGTTTACTCGAACCGCTGGGCAATAGACAAAACCAGACTCCTGTTTCTTGGCTTGAGGGTTACACGAAGATAACCCCAAAGGGAGTATTGAAACGGAATGTTATTGGCCATTTAAGTGGGGAATTCATGCCCATGGCTCGCAACAGACTTGGACGAAAAGGCAATCTATAGAATAAATTCATATGCACAGATACCGTGCATCCTACCCTTACTACCCACCTCTTACCCACTTCAACTCCCCCATCACAATGTCATTTTTTTCGTGTCTTCTATGAACTCTTCACCCTGAAATTCTGCCAGATTCATCGGGTTCATATCCACAAGTTGGAATTACAGTAATAGTCCTGTGCAACGAAGGAATTCATAAACGGATGTTGAGCGGGGAAACTTCAACCACTTACTGGATGTTGATTCTGTGTTGTGTTCAACGACCAATTGGCCCATAGTCCCGGGACGCGATGGAACTAAAATTCCGTGTTTAATTACGCAGCAGTGTGATTACATTCCTCTTTGGGGGTTCTTCTTTCGGAAGAAGTTTGATATGAGGGCATATACTGTTGGCCAAATTCCAAGAATTTCACAGTTGAGTCACCCACCAAATTTCGGCTGACATGCTGGAACACCGAATGAAAGAAAGCTATCTTGATCACGCACTGGACAGCATCCTTATTGGCCGCGAGGGGAAATGAGGTGCGGTTACGGCGTCGCTGGCACTTTTTTCACATTCGCAGGTAGTAGGAACCTATGCGAAACTCATTAGTAGGACGGGGAGAGTCGAGACAAAGGAACATGAACGCGACGGGTTGCATATGTAATTAACGTATTCATTCGTTTCCAAGAAGTTGGTGGGCAACGACGGCTAGATTGCAATTGGCGCAAGGAATATCCGGTAAGTGGATCTAGTTTACGATGGAACGACGAGAGCTATGAGTGCTTTAGTTCATGCTCAAGCGCCGAAAGAATTCAACAAGCGCCAGGCTAGTAACTGACTTGACAGTGCTTCTCCGCGTTCCCCTTGGCTAGCTGTTCAACTTGTATGTATACAAGAATAATGATCGCCACCTTTTTTAAGTAGATTTTGACGGTGATGATGGCCTCTATGAAAGTGTCCCTTATACCGTCACTGTCCTGCTAACACTCATATTGGGTAGTATTACCGCCTTCCCTGCCAGACCCTTGCAAAAAATTGTCCAAGCTAAATTCGGATTCGGACGCAATACTGTCAAAGATAATTTCCGCAGTGTGATTATGAGTTGTAGATCTCTCTAAACCCACTCGGGCTTACCTGTTTTCAATCCGCACTAGCCGCGTCGGACCCAGGTCCCACTCTGAGTCTCGCTGCCACGGAGCTGTGCAAGTCATCGTGTGACTCTTTTTCAGCTCGTCATAACCGGAGTCGGTCAGTCGGTCTGGGTCGGTACGAGGAAGAAGATCAAACATCGTAAGCCCAGTCGCGTCGCCACGGCAGCTAAGGAATCACCATCTTCCGAAGTTTACTTGATGAAAGAACAATCGGTTGAGCTAGATCAGGTAAT
This sequence comes from Rhodocollybia butyracea, assembly GCA_015501585.1. NCBI lineage: Eukaryota > Fungi > Basidiomycota > Agaricomycetes > Agaricales > Omphalotaceae > Rhodocollybia > Rhodocollybia butyracea. Next base: position 1,487,552 of record JADNRY010000001.1, read on the forward strand.
TAAAGCCGCTATTGAAGCACAAGACTCGCGTGGCTGGCAAGAGTGAAATTAAAAATCTACTAGTACTATGTACTACAAGTCTCAGTGGCAGCTGTGGCTCAGTCAGTGCGACTGTGCTGAACGGAAACACATGGGGACCGAAACATGCTTCATTCACGGAGAAACGTCAAAGAGTCACCAGAACGACGGGTTTTGATCCGGTTGCAATTACGTTATCTGCCTCATTGCCTTTTGTTCTCCTATAAACTGAACAATGACAATCTCTAAATTTCTCAATTCGCCTTGTTCTCGTCATCATCCAATTGTTATTTGCGGGCTACTTATATTCAACGCCTTTGTCCTTGTCCTCCTTTATTCTTTCTTCCTTTCTTTTTCTTTATCATGTCGGCACCATCGTACTCTCTGCCGCCTACGACCAACGAGCTAACCCCTTCTCAGCGTTTACGCTTGGTACGCTCAACTCGTAAACTTGGCGAGATGCTAGGCGAAACTCCAGTCATCAACTCTTCATCAGAGTTTGTTCACAGTTCTAACCCTTCGACTTCTATCTCTGCACGGCCTACGCACGTACCGCAGAAGAAATCTAAAGCTCTTCCTCGCCCTCTTGTATTATCATTACATTCAGTTCCTGCTGCTCTGACTCCCCCTAAATCTGCAACCACACCGCTATCACCTACAAGGTCTGCTAACATGGTGTCTTCACCTTATGATGACTTCGACTACCAAGACGATCAGGTTCAGGCTAGGCGGAAACGCATGGCGAAGCTTACTCGTACCCTTGGGGAGAATATTCCTCCAGAGCTAGTATTCCGCTCTCTTTCGCGGCCCCGTGGCAGCTCTATCGACTCTGGCAGATTGGCTGCCGCTTTCAAAGTCACGGTCATGAGCCCCAATAGGTCCGTTGATACTTTCAACCAGGATATTCCTTCTGCCGAGCTCCCGAAGAGTATCGCACTTGTAAAGACGCAGTCGTCGACTCTGATGTCACGCAGCGCGTCGCTGCAAGCTCCGCGCTCTCCTGTCAGCAAACGATTGCTGCGTCGGGCTCATGACCATGCTCATTCATTCGGTTTGGAAGAACTTCGTTCTGTATCACCTCCTTTGAGCGGTCGTAAATCCACCGACACTGTTCATTCTACTGCTTCTGATTCCTCATGCTCGTCCACTTCGAGCGACTGGAAGAGGACTTACAGGAAGGAAGCCGGCTGGAGTGGCGAATGGAATCGGCCGGATATGACAGAGGTTATGAATCGGCTCAGAGGTCTGAAGGCTACTTGAAATGAACGGGCGGGCGTGCCTTCATAGCGAGGCCGGTCCTCTTCAAAAATCACTGGTTCCACCCCTTCTACAACCCATTCTAATTCTTAATTCGACGTGTCCCGTCGCTACTACTACCCATTACTTTTGTTTGCATCAGACAGTGTATCGACTTCCATTCTTGCATGACTTGTATCATTTGACATTTCTTTGTTCTATCTTTTGTTTCTTTTCATTGGGGTTGTCGAAGGCTCTGTATAACCTGTACTCTTACTTGCAGGCGGCTCTAGCAGGCGTGCCGTCCAGCACTCTGCAGTGCAGATTCGACGAATTTTCACGAACATACATATTGGTTACTTCGAGTAATTCCACACTCGTTCTTAATTGACTGCTCATCTACTACCACTATCTCTGACAAAGCATATACATATACCATTGCACTATACTTTCTCCTGTAAGTCGCCTCTGAGGCCGGGCGGGACGCCCAATCCAAAGATTTGACAAACTTAGACAACATGCCAAAATGACAGACAGACGTTAGTGCAACTGAGATGACTTTCGGATTCCCCATGTAGAATCACAGATACTTTAGACATCGGTCCACAATCGATGGTAAGTAAGCCAACCTACATCTTTATGGTAACTGACTTATGATGAGGTATGGGTCAACTGTGGAGTTGGTGAGTAAGTACTAGTACTGCGATATCTGACGGCAAGAATAATTTTAGAGATGGAAGCCACGGCTTACTTCTCCCCCTTACTTAGAGTTCGGCTGTTGCTTTGTGGGACCCCGCTGCAAAGTATATTATTACTACCTGGATCCGAAGGCTGCGTCCTGTAGTTCCGGGATACCCTCAAGAGGTCCGAGGATAATGTAACTGCCGGTCGACTTAAGCTTTGGTTCGTGTAGCCAAAAATAATCGGCACAATCTTTCAGTATAGCCGTATCATTCTACTAGTGACGATCTGGTCTACTAGCAATAGTCTAACGATCTGATTCTCATTGATTTAATGAGGTACGAGGTACAATGATATGACTACTACCAGAAAAATTTTATGTTCCTCGTCAGGCTAGAAGATAATTAGGACGGATCACAACAAGTTCAAAACTCGGGAACTATAGATTCCGCACTTAAGGTACGTTGCGGAATCTCCTTGAAAAAACACGCTTTGACCTCCGCGCCGCTTGATTGCCGTAGCTTGATGGGCTTTTCGTTCAAGCGCTTAGCCATCATGGCAAGCTCAAACCCCAGCGCGCATGCAAAACCTAACAGTTTGGATAGCACTTTTTCTGAACAGTGTTTCCATGTTGAATATTACACAGATGGCTCCAAGATGTCTCAAAACCGACATTATCGTCCTCAAACGAAAGTACTCGAAGGCAGCAAGGGACCTAGCTTTGCTAAATCCTCAAGGCCAACACATTGTAAGCTGCCCCTTTGTATATAAAACAAGCACAGCTCATTGAACTAGTTCTTTGCTTACCTCTAGTAAACATTCGTTATTCTTGGGGAAATATCGAGTTCTCAAACTCCATATGCACGTAGGGCCATCATCCAGATTTACAAGAAAAGGTCACTCGATTCCATTCATCATTACTTCGAGGCAAAGTCAAAGGACTGGATCCTTCTATTCTTATCAAACCACGGCGATTACACTTTACTTTAGGTGTAATGTCTCTTTCTTCTGTTCGGCGCCCAGACTCGGCCGATTCTACATCTCACACCGTTGAATCTGCATTAGAGCTTTTGCGATCACTTCAACCTCAGTTGACTTCGCTATGCTCGACCGGAAAGAGTGGGAGCCTGCAAGCCTCATTAGAACGAATTGGCGCCTTCGAGTCGAAGAATGGAGCTAGAGTTTTATGGGCTAGTCCTCAAGAAGATGAAGGATGGTCAGAATCTGATGAGGAACGCGAGGAAAGACTGAAGCTCATTCGTGTTGCAGGTGTGACTATCTACTACTCTTTTGTCGCCCGATTCTGAATTTTGCCGATTCTGATCAAAATTCAATGCAGAAATAGTCCATCGGACATTTAAAGATGCTGGATATATCACGGAAGATAGGCCATTGAAGGTCGGCTTTTCATCTGTATCTTTGTGGCGCATTCAACCATCGTTTTTTCTTAGCTGCATTGCACTCTCATCAATACCAGCTACCGCAAACCATCTTCCAGGAGATCCGAGCCCTTTTCATTCACCGATGTATTGGCTTCGGATGCATTATCGGAGCTTCGGACAAATTCAATCGGTTCCGCGAAAGCTTCAGACAGGATCGCTCGCGTGTCTTTTGGAACATACAGTATACCTGAGATTCAGCTGTGTGTGATGGGAAGCCATGGACCAGAGGACGAGTATGTCGGTTTGGGAGGTATTTCGTGTACTGCGGCTGCAGCCATCGTTGATCAAAATTAGAGATCTTTGTACTTCTTGATGATACGAGTTTCCTTGGAAGTTCAAATCGATTCTGGCAGTAAATACGATGACTCTGAGTATTTTGCAGGAACTATTGTTGGTAGTAAATGAGTTGCGCAACTTCAACGAGATCACAACCTGGAAAATATTATATGTTTTATCTCAGAATTTTTCTCGAATCAAAAGACACGCTTTGACCTGGACCACCTCGGTCCCACGTTGATCAATGATTGCCACCTTGCTGGGCTTTTCGTCAAAGCGCTTAGCTACGAAGCCCAGGACGTACCCAAAATCAAACAGTACTAGTCACACTTTGCTGAAAAGTCTTTGCATGTTGAATATTACACAGATGGCTCCAAGAGGTTCAAAAGTTATTTCAACCAAGAACCCAAGCCAACACATTGTGAGCTGCCTTTTTGTATATCATAAACAAGCATAGCTCATTGAACTATGTAGTTCTATGCTTGCCTCTAGTAAACATTCGTTATTCTTGAGAAAAAATCGAGTTCTTGAACTGCACATGCACGTAGGGTCACCATCCAGATTTACAAGAAAAGGTCACTCGATTCTATTCATTATTACTTCGAGACAAGGTCGAAGGAATAGATCCCACTATTCTTATCAACCCACGACGATTACACTTTACTCTAGGCGTAATGTCTCTTTCTTCTCAGGATCCAGATGGAGACTCGGCCGGTTCCAGTTCAACTACATCTCGCACCGTTGAAGATGCATTAGAGCTTTTGCGATCACTTCAGCCCCAGCTGACTTCGCTATGTACCACCGGAAAGAGCGGGAACCTACAAATATCATTAGAACGAATTGGCGCCTTCGAGTGGAATAAAGGAGCTAGAGTTTTGTGGGCTGGTCCTCGAGGAAATGAAGGATGGTCGGAATCTGAAGAGGAACGCGAGGAAAGGCTGAAGCTCATTCGTGTTGCAGGTGCGATTGTCTACAATTCTTTTTTCCTCGGATTCTAATGCAACCTAAATGTAGAAATGGTCCATCGGACATTTATAGGTGCTGGATTCAGTGAAAAGAGGCCGTTGAAGGTTGGGTTTTTGGCTGTATCTTCCCGGCGCATTCAACTCGTCTTTTTTTCTTAGCTTCGTTGCTCTATCATAGCTACCAGCCGCCGCAAGCCAACTTCCAAGATATATCAGCTCTTTTCGTTCACCGATGTATTGGCTTCGCTTCAGACAACTGCAGAAGGTTCCGTGAAAGCTTCCAACAGGATCGCTCCGGTGTCTTTTGGAACTTACAATATACCTGAGATTCAGCTGTGTGCGATTGGAAGCCATGGACCAGAGGATGAGTATGTCAGTTTGGGAAGTATTTCCAGTGGTCTATTGCAGCTGGAACAGAAGGAGTCGATATTGACCAATATTAGAAATCTTTGTACTTCTTGATAGTGCCAGTTTCCCTAGCAGTTCAAATCGGTTTTGGCAATTCTCTACCCCATTCTTGATATCTAACCCAGGCATCGAGAGCCGGAAAGCTGGGAGATTTGGGGCTAGGAGGGAAGGTTATTGCTGGCTTGGCCTGATGGCAACGAGACAGAAGATACAGCAAGGCTAATGTCAGAGATGCAATTCTAGATAAATCAAAGGAAAGATGACGCAGGAATTATCAATGAAAGAAGGAAGGAGTGAAAGTAATTTTTGTGTGGTTTCTTATATCGACTTTACTGATTCCTAAAATAATACTAGACCCTTCGACTATGGCAAGCGAAGTCATGCAAAGATAAGACGAGCCTGGGCCAGTAGTAAATCAAGCTCGCTGGAAGTAGTACACCTTCTCGACGCTATATGAACTTTCGAGTAAGCTACGAAATGGCTTAGCCCAGAAGTTCTTTTCGGCTGACTTGACTATGCTTTGCATGCGTTTCCCCAGCAGTCGTTTCACATAGTCTTTGTTACCCTGGGTTACCTCGGCCTTGAGATCATGAGAGCTGTTGTGATTTGAGAAGGGGATTTGAGGAGTTCATTTTTCTTCCCAACACGCTTTCGCTGCTGGGGTGATTGGCGATGACTTTTTGCTGGTGATTCGTTCCAGTCTTCAACCTTGGTGCATCAGATGACATGAGTGAACGTACGATTGTTTTTCTGGCTTTCGAGCCTCCTACTTCAGATATCTGCCCACGTGTCTTGGTTGTAACTATTATCACAGGCCGCAGAAGGACGCATGCACTCTAGTAGCCTCTACAGGTCCAGATCACACAGTGAAATTTCCTGGGACAACCCTTGAGATCTTGAGAGTTGACCTATAAAGTTTGAGGGGTCTTCTTGCACGCGTGCGTACCTCGATTATTCTACTTTGAAATTTTGCTCAGATAGTTCCGCCTAGCGTGCCTATTGTTCAACTAAGTTCAAACACAACCGCTCGTTGTTCAATCTATCATCGTCTGCATCTTCATCATCCCATTGCCAAGAACTATCCTTCAGCAGACCTTTCATACAACGACATCCCTATATTCCATTCATCTTGACGTGGGAAACGGACAACTGACTAAGAAATAGAGAACATGTAGCCCTTGGTCCAACGATCCGCGAAGTCGTCTTCAGCGTAACGTTTGGGGACTTCTCTGGACAAATTTCGCTGGAGTTTACAAAGTTGGTCTTGCATGACATGCGCGTTGTGGAGCAACAAATCTTATACTTGGATAGCGAAGAATGCATCGGGAAGGACATCCTGCAGTTGGATGATTTTCTGGTACTTCAACGTCTAAGTGGGATCTAAAAGAGTGCATCGTGTTCGCGTTCCCGGTGCTTATTCCAGGCTACTCGGCCTCCTTCCACAAGGGCTTACATGGGATAGTTGTGAAGAAAGGAATGTTTCGAATTTCACGTACTGACCCTGTACGCAGCAGTGCGTCCAAGTGACACCCAAAACTAGTAGGAAAATACAAGAAAAATACAAGAAAAATACAAAAATTAGTTCAGTCGGCTGTTGCTGAAATCAAGTCTCGTGCCTGTGCGTCGCGGAATGAAATGGAAGATATGTACGGCACAGGGTGGCTGAAATCGGGCGTTGATTTTAACAAAGAGATCAGGATAACATCAGTAAGCACATACCGAAAAAAGGTCTTGGTAAAGTCTCCCGGGATGTCGATTTCGTTGCCTTCATTGTCTTTGGCCTTGCGTAGATCAAGTGTGGCCAGTACATACGCAATAGCAAGCCAAACAGTATTGTCACCCATGTAACGGCCAACACAAACTCTGTGAGGTAGAGATACAATTCAAGTCAAAGATAGTTATTAACAAGCTGACAGACCTTCGCCCAAAACCATAGGCATAAATGTCATTAATGCTCGTAAATGGTCCAGACGGAGAGTCAAGGAAACGTTCGGGATAAATTTATCGGGTTCGGAGTACACGTTAGGGTCTCGGTTCATAGCCCTAAAGAACGTTTTCAGCCCATAAGTTATGGAAAAACTCGAAATGCACAAGATCTACCAGACATTGGGAATAACCACACATCCTGAAAGGAAGACACTGGGATTAATGCCAAGCAGCACCAGAGAAAAGAGTGACACCTTTAGGAATGTGGTAACCATTATAATAATCGTCTTCAGTTGAAACATGGCTGATTCCTACCAAATCCTAAGAATCACTAGTCATTTTGAAGGGGGATCTCTTACCAAGTGGAACAGGTGGGTGCAAGCGCATTATCTCACGATAGATAGACTCGACGTAAGGAAGCGACTTTCGGTCCTCAAAGGTGGGTAGTCGAGTTCTTCCAATGACACGATCGATTTCAGCCCGTCCTTTGGCTTGAACGTCAGGATGTAGAGTTATGGTTAGAAGAAATGACGTGATGGAAGACATTGCCTGTTGATAGCCTGATAAGTTTCAAATATTAGTCCGAGCGGACACTGTACCGTATCCGAGGCAGCTGAGGATTGAAATGGCCTTTGATTTAGTAGGTTCTGCAAGAAAATTGTGCGTAGAATCTCACCTATGAAGCTAGTGGAACCCATGTCCTTGATCATCTCAATATCTGCTGGCGAACCCTCATTTGCGAGTGCTAATTCAGCAACAACAGATGTACCAGTGCCAAGTTTCTGGAAGGATGATAAATCCTTGTCATGTTGGAAATGATCGCACTCACCAAGTTATTCACTGCCCTATCAAATGGGATAGTGTTGAAGGCACCAAAATTTTCTCGAAGTTCAAGTACTGTCTGTTTGAATCCACAGCCAGGGAAGAAAGAGGGCATGAAGCGCAACCATGGAAATCGTTCGAGAGTAGGGAAGCCATTTGAAAATATTTGTGCGAATATATCAAGCGCTTCTTTTCCCTTTCGGGAAAGAGGATCATCATGTCCAATATCAAGCCCATATAATGAAGCATACATGACGCTTTGGGAGAATCTAGTTGGACAAAACATTTAGCTGTAGTATTTTTTAGATATGCTAGTAAAACATACATCAGGGCATGCTGCATGATCTGCTCCGGTGTAGCTACTAGGCTACGTGTAAGATCAAGGACTTTCTTATACTGGGCGGGATAGAAGCGACTGGTAGCAGATTGACGATAGATCTGATTGTAAAGCTTCCTGTTCGTTCGCCACTTCGCTGAATGTCCCTGCCATGAAGAAAAGAGGGGAGACGAGATAAATGAGATTGTTGTGAGTCTAGCTGGTGGGTTACCTGCAGTGTAAGCACACGTTCTCCTTCGCATCTTATGATTATATATTAGAGAAAACTCTGTTGAGACTGAAGCATCCGACTTACAGGATCGTCGCCCAAGATGTTTCTCTACCCGAGTAGATGCGCGCGCGCTTTTCTAGCAGATCTATGGCAGTCCGAGAGTTGTTGGTTATGAGAATATTCTTTTCACGGATATAGACAAGGTCCCCTGAGAAAACGCCATCCGAGAATCAGTACATAAGCGTAGACACTCGACTGTAGAGTCGGTAACCGACCATATTCTCTACCCCACTCTTGATATTTGACCCAGGCATCAAGAGCCGGCAACTCGGGGGATTTGGGACCAGGCGGGAAAGTTATTGCAGACTTGGGATGATGGCGGCGACAAAGAAGATACAACAAGGGTAATGCCAGAGACGCAATTCCAGACAAGATGAAAGGCAGAGATGACGCAGAAGCCATAGTATAGAAGGAAGGAAGGAAGTAAATGAAATTTTTATGATCTCCACCTTATATCGACGTTGTCAATTCCTCAAATCACACTAGGCCCGGCTATTACAAGAGAAGTCATAAGATAAAGCGAGCGGGGGCCTGCCGTTTGGTCGGATCACCGGTTGTGATCGCATCAGAGATGGGTCTGACTTTGACAAAAAAATCCGATTTTTTAAAATTGAGATAAGTACTCGCTGACTAGATAAGTACTCAGCTAGAAGCGTAAGTAACAGTCTCCCATGAACATAAATACAGCAACGTACTCTCAGAAGTGTACAAGTAAACGACTGAGGGCCAAAGGACAGCTAGTCCAATATATGGCTAAGTACTCGAAACTGCCAAGTATAAGGAAATCGGATCAAAGAAGAGGAAAGGATAAACGAAAGAAGAGAGGAGAAATATCGGCTCCCCCTGGGGGATAAACCTACTCGGCTCCGCCATAGGACGGGGTTCCACACGGCCCCACGCACACGGCCACGCCACAGCGAGCTCAACCCGCAAAGAGGAAGGTGAACCGTAGCGCGCTGTGGGGGAAGTAGGTGTGCAGATACAGTCATGTACACTGGGTAGACTACTCCTCATCGCTCCTCCGTGCCACTGTCCTCCATGCCTTCCAACCCTCATTCCGTGAACCTCCTCCAACACCCTCTTACCTGATAGATGTACTTAGCTGTAGGTATCACCTGTGACCAAGACGGTCTAAGTTAAGACGAAACGTTGCAACATTTCTGCCTTGAATTTCCATCACAACTTGTGTGTTTTTGATGCGCTTGAGTCTACTTAAGTTTACTCTTTTCCTCAGCAATGAGCATCTCAGTGTGACCGTCCATCTCAGGACGTTGGTGCGTTCTCCTGAGATGCAGGTCTACTACTTGCAATGATTCAATGAATGAGTAGTTGGTGACAATCAATAATAAACTCACCCCCTGCCCGATATATATTTCAGAACAACAAGGTAGTCCTATAGTCATTGCAGCTCGAGAAATTATCACTGCATGATGTTCGGCCGTGTGGAACAACGCGTACGCGCCCAACCTCATAGGCCACTTTTATACATGCTCAGATCAATCTCTGCCGCAATGTGGATATAATTCGAATTCATATATAGAGAGTGATAAGTAGTCTCTTATAAGCAGACAGAACACGATGATAATAATAAACTGATGTGTGTAACGAGTGAGGAAGTTCAAGTTTTTTATTGCAAGAATATAAGATTTGTGTGCATCATCGTCGTAGTTGTACATGGCCCCGTGGGAACTAGCAGACTGTGTACACATATGTATTATGGATCGTCGGTACATAACGAGTCTGCCTAGGTGACTAACAATAAGGGGGAATGGCTGTACAGTGTAAGGTCACACTTAGTAGGCCCTACTTGAACAGAGGCAATATTTGTCTGGTGATGTTACATGGCTACCGTATGTCAGAGTTCGGGGGAGGCTCAAGGGATAGCGACCTTTGAGTACTTGGCAAGAGCTAAATTTAAGGTTGATACTTTAACTTACAGTACGGGTTACAGCATTTTCGGATCGGACTCATCGGCACGGATCAATATACCACGTGATATGATTCTCAATTTTGGTCTTGTCCGGCCCTGCAGTTGGTTCCTTGGTCTGCCACAGTCTACCACTCGTACTCAGCTACTCAGCGCCCAATCCTGCGATTGCTGTTTAACCTTCTCGCCGAACACTGGGCTCTTTTTGGGCTTCTGGTTCAAGCTGTATCGCTACAAGACATCTATATATTAACGCTTCCCTCTTGTACTAATAACAAGCTGTCGAAACGGCCTCGCGACTTCTTATTTTAACTGTTCTCTTCTTTTCTCAACACTCTGTGCTGGGCACCTCAGACGCTAAACTCTTACGTCGTTAAACTTTTCGGACGCGCTCAGTTAAAGTTTGGTGAGCTTGTATCTCGCGAAGAAATCCATATTTCAACCTGAAAACTTTGTAGTTTTTGCTTCCTTCTCTCCCGCCTAAAGCTGTTGGAAGGGAACACTTTTTGCTCAGGCTTTTGTCTTGAAGTGTGTGCACTGATTTTTTTCGCATTTCCATGAACTCAACAAACTTCTTTCTGGGCTCTTAGGGAGTGCAGCTCTAAAGACTTCAATTGTGCGGCACGAAGATGGCCGTATTCTTCTCTCTCACGGAGACGAACGATTCCACGTTTCCCACCCACGACACCCGTAATCCCCAACATGATTCTCCCTACACCGGACAGCGTATCTCTAGCAATATCGCTCAAGAAGAAAGTCATTTCCCTTCCGAATCAGACGCTTGCCCTAAAGGCAAAGATCTACCTCCGCGCCCAGAAAGCCGTATGGATTTTGTTCCGGGACCCTCACACCACGAAACGTCCCAAAAAACTCACTCTCCCTCACATACGCGTACTTCATCTGCCACTCTGAAATGGACACGGGAAATCTTGAAAAAGATACGCTTGTCCACCTCTAGCTCTGATCCAGTGTCTACTTCGATCGCAGGTAGCAGCCATTCTTTTTGTAATGAGCTTACCCCTACCGCTGCATCAACGTTTGACATATCAACCGAAGCTGAATGCGCGACAAGAGATGAAGCGTTGATGTCAACAGATGCTCTCAATTCATCGGTTTCCAACTCCTCACTTTTGACTTGTTCCTCGGATTCGTGGTCCGCTCTTGACAATATCAGCGTTTCCTTGAGCACGTCTTCCGATGGTTCTTGCGAGTCCGACGAGGATTCAGATTCAGACCTGGACGAGATTGACCTTGGTGAGGGGCTAATTGCAGACGGGCTTGACGTTCAGTATCATGCCTCCGCTGACAGGGGAAAGCAGGCATGCAGCATTTCACCTTTGCGCGCGCATCATATTCTTGGCACTGCATCTCCTTCTCCCGTGCTTATCCAATCTCCCGCGACTACATCGTATTCTTCACCCTCGTCTAGCTCAAATGCGGACTCGATATCAGAAAAATTTCCTCCTGTTGCTGATCTAGAGGAGGGTGCAATGGATCTTGTGGCTGAACCTCGCCCGAAGTTCGAGTACTTTCCATCTCCTCTATCCCAATCTCAATTATCAGAACCATCTGTCGCCCCAACCTCACTACGGCCACCTATTCAACCCGAACGCCACTTGTATGCCCACCGAGGCCATTCACGCCATGCCCTTCTTTACCGAAAATGGTTCTGGGCCTTAAGGGAGGAAGATTGGTCCCGCTATCTGGACTGGATTGAACAGTATCGGTCTCAGCAGGAAGCATATACCGCAATGTCAGTTTCCCCTGAGCTACCCCCACCAAATTCAAGTCAGAATGGCGGCAAAGAAGCTTTGCCAAAAATTCAAGGATGGATAGGAGCAGCTGCTGATAAAGACCTCTTTCCGTCTCTGTTTTCGAATGCACGAGATAAACTGCCAAATAACCGTCGACCGGGTGCCGAGACATCAGGAATTTGCGAAGATGCTATGCCTTCCGGTCTACCACCTCTATCCATCCATCCACGATGGGGGGATCTGGATATCACCTGCTCCTATAGTCGAAGTTCTACGTATACAGATACTTGGTGCTTGCATACAGATCGCTACCTTCTTGTGGGTATGGGGTTGGGTCTTTGGACAATTAGGAAGGTACTGTGGTTAACTGAGCTTCGACGTATATCAACTGCGCGCTCTCATCTGGAAAATGAGGAAGGAGAACAGACTTTCGTTGCTGAAGAGAACGAGGGCCTATATATAGGATCTAGCTCGGAGTGTCATCTAGCCAACGATGATACTGAGAGTCTGTGCGAGGAAATCGGGGACGATGATCTGGAAGAGGGACAGGTGATGTGTTCCTCGGTCGTCAGTCTTACCTCCCTAATATCCACCACGGGGAGCTTCAGTAACAGTGATAGTGATGATTCTGACGTTACACTCGTGGAGAGCGATAGCGATTCTGAGCCGTCTTCTGCTTCCATGTTTGCTCAAACACCTTGTAACGCAGAGAACAGCGGTCGTAACGTGGACTTTGAGAAGACATGTTCATCCTCTTATGACTCAGGCGACGGGGATTTCGAGGAGGTTGATTTGGGCTGTGGGAGTTCTAACCTGAACTTGGCGACAGCCTGTAGCTCGTCCACTGCCGCTGCACTGGACAGTTGTTCTTTGGAAGCGGAGTCGCTGAAACTGTATCGGACTCTCTACTTGCCTCAGCATCTTGAGGAGCCGACCACCTCGGCTTGTTCGAGTCCATCGATCCAATCAAAAACCACTTACTCTGCAAGCTCCAGCTCTGCGACGAGTTTAAAAGGAAAAGGTGCCCGTACCCTGCACGAGTTGACAAAACGAAGCTGGTACGAGCAGTGTGAGCTGTTATTGCTGCTCACGTCTGCCAGCTCCACATGATGAGGTGGGTAAATTATAATCGTGACTCGATTTAGTCCTAACTGGATAACAATCCACTCTCGCCTCTGTCCCATATCTACCCCATATCTATCTATCATAATCACGACTCCAATTCACGACAAAATCATTTACGAAGGCATACCATCCACAATTCTATTCTCGACCGCATTTGCACATTTTACATATTGCAGCATTTTTAGCATCCACACTCTTTCTGGCATTTATCAACTTTATCTCAACGCCTTGTTCGAAGTAGAGTTTTTCGGATTTCTATGTTTTCCATAATCGCGAACAGATTCCTTGTTTACACCTTCCGTTGATCCTCCTCCCTCTAGAAGCCGTTCTGCGTTGTTGTGTCTTTTGCATAGTATTGTAGATTTGATTTGTCTTTTTCTCCCGGGTTGTATTGTACGGTTATGGAGGATAGTGGTTGTAATGTATCTCTACTCCGAATATAATAAACGCCGAAAGCGCTTATAGCCTTTCATCATGCAACCTTTGTACGCGTAATTTAGCTCTACGAGCAATCTAGATTCTACGAAAGCCAGCGATCTTGACTATATGTCTTCCGAGTCTTCTTCAGCGCTCCTTCCATCTCAGCTCACAAGCCGCCAATCTACGGTCAAAGCCAATTATCAAGACATTGACCATGAAGATCTTGCTTTGCTTCACAGTCTCACCGGTATAAAGGACGAAAAAGAACTCGAGGGACACATCAATGCTGTGCAGAAGAAAGCGAATCAGGTGTGTAGAGCCAAAGTAGAATGCATCTTGGTATTGACTGTCTGATTTCAACGCCTAGATTCACGCCTATCCATGTATTGGCCTCATGAGTTTCACAAAGTACCTCATATTTTCCTCTTTTCACTTTTGGAAAGCAAGATGCAACCTACAGGTTCAATATCAAACTTTTCCCCCACTACGAACGGGTCATTTCCATACCAAAAACTCGTAATGATGCAATTTTTCTCGATGTGGGTTGTTGCGGTGAGTTGAACACATTATATGTTTCTATTGAGGTATTGACTTGCTACCTAGTCGGAAATAGTCTTAGGAAAGCAGTTTCAGATGGATGGCCTGTAGAGCAAACAGTCGGAACTGATCTTCATACAGGTGCCAGTACCGATTAATCGCTTTAGATCATCTGCGGTCTGATACAGCTGCCGTCTAGAATTCTGGGACATCGGTCATGAGTTGTTCAGGTCAACACCCGATTCTTTTCCAGCAGGTTTCGTCGGAGGAGATTTATTCAACGATGACATTCTTGCCCAGCCAAATGCAAATACTATCATTTCTCACACGAAAGATCTACGCAGCCTGACCTCGCTCACACCGTTACGGGGCGGTGTCGCCGCAATCTACGTTTGCAATTTCTTTCACCTTTTCAACTCGGAGAAACAGCTGGAACTTGCGAGACGGCTTGCCTCTTTATTAACACAAAGTCCAGGCTCTGTTATATTTGGTTCCCATGGAGTCACGCCTTCCTCGAATCCTGGGTCTGCTAACCCAGCGTCGTTCCACTCTGCGGAAAGCTTTGCAAGCATGTGGACCGATGTTTTCGAAGCCAACACTGTGGAAGTTTTTTGGGAGGTAAAATCTAGACCAAAGCAAAGGTTCAGTCCGTTGGGGCGATGGGATATCATTTGGTGGAGTGTCACCCGTTTATGAGCAGAGCTTGATGATGTACACTGTACACTAGCTGAGGTGGTCTATAGGCGGAATTTCTACGGCCTCTGCAGTGATTTGACATCCACGAAACATGCATAAACAACCGACTTATTATTGTTTGAGAGATTAGGAACCGAACTCATGTCCTATGCCTGCCTCTTTGGAACATCCGAATGGTTCAACGAGTCACCGGAGGCCGCGACTACACAAACAGTGTTCTTGCATTCAGGACGCGACTTGACTTCAGAGCGACCGACTCCGAAGGTATTGCTGGTATCTCTGGTGACCGGTGAGGGCTGGTGCATGAAATCATGATAGGACTTGGTGATTGGGAAAATATAGGTTTCTTGCTTGGTGCGCAACGCATCGTAGATGTCATGCAACAGGTGAAAGACTACATGCCGTAACACCTATAGATGAGGATTCTAAGCACGATGATCTCAAAGAAAAACGAGTCAGGTCTAATAACATGGTGAAACTGTTCAGGATCCTCGAAGATTCGGAATGCCCGCTGCATACCGGGGTTTGCGATGAAAAGTAAGATCCACAGTTTCGAGGCTTTCTGGAACATTTGAGACGCAAGGTCACATATTTGGGAGCATCACAAGGACGAGTGGATCCGAATGCGGCAATACATGATTGATTGAGCAAACGAACGCAATTGAGGAGAAGCAGTTGTATGGGGCGTGAAAACGTCGGATGGTCCAACTCTCGAAATATCCTGTTATCCGATCAGAAAATATTATCACTTCCACCATCGATGATCACTGAACGCCATTGATCAGTAGTTTTCGAAAAGAGGAAGCCGGAAATGTCGTTAAAGTTGATAGGATTGGCATAACACTCTACCACGTTGCAGTTGAGCAGGCGAAAACGAGAAGAACATAGCACAGGCAAAGAGGTGACTAGATTGCTGCAAACCCGACCATCGCAAAGCCCGTATGCCTTGCTGGCCTATACCGTTGGCGACGAAGCCTGAAGCCCTGAAGCCCTCGGACAGGTGCTCTCATAGACATAATTCTTTCTCTGAATAGGCGGATTCGATCAAATCGATAACGCCTTTTAGTCTCTTCCAGTCTCTCCAGGTCCGCCTCATAACAATCTAAGGTGAGCTTTGGAGACCCAGTACTTGCTCTAAGTCTTCAAAAGCTTGGAAGAAGATGGAGGAGCTCCAGAGCGTATTTCGTTGATGCATTTCGGTGAAGCCGATTTGATCGACATCAGGCTCCAGATAGTTGTCGGGTTCTCTGGGAAAGTTTAAGATATCTACGACAGATGCTAGGGATCGATAAATCCTTTAGAATCGGACAGATTTGCACCTTTGTTCAGAACTGAACATTATGATTGAATGAAAACTTCATGATCACGTGCAATTCAACTTCGAATCAACTTGAGTAAACCAAACAGCAGCAATTATTTCGGCTTTATGTCCCCACCACCAGCTAAGTTGAGGCATTTTTTTTTTGGAAGCAGACTAGCTGGCTAGTCTTAGCCGCTTGTAATTAGGCTGAAGTTTAAGCAAAGACATGGCTTTTCAACTTTTGTTTTCCGTTTTTTATTTCGGAAATTACGGAGAGAAATTGAGTGCAACGAAATTGATGTCCACAGTAGCCTCGTTTAGCGTAAAGCAGGTGTAAAGTAATCTCGTTCCCAGATGCATACGACGCGGACCGCTCTGCCGCGATAAATACAGACATAAACAATCTGCCAAACACAAAACAAACATCAGAGCTGCGTCGTAGACATCTGGTGCATTCTGATCGTAAGGGGGCCGAGCACAACATAGCCACAGTGACATACCTGTGACATATACCTGCCCCGTCCTCTTCCAACGTATTCAGAGGTAAAATTGAAGGTAAAATGGTGATAAAACATTTGTTTTTGGTAATAAAAAGAAGTAAGTCCAAGTCTACCAAGAATAATGTTCATTCTGAGTTGTGGTGACTGGTCAGTGGCAGATAGCTTTTGTGGCCATTTTGTGGCAGTTTGAGCCTTTTGTTAAGCTTTCTCATAGTATCTTTTATGGTTCTCTATGCAAGAATGCATAGTAATCTTTAAAGGAAGCTACACACGGCCACTGCCAGTCCAAGTCGCAAGACTTCGAGTTTCTTATTCATTGAGGCGCAAGCTGCTGGGCGTCAAACCTGTCACGCTAAGGTGGCTATGTACTGCTCGGCCCCCTTACGATCAGAATGCACCAGATGTTTAGGAAACGCTCGGTTGTTTGTTTGTTTGTTTGTTCGATGTTTATGTCTGTATTTATTGTGTAGCGGTCCGCGTTTCCGTACATCTGGGTACGAGATTAGGTGTAAAGTACACTTTGCAGTAGGTCGGCGAGAACATGCCGATCAAAAATATTCAAGTCCCGCTTAGCCGTTTTCACGGCGCGGACTTCATTTCCACTTTGTACTTAACAACCATCGTCGACAAAGGCGAAGTTGCTTGCCTTGGATCGTGCATCCCACAGCGCATTTTATTCTACGGCTTATTCTTATACATCACCCTTCTCTTCAAGATTCTATTCGTGGTTTTTTTTGGCTCTTCGTCGTTTGTTTTTCCTTCCAGCTTGCAATGAACTCCAGCCTTCCTCGTCGTCCCCAAGTTTCCCTAGACTATGAGGTACTTTTCAGCTCTTTTCCTATTTTTCAAGAGCTGATTTGTCTCCAGAGACGTCCACGAGCTTCGCCTGAACCTCGTCGTATGAGCTCACCTTCTTATGATGACCCTTATTCTGCTCGCTATACGACCCACTGGGGTTCCGATCCTTATCGTGAATATCAGAGGGCACCTAGTCCAGGAGTGTACGACCGTTACCGCGACGTGTCTGTTGATATATCTTGGAACAAGACCACAACTTGGTATCATCCTCGAGATTACACTCATGACGGGTATTCTGGCAGAGAAAGAAGAGACTCAAATGGAAGTGCCACGTCGAGAACATTCGAGCCTTCTAGCTCATGGAAACAGTCCAACGGAGTGAGAGATCATGAGCGCAACGAATAGTGCGTGTTCATTATATTTATATATGTATACGTACGCTAATCTTTACTAGTCCTCCTCTGGAACGATACTCTGCCAGCGGATCTCCAAGAAACTATGATCGAGGCAACTACTATGCAAAGGACTCCTGGCCTCCAAGTACTCCTGCGTACAATCAAGAGCGGTCATATACAAAGGATTATCGTTCCCCTGAACGTCCAGGACGAGTTTCGGACTCTTATAGATCTGCAGGAAGCTCACACTCTCTCGACACACGCTCCAGAAAGCCTCGTTCCCCCTTCCGTTCTCCAAGGCGACATTATCGTTCTAGATCACGTTCGCGCTCGCGTTCTTCATCACGTTCCTTTTCCCGCTCACCCTCACCTCCTGCCAAACGCTCTATGCTACCGACCAATCGTTTTGATTCTGACCGCTACCAAGATGCCTCTACTAGCAAGCCTTTGCCTCGGATTCCAACAGGTCCACGGCTAAACCGTACTACTACAAACCCTTCTTCTGGTAAAGAAAAAACTCCATCGCGCTCTCCTTCCCAATCCTCCTCGATTGCTTCTTCCAGAGAGACGTCTGTTAAGCCTTCTGAGCGAATATCTGATCAGAATGATGACAAGGCCCGGGATGAACCGGTGACACGGAGCCCTCCGCCTTCTCCGGAGGGCGAGTCAAATATACTTTACACCAATGATAATGAAAAACAAGGCAGGTTCTTCTATTATGATGATGCATTTTGATAACATTTACTTAACTCAGATTCGACACCCCTAGTGGATTCTGTAAGCGCTCCAGCGGTGACAAATGTCGCATCAGTATCTCCGAAGGATACTCCTTTATCTATTCAGGCATCGCGACCAGTATCTGTTGTTCCAGAGTCTGCGCCTCCAGTCCTTCCTGATCCCGTTATTACTACTCCTCGTGATCCAATTGCTGAACCTCTGCCCCCGAACGATGACCATGCTACCCACCCGCGCGACATCCCCGACTATACTTTCGAGGACATTCCTGATCTATCAAATGCGTCAAATGTGCGTGACGCTGTCCGTGTTACCATTATGCGACGCCTTCTCTCAGATAGGCAAACGCGTCGGGAGCTCGTGGAACCAGTTCTATACTCTAATCTTTCTATGCCAAAGACTGATATAGAAGAACCTGTGGAAAAAAGGAGCATATATGCTCTTATGACCGAGTTAACGCATCCGGACAGCGATCGATTGAAAGCTCGGACGGAGACCTCTACTCGGCTGCAACAGTCTTTGGTAGAAAGATTCAAAGAACGACAGCATGATCTGAAAACCAAAGTACAGAGACTAACCGAGGAATACATCGCTTTGCACGAAAAGTGGAAAGCTCACTGTGCAATGTTGGATCGACAAGTCAAGTCTAAGAGTGACGCACGCACTGCGGATATTAAAGCGGTACTGCCCAATGTGGTCCCTCCTCCTCCAATGTCCGGACGAACTACCAGGCGCTCCGCTGCTACCCTTGGGCTTGGACTCGGAGACGCTGTTCGTTCGGATCTAGAGATGGAACAGATCATTGCAAGCATTGGGTCCAATGAAGCCACCGACCCCAATCAGCTATGCCTTAGAAATATCGCTGTAATTCCCGACATGATCTCTGTCGTCAAGGGAAAAGTTGACTACGTCTACGACGACAATAATCTACTTGTCGAGGACCCGGTTTCTTACTATGCGACCCAGAGCGGTATTCATGATTGGACTGAGGAGGAGAAGCAGATCTTTGTGGATAAGTATGCTATATTCCCGAAGCAGTTTGGTGCCATATCAAGGTTCCTTCCCAATAAGACTACGGCTCAATGCGTTGATTTCTACTACCTGCACAAAAACGTAGACATCGACTTTAGAGCTCTCTCCGCGAAGAATTTGGGTCGCAAAGGTAGACGGCGCACGGCTAAGCGCAAGACGAATGCATTACTCGCGGACATTCGTTTACACGACGCAGAAGTCTCCGCCGCTGGGTCAGCGAATGCACGTAGCGGAAAGGGAAGATCGAGGCGAGCTGTAACTACCGTATCAGTACCTCACGTTACGCTGTCCCTCCTAGAGCCGCGGAAGTCTTCCCTTCGCAAGCCCGCACCCCGTTTGGAAACTCCCACTACCGCCACCCCAACACCCGAGCCAGAGGCTAGACCTAAAAGACGTCGTGTTGCAAGCGCTCGTCTCTCTCTGGGAACTCTTCAAACCGAAATAGAGGACCTCCAAATTCCGGTATGTCCTCAGTAGTTCATATATGCTTTGATTCCAACGCTCTGTAACAAGGAACCGGAGCCGGAGCCAGAAGCAGAACCTGAACCTGAACCAGAAGCAAAACCTGAACCAGAGGCCAAACCTGAACCTGAGCTAGAGGTTGAGCCTCGTCCGGCCAAGAAGCCCAGACGTGCCGGACGTAGAGTCAAATCTGCAGCAACTGTGTCAGATGATTTCTTGGAAGATGGAGGCGGCAATGAAACCGCAGACTCGATCTCCATTGCTCGACAAAAGATAAACAGTGAATGGAAAAAGGAAGAAAAAGGTGAGGCCTTTCTTCTCGTTGTGTGTCTTTGTTTCATGTACCCTTTATAGAGCTTTTCCTGAAGTATCTCGGCCAGTATGGCTTTGATTTCCTGAGAGTTGCACTAGGGGTCGAGACCAAGGTAACGTCTTTGAGAAAAAAACTTGAGTATACCTAACTTACATTCTTTCCAGTCTGCTGTTCAGTGCAGCGACTACTACCGAGTCAATGAAGTACCTTTAGGACTCCGTAAAGTTGCTGAAAATGCATTTAAGGGTACCCCAAGCGATGCTTCCGAACCGGCAGAAGCATCTGGGGACGGTTCTATTACACCGGTTACTTCGAGCGTACCGGCCTATGCAACGGGTGCCCCGCCTTATCCCGACATGACAGCATACTTTTCACATCCGGGGTTTCCCAGGTACACCACAGGTATATCACCCTATGGCGCTCCTTCTCAGGCTTTGTCGTCGTTGTACGCGGGACAGGTCTATGCAAATTTTAGTTATCTACCGACGGGAACAGCTCCTGGGACGGCACCGTATGCTGCAAATACAGCTGCGTACATTCCATACCCGTACCCGTACCAAACTGGTCCCATGCCTATTCCTGCACGATCTTCCACCGCGGCAGAAACCGCGACTACCCCTCAAACCACCACTGCGGCACGACCCTATTTCCCTGGATACACTACTTGAGAAGTAGATAACGCTCGTGTAGTGTTTTGTTACAGGGCTTTACATAGTTATTTATTACAGTATATATGTCGCTGACTTTGTGACTAGTGTGACACCCACTCTTTCCTCTCGCCACGACATGGCCAACAAGAAAACTGGCACAGCGAATAACAAAAAGCCAGACGATAAGAAAGGGAAAGCGGGAAACAGTAATGATGGCGACGAGAAATCGTCCAAGGTACAAAGGTCTTTTGACGATGACACGCTAGCTCTGAAGACCTGTAGGGAAAGGGAGGTTTAAAAGCTGCTACGGCTGTGAATGTACGACACATACTCTGCGAAAAATTCGCGAAAGCCACCGAAGCCTTGCAGAAGATCCAGGTAAATCAGAGTGGACGAAGCTCTACACGGCCCTAATTCTATGTTAGGAAGGACAATCATTCAACAAAGTGGCCCAGGAGTACTCGGAGGACAAAGCTAAAGGCAGTTATCGGCGTTATATTACACGTATGTCTCTCTATTGACTGTATGGAACAGCTGGTGGGAGTCTGGGCTGGATGGTAAGGGGAAGCATGGTATGTTTTGCCCTAATTCAGAGATCGTTGGCTTGTAAGCTGACAGCCTACAGGTCGGCGCATTTCAAGACGCCGCATTTGCTCTTACTCCATCCACTGTTGATAAGCCCGTCGTCTCTCCGTTGGTGAAAACCAATTTTGGTTATCATATCATCATGGTAGAAGGTCGAAGATAGTCACGATCGCGATTTCCCTTTTACCACTAAATAAATATAGGAAGCAGCGTAGCATCTGGCTTGTTTGACAACGTTAATTACTTCCCGGGCGATCGCAATCTCGTCGATTGTGGAATTGAAGACAACTTTAAGTATACTACATGCAGGTCTAGATGGAACGAATTTGGGAACTTCACGTCTACTCTCGGTCGTGGTTATTTCAGAAAACATTTGAATTCATAGACCATGTCCATGGAAGTGTAACCAGATTAGAGGAGCGAGTCAAAAGCTAGCTCCTGGATTTTGTACTGCGATAGCCAAGTGGTAGCCATGAACCCTGTATCACGGTCCAGAGTAAACACTCTACCCCTTACCTCTACTAAACCGTTTAGTCCTCAAGGAAGAAGTAGTTTCCGGCAGCTATAAACAGAGAATGAATTAGTTTAGTGCACTAAGATCGAACAAATTAAAACGACATACTCTTCTGTTCACGATCCTTGATACTGTTCAATTTGTTCACCCGCGGTCGGAAATTGGTGGGATCACGACGGAAAGTGATCTCTAACGAAGCCAAGAAGCGGTTCATTCCGGTGAGTAGTGATTGCGGTCTGCATTCCAAGTTATTTTATTGAAACGCGGCGCGGTCACGGAAACCAAGACGTACGGTGTAGCGGTTGCAGCGATAGCGGGTTCACCCTCAAATACGATGACACGATCCGCGAGATATGTAGCCATGATAAAGTCATGCTCGATGACAAAGGCCGTTTTCTTTGCGTGAAGAACAAACCTCTTGATGACCTTGCTGGCAATGATACGCTGTTCAGAGTCCAGGAAAGAGCTCGGCTCATCGAGCAAGTACACGTTAACATTGGTCATACCTAGAAACACCAGAATGAGTGCTTTGAAAACATAAAATAGATTAAGTGCACAGACCCAATGCTAAAACAATGGCCACTCTTTGCAGTTCCCCTCCTGACAGTGTTTTCACATCCTGGTCCATGATGTTCTCCAAGTTCATCGGCTTCAAGACATCAGTTTGGAATTGGGGTGCATGAATGCTGCCTTGATTCGTTTCAATAGCAGCATTCGAACAGTTCCTGGGAATTTCGGTGAAATTGTCTGGGGCTTAAGGGATACTGAGAGCGTTTGCTTGTCTGTTTCATTATCCGGGGTTTCACCAGCCAACAGACGAACAAATGTCGTCTTTCCAGTACCATTTTCTCCTAACATGACGATAATCTCCGAATCAGTGAAGGAACCACCTTCGACAGTGAGCTTGAATCCTCCGAGGGTCTTGGTCATAGATGGATAATTGTAATGCCTTGTCTTGTCAACAATGACTTCCTCAGCAGTCTCAACCATTTTGAAAGAAAGCGACTCTTCACGGAAACGCAAGTTTTCGGTGGGAATGAAACCATCCAAGAAAATGTTGATACCTAGACTTGTGCGTGAGTTCGGTCGAAATGGAATCCAGTAGTAAAACGAACCTTCACGAACGGATGAAGGCATGGTGACAACACCGTACATCGAGGGTTTACCGTAAAGACAACAGATGAAATCGGAGAGATAGTCCAACACTGAAAGATCGTGCTCGACAGCAACGACATAACAGTCAGGAGAAAGAAGGGAGCGGATAACTTCCGCAGCTCTCAGACGTTGCTTGATGTCTAAATAACTGGAAGGCTCGTCGAACATGTATCTGTATCATTTGTAAATAAAAGGACGCATAAAAGATATGAAGCACGAACACGTCAGCCTTTTGTATACAGGACATCGCGATAGCGAATCTCTGCAGCTCTCCACCCGACAGCTGTGAAACTTCTCGTTCAAGGACATGGTTGAGTTCCAGTTCATCACACATCCTTTGTTTATTGTCAAGTTCAAGCTTGGAGTCGAGCATTTTGCTGACAGTCATAGTGCCTTTGATCGCTCGTGGGATGTGATCAACATACTGAGGTTTAATTAGAGCTTTGAGGTTGTCCTCTAGAACTTTGGTGAAGTAGTTTTGTAGCTCTGATCCACGGAAATACTTTAGAATTTCCTGCCAATCCGGGGGATCCTGAAAAGGAGAACTATTAACGAAGTGCTGGTATGGAATCGCGCAGTATACGTGCGTCGTAACGTCCAAGATTGGGCTTCAATTTTCCAGCTAAAATTTTCAACGCTGTACTTTTTCCTATGCCGTTGGTCCCTACAAGACCAAGAACTTGGCCCGGTCTTGGTGTTGGTAATCGATGAAGTTTGAAAGAGTTGGCAGTGTAACGATGGGTCACTTCAGAGTCGAGATTTGTTGGTAGATTGATGATAGCAATGGCTTCGAATGGACATCTGGAAATAGTCAGATTAGCTTCCAGCTAAGAAAAAGGCGCACTTTTTAACACAGATACCACAACCAATACAGAGAATTTCGGATAAGAAGGCTATCTTGTCCGTAGGCTTGACTTCTATACATAATTTTCCTGATAGATGACCAGCGATAAATGTTTCTGCCCGTCGAAAAGAGCTGTAAAAACGTACCCATCCTGACTACAGGACACGACTATATCAAGAATAAGATATATTCCGGGCGAATTGTCTATAAATCACTGACTTTTTTACATTCCTGAGCACATCGTTTTGGTTTGCAACGATTGGCATCGACAATAGCGATACGGGTAATTTTGTCAGACATGTTTTGATACAGAAAAGAGCAGCCGGTGCGAAATATACAGAGGAAAGTAGAGTCAAAAAGACTCTAATGTCGGTTGACAACAAATGTCGGGAGCGATGTCACTCCGATGTGGCCGTTAAAACTAGCTATCAAGTTATGCCGCATCGGCAAATCTTCCGTCATACATGACGATTCACTTATATAAGCACATCAGGAACTGCTTTGTTCATGGACTTTGCAAACGATTCGTCGAATTTGTACAATATCGAGTATCAGATTGGTCCTACTGACTGTACAGCGAAAAGTATATACATTGACAATCAAAGCGAGTTAACTTTGCTATTATTTTTAAAAAATAACTAATATACATCAAAACCAGGCTTCTGGAGCTCTTCCTTCGCTGGAAGATGCCGATCCTTCTTTTTGGATATCATCAAGCATGAGAAGCCAGTTAGAGGGTGCTTCAGCGCATAGTTCCAACTGTTGTTGACGCTTCGCCTGCCGCCTCAAGATCTCGTTTTCATCGCCGCGTAATTGGGTGTTCGTGAGCGATGGTGGCTCCTGGCTTGTCGATGATGAATTCTGCGGTTGATTTGAATTTTGAGACTTGTATCGTTGGACAATCTCATTCCGAACCCTCAGATCCTCTTGTTGAAAATTGGCCACTAGTTCGCGCATGCGCATGTCCTCGCGATGATAACTACTGTCCTTCATGTGACTCGAAGTCATTGGCGGACGATACTCATCTTCCTCGTCCGTTTCGGATTCTTCTTCACTGTCCTCGCCTGCCAAACCCTGAAGCTTTAACAGAGCTTTGGCTCTTACCCGGCCCTTCCTGGCATTCTCTTTCCTCTCCTGCCACGCCCACTTATCCCTCTCGTTTTGCTCCCGCTCTTCCTCTCCTTCCCTTATCAATTCCGCCAGCTCTATTTCCAGCTCTGCAGCCACTTTGGCAGCTTTAGCTTTGTACTCTCTTTGCTTGGAAAGCTCTTCTCTATTGTCTATCCGCTCGCTTTCTGGTTCCGCAAGCTGTTGGGTAGTGGTAGAGAGCGTATCCGGTCGAATCATCTGGCGGTCGTCTTTCAATAGCTGAGAACCAACTGCTCGTAGTATCAAACTACGACCATCCGCTTCGACTATGCGTTGAGGGTCATTGTCTTGTCCGGAAGACATCGTGTGTACCTGTCCAGATGGTCTCCTGCCGGAACCATGTTCTGCTGGGTAGAGTTGCGAGAGGTTGAAGGGGGGCGATGAGCAGAGACTGGAGTTGTCTCCCGGACAACTCTCCGAGGTGTAGCCCCGCATCATGACCGCAGCGCGAATATTCGGACCATAATGTCGAAAAACGCGAGTGACATTGGTCGAATCGCCGTTGGTTGGTAATGTGTCCATGATGCGGCCGGGGGGGATGGCAAGGGAGCGGTGCTGTCTTAACGAAGGTGATGTAAAGGAATGGATATATGATAATGGTTGCGAATCGCGGATTCTCAACTAGTATAGGCGGATGCAAGTAGCGCTCTTTGAACTCCAGAGTTCAGAGGGATGAATCCAGGAGTGAGGAATTGGGTCAAGTCGATGGTGGTTTTTTCGAATCTTATCGGCCATTCTTTTATATGCGACCTCCCAGGGACAGACAGACTCACAGACAAAGCAAAAGACCTTGCGCATATAATCACCTTGGTCACGTTTCTGGCTCGTTTTCTTTGGCACAAAGGAGCCGTTTATGGTAAAAAAATCATAATTCGGAGACCGGGACGAGGAACAAAGGTCTTTGTGATTGACGATTCTCAGTCAAAGAATTAATAATTGATCGCGATACTCGCGCTAGTGAACCTACCTACCTACCTATCATAAGTGAAATGGATCGTATTTGCGAAGCAGAATAAATTGTGATAGCAGGCGTTTCGTTTGGGAGAAGTATTGAATCTTAAAGTCTTAACTGTTTTGACCATAACTACGGTTTTTCACGAGTGAAGGCGCTTAAATTAAGCGCTCATCGGGTCTCCCTCAACTCTGTGTCGCGCGATACTACTTGACATCTACAAGACGTTAAAGCCACTAAGTCTAGCGATGTCGAACAAAGTAGACGTTGAGGGAGCGTTTCTGTTCGAGCAACCTTTTGCGCGAGTAAGTTCTTTGTGATTATATGTCCATCCGAACTCGGCTTACATTCATACTAGGTCCCGTACGAGAACTATCGAAAAGTCTTTCGAACATCACAGAAACATATTGAGCGCGAATATGGGGCTATCCAATCTGCCGCAAGCGATATCTCGAGCTCTTTGAAGGCTGGAGGTACTCAAGCCTCAGAATTAACCACCACTATTGACGGAATGATAGGAAGGGTAGACACCCTCAAACGAAAGGTTTGTTTCGGCGCTTCTATTTGATAGTTTTCAGCTAACTCTTCCCTCCATATCAGCTGTCGGACCTGCACGACTGCGCTGGCAAGCCAACCCAGGATGTTATACGAGAACGTTTACAGCATATGGCCATGGTTGAAAATCTCGGGAGTACGGCCGATAGTGACTATAACAAATGGGCAGATCAGCGGCTTGATAGATGGTTGGTGGACTGGTGTCTTCGCCATGGAAAGGAAAAGACAGCCAAACGGATTGCGAGAGAGAAGGAGATTGAAGTGCGTTTATCTCCAGTGTCGTGAATATATCGGATGATCAACTAACTATTTCTAGGTCCTCGTAGACCTAGACTTGTTTAGTGATATTCAACGCATAGAGAAAGCTCTGGCCGAATACAGCTGCACAGAAGCACTGGCTTGGTGTAGTGAGAATAAAGCGTCTCTTCGTAAAGTCAAGGTCTGCAGTGAGAGAGCAGTTAATTTTCGTCTGATCTGATCTAGTCCCAGAATACTCTTGAGTTTGACCTCAGACTGCAAGAGTACATCGAACTCTGCCGGGTAGAAAAGAAATCGGAAGCCATTCTTTACCTGCAGAAGCACCTTATACCGTGGCAGGAAACGCATCTTACTCAGATACTACAAGCGTCTGGACTATTAGCGTTTCCTTCGGGGACAAGTTGCCGCCCGTATATGGTTAGCCCACGCTGTTCCTTTGCTCTCGTTTACTATACTAATGCGAGCTTTCCTCTAGCGCCTCTATGATCCCTTACGATGGAAGGCTCTCATCAAATTATTCCGCCGCTCCATCTACATGCTCAATGCCCTTCCATCCGAACCTCTTCTTAACCTGGCCTTATACGCTGGTCTGGCTTCCCTGAAACTCCCAGCATGTTACGAGCATTCAACGAAGAACGTTGATTGTCCTGTATGTGACGGTGATTCGGGGGGTTCATCTTCGATGCGCGGCATGGGACTCGGGAAGCTGGCCAAAGAAGTCCCGTACACGCATCATGCAAATTCGACGATAGTCTGCCATATCACCAAGAAGATTATGGATGCGGATAACATGCCTATGGCATTTCCTAATGGTTACGTCTACTCGAGAGAGGTGATTATATATATACTCTTTTTGTATCCCTGACCTGACTTTTTTTCGCCTATCCCCTCGTGCTAGGCAATGGAGGAAATGGCGGCGAAGAATAATGGCGTAGTAATCTGCCCGAGGACGGGCATATCTTGTCAGTTCTCCGAATTGAGGAAGGTGTTCATTTCTTGACATGGATTTGTACTTTTTTGTATACATACTCATTGCATCATGTACTTCTATGTATTATAGTTTTAATCGTTTCCGCTATTGCCTCGTGTAGTCTAATCACTAAATAACCCACCACAGCTCAGATCTCAACGTCTCGTTAACGTGCGTACGCCGCGATTTTTGTTTGTTTAAAATTGTACTTGACATTCGACATAAATCGTGCGTAGATCTTGCATTATCCGCTAATAATACTGAATTTCCGGATCTACTTATTCAAAATTTTCGACGTATAGCTAGTCAGATTTACTTGAACAGAACGCAGCCTAAATCATTGAGTGGCGCAACCTGCGCTCCTCTGTTATGTGTCATGCCTGGTTGCTTTTTTTCATTTGTAGCCTTGGAGAACAGTTAACGACTACATGTCGAATGCGATTACTACAATATGATATAATATAATATGATAGAGCTTCAAAAATTTTACCCAAAAGGTGCCACAAGACTGACAAATTACTGACAAGCTTTTTGACCACGATCTGGACGTCTAGCTCGAACATGCCTAGTAGACTGAGCTGGTACCGTTTCGGTGAATTACCCATCCATAATATACGAACCCTGTCAGATCATGTATCTGGAAAAGGCTGCACCGATTGTACGTTCTAACTGCCTCCGACTCGTCGTAGCGATCACCATGAAATACTTAGTACTTACCAGGTTGGTTCGGTCCCGAGCATTGTTGATGTCTCGCCGGCTGCAATAGCACTCTTGTTCGAATGCATTGCCTTAAACCTGGAAAGGCACATCTGTAGATTTTCTTTGTCTTTCAGGAAGGAGACCTTTGTCTAGGAAACCCTTCGGAGTGCATCAAAGATCTCTTTGACAAATTAAACAAAGAAACTATAGGTTTCCAGACGTCTGTCTATGAATATAAAATGAATCTAGTTTAGTTTCTAGCCTCTCTGGGGCACTGAGGAAACATTTCCTAGAATGTTCGGAGGCTGGCAGTCGAACTGCCAGTGGCCCTGGAATAGCAACCTATACTCTTGATGAGCATAGGCCTTCTTTCCTGACAAGGTCGCTGGAAATTGTATCTAGCATACAAGCACGAAATGGTCCTTCGGGCTGAGTAATTTGATGTTGTGAGCATCGTTGAAAAGACGTTGGCCACGTGGAATCCTGGGCTGTGATTTCTCCAGGAGATCGGCCAACATGCAACTTAAAGATAAGATTTGCCTATGTCGAGCGTTAGGTACGATGGTATTTTGAGCTACACCCCTTGTTGTTTCCTCACCCCTCAGCATGGCCAATGAAAAGCTAAGTTCAGCCAATCTGATTCGGGTGAAATCACTTCTCCCCCATGAGCGACTAAGTTTGCATCCTTGACGTTCATCCTCGTTCATACTTTCCGACCGGTTAATGACTTTGATCTCGGTACCGCTACAATTTTTCTCGGTCCCAAAAGAATAGGGGATGATTTTGGTGGTCCTCGGCAGTTTCGGAAGCTTATTCGTATTCATCTCAGTATCAAGAGTCGGAAAACATTCTCCAGCCGAAATGTTTTCCTATGACCCTTTGAAGGCAGGTGTTTCTACCATACGGACTTTCACAAAACCTTTCGGGGCACGATTGGCTACCTGAGATGTTCGTCACTTTGCGTCATCATTAACTTGAACTCCCTTCGAAGCAACCTTCAAGGACACAACATTAGTGATTAATCTCATCTTTTAAATCTTCTAGCTGTGAACCCACATTACTACCCGAACTCTATCCGGCACTGCTATTAAGCGTGCCTCTACTTAGTCAGAGCTTACCGCTAGAAACGAAGGCACCATCCGACTAGGTGGACGGCGTTGCTGGGGCCTTCCCTTTGCTGTTAATGGCGGTACTATGATTCTCCCATGAGCTCCTCCGAAAGGTGGGGTCTACGGAGGTGACGTTAGATTCTCAACATACTGTATCGTCGAATAGTGCGTGTAAATGGTTCGAGGTTTAGTAATCCCGAACCTACTAACCTTCTTATCTTAGTATCATAATGGCGGTACTATTCTAATATATTATCCCTCGCTTCCAAGTCGCCAACTACCCGACGGAACTCAAACTCTTAGAGCTGTCAAAGGCTTCACACCCACTTCACGCGCTTGCTAAATGAGACTCGGTACACGACGAAACCGCCCCGCATTCATCCCACGCCGCCTGAGAAATATCAAGAGGAGATGGAAATTAAAATATCATATGTGGGCTCGAGTACCAGTATATGCCGTCCACACTAAATGCAGACGATTTCTACATCAAACAACGCTGGGCTGGCGTGCTGTATAGCATTAGGCATGCGCCTGATAATGAACCTGATGACAGTGCCTTGGTTTCCATGTCACCATGTCACCGATGGGGAGGACCAGCCTGAGTCATGTGTGTTTGTTTCGCTTTCGAAAGAAAATATAGTAGGATGCTCAAGGGATGAGGTGGGTGAGCGCTAAATGTACTTTTATCTCTTAACATGAATGCTCAATTCCTTTTACTTCGCTCTCCCCTCCGTCCTTGAAGAGAGCAAAATTCACCACTTTTCCGCATCCCAACTGGGCTCGTTTAATTTTACCTGAAAATCACCGTGCTGTCAGGAGCATTGCGGCATCGCCTTCACCTCCTCCTACACCTCGTCCAGGTTTTAGGGTAAGTTGTAAATTGTTTGTTTCCAGCGGTTGAGCTTTAAGCGCAAAAGCTGATGTCTGTTATTTTTGCCCAAGTTTTCTGAAGCCGATGCCCTCGGATGACTTTCATAAGGGGAGGTCAACGCCACGCAATGTGGAATCAGCATGCAAGAGTTTCAGGGCGACGAGTCTCTCTTTTCTTGGAATTTATTTCTCATACTCAAGCTCAGTATTTGCAGGAGCTCACCGGTTAGAGAACGCAAACAGTATTTTCGTTTCTTTATCAAATCTATATTGAATACTAATGAACAGGCTCTACACGCGCCTTGCTCCGTGTTTTTCAGGTGTCGTAGCGTCCTTTGTTTGGCAGAGTACCGCTTTGGTGCGGCCTATAGGAAGAAAGGCAATCCTCCCGTATCGCGTAAGTTAAGGTTTGCTTGACTTACGCACCCCGTATTGGGTGTAGACTGGTCGAGCTTGAAGTGATTTATTTTTTCAAATATATTTCCTGCAATTCGGACGCAATAAAAGTCGGATAAAATGCAAGGGCGACTTCTTAACGTGTTTACACCGGTAAAGCTTAAGGCATGAGATTATTTCTGCTCCGGAGGGCGAAGATTGCATATACTTATGGGTCAAGGGCAGGTGTCGTAGCGGGATGAACGTACCTTCGTCAGAAACTACTGACTGGCACGTACATTAAGATCGAATCTGAGTTAGCATCTCAGGTACAAAGACCTAATATTGCTTGGCCTGGGGCCTGAGGCCTGAGGGCTCAGTATTACTCGGTGCTCAGTGTTCGGTGAAAGTTCGGTGTTTATGGAAGCGCCCAAATAGACAAATAAGCGCCGAATCAGATCACTAGCGCTTTTGGGGTTGTTCAACTTACTGTCACTCATTGCGTAAACTCCCATGCTCAGAAACAAAGGATATCGAAATCGAAAAAGATTTCCGGAAATTAAAAGTGGTCGAGACTCCTCTGGAAGTTGCTCGTACGGCCAGCGGTGGTTTGCTAACGTGGTCGGAACTGCCGGTTTGGATGAAAGATAATGAGTATATCATCTCAGGCTATCGAAAGTTGGTCATGAATATGTTTTTTTATATCCATGTTTTATACGATCTGTTAGGGAACAGCGGTGCTGGAAAGGATGTTTTGAATCCGTTTATCTTTGTAAGTTGTCGACAGCCTCTTTAGGAAAAATCATTCCTGACGTTGTTCACTATCATAGATCTGCATAATGAATCTGGTAAGGCACGGGCTCAAAGCTCAACTCTATCAGTGTCTGACTATGCCCAGTAAACATCCATAGTCACCTATGGGGAGGAGTGCTTTTTCTCTACTTCTTGGCTACAACAAAATCCAAGTATCTGGCTGATTACCCCACGACATGGCTTGATACCGCGGTGTTCTCAGTTTTTCTGGTCTCTGCAGTGTTCTGTTTATGTTCAAGCGCAATGTTTTCACGTCTCAACTTGTCACTCTGAGAAGGTATGATGTTCATGGCTTCCTTATTTCTACATGTAGACGCATTCTGGCAGATAACTAACCAATGTCATGCTTTTGACTACTCTGGAATTGTCGTACTTACAGTGGGATCATTTTATCCTTGCGTGTACTATGGCTTTTTTTGCGAGCCCCATCTCCAAGTACTTTACATTACATCCATAACATTAGTGGGAACAGGTTGGTTTATTATTTTGATGCAATGAGTGTTTATTTCGCTAATGCGAACAGGTGCGGCATACATTGTTCTGAATCCTGAATACGCAAAACCCACACATCGCGGTGCTCGCACGACTGTTTTCATCGCATTAGGTCTCTGTGCAATCGTGCCAGTCAGTCACTGGGTAACCGTACATGGATTGCAAACAATGCTAGCGATGGGTTTGCACTGGCTCGGGCTCTCTGGCGGTTTTTATATCGTAGGAGCTCTACTCTAGTATGTGATTTACATGATAAAAAACTGTCGACCATTCTGACTGATTCTGCGTCTTTCTGCCATCAGCGCAAATCGCATACCAGAAAGATTCGCTCCAGGAAGTTTTGATTACTTCTTTGCCTCTCACCAAATCTTCCATTTCTTTGTGGTGTTCGCTGCACTGGCCCACTACAAATCGATCCTAGTGGCTCTCCATTATGCTTATACCCGATCTCATTGCGAATTGTAGTGTCATTCGTAGACTGCGAATTATCTGAGAGAGCGCAATGATGTCAACTTCGATCGCAAATGAATCCTGGATTTGCCTACTCAATACGGATTTACCTAGGGCTATTCCCGCATTCGGAGCCGCAGACATTTTCGGGCAGAAGCCACGCCTCACAGTGGCACTGGCTGCGGCCTAGAGAAAGACGGTAATTAGAAATCCGGAGTTCATTGGCTACCGCCATTGCCCCTTCCTGGTGCACCTTTCATGTTGAATGTATTCTTGATGTGGTTCAGTTGATGCATTGTCGTTTTTTTCATTCTTCAAGGAGCAAATCAGCTCATCGCCGTACACAGGTGAAACGAAATACAAGCGACGAAATCGATCGTGATTCGTGGGTGACTCAGGAAGTAGGCCCACACGTGTAATGTGCCGTACAGAACGAAGGTAAACGGCAACTACGACAGTAATTCCCTTCGGGCCCGACGCACCTTGACGTCTTGCTCTTATGTGTACAGCAACCAGATCCTATTCAGCTTTAGCAGATCCGCTCTATTGATGGGTATGCCCCCTCTGGCATGATCCCTGCTCATTGCGGTACTTCGAGATCTTTGTCACAAAAGCATGGTTCCATTGATTTTCCTATTCGTCCTAATCCGTGCTTCGTGCATTTTTCGGGCAGGTATAAAATGACCCTTGACTTCTTTGATAACGACGTCAGTTTCTGTTATTTCCCTACCCTTATTAAAACGTTCTTTGATTTGAGCGACGACCACCTACATCATGCCTTTCTCAGTTGGTCTTCAGGCTGCAAGCGTTGCTCTCCTTTCCGCAGGCTTCCCGGTCGTATTTACATCGGCTATTATAATCCTCCTCGTCATAATTTCCATCACCTCTTCACTGCAAAAGGATGCTGCTGACGCGCCTGCCCGACTACCAATCAATTCTCTCTTTGCCATTATTCCATTCTTTCGACGTCGATTTGACTTTCTGAACTGGGGGTTCGAAGTAACGGGGAAGTCTTCGTTCCAGTTTGATTTATTACGGGCAAGTAACTTTATCTCCCGACCCTTGCGTGATACTGATTGTTTTTTCAATAGAATAATGTTATTGTGGTGTCCGGAGAGTCTGCAAGACAGACGTTCTTTTCTGCCAAAGGCCTCGATCTCACTGAGGGGTTCAAGATACTTTCGGGAGCAGTACGTTTGGGTTCGCTCTGATAACATGCGCTGACCAGCACCTTACCATAGATTCCCATGGTTCGAGGGGTTACTTCTGACCTCCAAACCCGGAGGATATCCTTAATCCACAAACGTTTGGCTGCTGTCCAGAAAAATGAACAACTTTCCATGCGTGAGTCGCTCCTGATTTATTGTGTATACCAATCTAGATGCTCAATAATGTGTAGTAATCCCGGTGATGCTGGAAGATTCCCGGAGGATGATGGAGACTTGGGGAAACTCTGGTTCTTTCGATCCTTTTGATAATGTTTACGAGGTTTGGGATTCATTTTTACATATACCATCATTCATTAACATATCTGCCCCAGCTTATTTTCCAATTGACTGTACGATCCCTATCATGTGCTGAAATTTCGGACGATCCATGTGTCGTTTCACGCCTCAAGAAACTTTACGATACTCTCGATGTTGGTACTACACCAGCGACGGTTCTCCTTCCCTGGTTCCCTACGCCAGCTATGATTAGGAAGGTATGGGCTACAAAAGAAATTTACGATATCGTCGTTGCAGCCATCACCGCTCGAGAACAAAGCGGTGTATCAAAGAACGACACTCTCCAGATGCTTTTGGACTCTGGGGACGAGAAGTTGGTTGTTGTCGGGGTTAGTACCTTAATATCTTTTTCTCCGAGTTAATGGCCAAAACTTAGTATACCTTCCAGTTCATTATGGGCCTCTTGATTGCTGGTGCTAGGGCCACGGGTACCACGGGTCAGTGAATCCCTTTTATTCCGCCGTATTATACTCATACGGTTCTCTCATTAGCTTGCTGGATGCTTACATTCTTGGGAGGTCACCCAGAGTGGCGTGACAAAGCTAAAACTGAAGTGGAAGGACTTCTCGCTTCTTATCCTTTAGCATCCAGCGAGTCCTTGGCCTCTCAGTTGGCTTCTATCTCGCTTGAGACCTGGGAAGCTCAAACCCCAGTTCTCGACTCCATCATCCGAGAAACGCTTCGAGTCGCTCAGCCTCATACTGCAATGCGTCGAAATCTCGGTCCCGAGATGCACATCGACGGCCAGCTCGTCCCCTCTGGTGCTTATGTGGTGTATCCCTTCAGCGACGTTCACTTGAATTCCGAAATCTATCCCGATCCTTGGAAATTCAACCCAGACCGACAGCCAGAGACCAAGGCTGCGTATAGCTATGTTGGTTGGGGAGGAGGTTCGTCTGATCTTGACTCCTAACATTTTACAAGGCATCTGATGCTTCTTTCATGTATCATTAGGGACGACAACCTGCCTCGGTCAGCGCTTGGCCCGAGTGGAACTGAAAATCGTCACAGCTCTGTTCCTGCTCGGGTTCAATCATTGCGTTGTGGACGGTTCAGGCAAAGCCGTTCCTCAGCCGCCTCTTCCGAACTGGAATGACATCCTCCTGTGTCGTCCACCTCGAGGCTCTTTTAGTCTGAGTTACGAACGGTCGACCGCTGCGCTGTAAGACCCCATCTATCTATTTTCTATTTATTCTTGCTATAGACATTTCACCACTTACCATTACGTTCGAGTTAATCTTTCGTCTCTTCGTTTTTCTCTTCAAACCAGAAGAACGAAATAATTCTTTGCGGTACCGCCACTAGACCTGTTTATTAGACCATCCTAGTAGTTATACTTATGTACACATACTTAACGAAGTGGGGATCAGAGCGCATCTTTATCGGATGGATTTGGAGGGTATTATTCCTAACAGTAATAAAGTAATTAACTGATACTACATCTTGGACGAATGAAATAATGTTTATACGACTACAATAACGATGGGAACGTAAGTACTACTACTCGAACGTGAACTTGTCCTTGTCGTCTACTCCCCAGGTCCGGCCGTGCTTGGCTTGCAGGATCTCTTCTATTTCTTTCCTCTCCCGCATCTTGTCCCTCAGCCGGTTAAGGAGCATATACTGCCTGTCCTTCTCTGCATGTTTTACCCGTTTCTCCTTCGGCTGTTCCCAATTACTCTTCAGAATCCGCCGAACGGCCTCTGGACTGATCCTGAACTTTTCTGCAAGCACCGGTGTAGTAAATTTCGCTTTGTCGAGATGATGCAGTTGCCGGAGACCCTCCATGGCTTCCCTAGACAGTTTGCGAGGCGGATTCCATCCATCAGGAAAGTTATCTCGCATGACCTGTCGATGGATTTTGTGAGCCTCTGGTGTAGGCTCTTTTGGCGGTTTCTGACGATGATATGGGGTGGTCGACGTGCTCCTGACTGAATAATTGTCTTCTGACAAATCTACGGGTGAATCATCGTCAAAAATTGACGGAGTAGATGAGCCAGAAGCGGCGCGCCACTGTCTAGAGAATCCTGCAGGCGCGTTTTTACTGCGCATACGACAGAGATATAATCTCTCCCTGAAGAGCGTGAATTTCGGAAAGGCGGAAAACAACGAGGCGGCCATTAACGCGATGGAACAAGTACAAGTACAAGGGTGAGCACTGAGTCGGCGACCTGTCAGATTTTTTCATATCACATGTGGCAAAATACCAATTGAGCGCTCACAACTTGCCAGCGACACTGACACTATCATTTTACCCTTCCACTCGTCTCCAATGGCTGACCTTACGGACCCCAAAATCAATGAAGGTATCTTTTAAAATAGAGCTGTTCAGCAACACCCTCAAAACATAAACTCAACCAATTAAACGTTTTGCATCGTGTTGTTGAACAGCTCTAATGTTGCATTTTTCTGCTGAACTAAGTACGAAATCTTGTAGCCTATCTCGATGTCCGAGGTACTTATCTCATTGTCTTTGGTATGAGTACCGGATTTAGCTCCTGATCGACAGACGACAAATCCTCAACCAACTGGCTGCTTCTGGAATACGAGGTAACATCACGTTTATAGCATCTTGCGATCTCGTCGATAATGGTCAACTGGGGGTTTTCAGTCTGAACGTTCCGATAAGCTTCAAATAGCACACGTGGGTGTCGGTGGTTTGGCTGAACTTCAAGAGGTAACATCTCATGCGATTTTAAGGTTGTGGAACTAATACCACCCGTCCATCAGCATCTAGATGATTCCAAGGCTTCATACGCATATGTGCGCGTTGCATACTCCAATGACAAGGTATAGTGCGATGCATCGTCGGTTCGGGGGCAATAAATCTTAGCTGCTCCGTAGGAATCGACTAGGGAGAAGTTCATCTTGGTGGTCCGTATTCCGCTGTTTTCGCTTCTCGCATATTCACCCTGATGCCCTCAATTTCCAGGTTTGGATAGGCCCACACTGTAAAGTAATGAGGAAAGCCAAGGTATTCCGTTGTCCTCTAACCTCATCCATACTCTCCCTTCGCACTCTCCCTTCGCATTCCATGCTGGATCCACTAACATCTCACGCACATTTCTGTTTCACACTCAGATTTCCGTCCATTCTGCCGATGTCAAGAATGTATTGCGGGTCTACTCCATAGAAGTGGCTGCTAAAGAGAAAGATGATTTGAAGGAGGATCCTATTGTTGTACGACTACGGAAGGTGCGGAATTTCCTTTCGAATATAAAGTCTGTCACTGACTATTTCCTACCACCATGGCGATCTTCCTACCCACTCAGGCTGGCGGCGCTAGCTATGATGGTGTTTAAATTTTGTCTTTGGAATGGAACAGTGTTGGCCTTTATTATTGGGAACCAAACTTTGCAATGGAAGTTACTAGAGTCAATCATTCAACCGCTTTAAACTACACAAGTAGGTAATCGCGAACCATCATCCTTCAGTACTAGTGCGCCCCCACTATGGGCTACCTTAGGCGGCGGGTCCCGAAGGCTCCGCTAACACAAAGCTCTGCAGATTGTCGATCCCATCTTCCTCAAGCCGCATGCCCATCCACTCGGTCATTGCTGTTGCGCGGAGTTTCTTCTCATAAAAGTCGATCGAGGGTTGGTTCCACTATAAGCGTAGAAGCGTCGCGAAGACACGTTTTAGAGTGGAACGGAGTGAAGTAACGAAGTGATTTTAAGCTCTACGCTTTTCCTGTTGTGCAATGTAACGTACCTTGAGAACGGACCAGTCCATACGCGCACAGTCCTGGACACGGGGAAGTTTTTGGAATAATTAACGGTGAAAAGATATTTACCGATTCTTTCGCTATTCTGCCCAGTTCTCCGAAGAACGCTTTCCCGATGCCTGCGTTCCGATATTCCGGAGAGACGTAGAGGTCTTCGAGCTGATAACGATATCGGTGAGCTGACGGGGAGCAGAAGGGGAGAAGTTTCACAAATAATCCCGGTTTACCCATCCATGTTGAAAAATTGAAGAAATAAAGGGCCATTCCTAGAGGTTTGTCGCCGCCGAACGCGAGCAGTGCGTGCGCGTATTTCCTTTCAAACAAGTTTGTACGCAGCTTTCGCGTGCGTAAGCATACAACTGCGTTCAGCTACTCGATGCTACTTACAAGCTCTGGAGTTGCTTTGACCGCATCTGGTTCTTTCTCGTATACAGCCTGCAAGTTTGTGATTACTTGAGAGATCTAATCTCAACGAATGCTGGTTTACAAGGTCGTTAATGAACTGAAGGATGATGTTCTGAAGGTAAAGGTAATCAGAATACATTATTTGAGAAAGGCCTCTGCATTATCTACCACATCATCAGGCGTGGCAGGTCGAATATGAAATCCAGCAGACATTGCAAAGAATCGAGAAGAACAAGTCCAAAGATGAGTGGTGGGAAAAAATTACTAAGTGCTGTATCTGCATCACGCCTTCGTCGCCGTTGGTCCCAAATTACTCCAATTCTGACCATGGATCCCGCTAAATTGGCAAAGCTACAGGCGCAGGCCGTAGCCAACAGGATCGGTACGTACTTGTTACTCTGAAATTGCTTAGGAAAAGCCTTGAAATTTTTTCTTCCAGGTGGAAAGGGAACTGTGCGCCGAAAAGTTGTACGGAAAACAAAGCCTTCAGCAGCACAGGACGACAAAAAGCTGCAAGGCGCACTCAAAAAAACTGAATGTTCAGCCGATCACTGGTGTTGAAGAAGTGAACATGTTCAAAGAAGATGGAACCGTTCTTCACTTCCAGGCTCCCAAAGGCGCGTCGAATTCTAGTTCTAAGCTCGTTATTTTATCTAATTTTTGACTTCGACTTGTATAGTACATGCTGCTGTTTCAGCAAACACTTTTGCCATTTACGGTACAGGTCAATCGAAGGAACTTACTGAACTGGTTCCTGGAATCCTGAACCAACTTGGCCCCGACTCCCTTGCATCCTTGCGTAAACTTGCCGAATCTTACCAGTCGATTCAACAAGGCCAGCGACCAGCCGCCGACGCAGAGGATGACGACGACGACGTGCCGGACCTAGTAGAGAACTTTGATGTGGATGATAAGACGGCTAGCCTGGACAAGCTGGACTAAACGAGGAGAAAAACCGAAGCAGCGGTCGTAGTATGGTGCTTGGACTTTTTTTTCCGCTGTCGTATTGACGCTCTCGTCGGTGTACCCTTTTCATTGTATCCATGCTTGCGCAAAGACAAAATTTCCAGATTATCATTGGATCTTCTGCTCAATGCATCTGACGAGAGTAGCGTGTTACCTAGGGTAAATTCTGCAAGCCCGTTCTCCGTCGCACGTTTTTTTTTTTTGCAATTTGCGCTGGAGACTCCGAAGATCCCCTTTCGAAGGAAGTTGGGGGTGAAAAACTTTCTTTCTGTGTGTACAGTGCCATCAAGACGGGTTTGATGAATGAGGCCAAGAGCGGAAGCTTGGGACTCAACCCGCAAATTCTCCAAATTATCAGAGTGCACATCATACGCAAGGCATGAGAATGTAATTCGAGTTCTCAGTGTGTTCTGCGAAGGTAGGAATCTGCGTTGAATTCTTGCGGGCGAAGGTTCATGGAGAGAAGTGCAACCTGTCGATCCTTGATTCTCGTCTTCTTGACCGAAAGTAATAACATGCCCCATGCTCATTGCATTCTTCTCGTCTTCGAATCATCCACTGGAAGCTGAGGTGTCTGCCTAGTTATGTATCTGTGTGCGATCTGTATGCGATTCCGTAGTGTGTCGCAGGAAGTTTAAGCGCCGAAAGTAAAACGCGGCGTAGGCTCGCGGACCGGTTCTTCTCCAACCACCACTTGCAGTCCAAAAGCCGCGACACTCGTTCCGTACCGAACTTTTTCTGTTCATCTTTGCGAGTGGGCTAAGGTCTGAGGAAATGCTCCCTTGATTGGCTCTAGCTGGGCCTGGCTATAACTTTCAAGCCAAACGACATATCATAAATTTTCCATACACGCTTATGTCCCGAAGACTTTGTTTTTTTTTTTGCGAAAGAGGGCAAGAATGTTTTGGATCGGAAGTCGTCGTGGAGATTGGGCAAAGGCGAAACGCTTGCATTTCCTTTCATCGCTCTTAAATGAGACTCGATTCGCATTCCAGCAGTGCTCTCTTCATTGGAGCAAGGGGTTGGTCGGTGATCCTCCTATCTGTTGTTGTCTTCACCGTCATGTTAAGGTCACTTCACTTCTCCTATGGTGGTTAGACACTTTACCTTGGAGCTCCTGGTCATTGATGCCCTAGAACGTACCCAGTGGAGTCCGTTTAGTGCTATACACAGTGAACTGCTTGTGTTGTGACAGTGATAGTCTGTGTCTCACGGTGCTTCTGCATGAGAGACATGGATTCTCTTCAAGGGTTGTTTAACTACGACGTCTGTCACGAGTTAACAGCGTACCTTGGAGCGGTGTTGATCAGGTTTGCGGTTGAGGAACAGGTTATCGTGCTCGCACTTTGATGTTGTCCTTTAGTGCACTTCGCGGCACATGGTGAGCTGACCTGTCTTGCAAACGGGTTGGTGAATGTGTAACTCGATTCAGACTACTCTTGGTCTGCAGTGCGTGGTCGTCAATTTTTTTCCTTATCGTTCTCTTTTCGGAGAGATTAATTCCATTATGTTTTCTCATTTGTTGTTCAATACATCATATATTATATGTCTTCAGCACGATTTTGTGAATGTTTCGACCTTGGATCCTCCTCGTTGAACTAGGGTAACTTGTCATAGGTGTTGAAGAGATACATCTAAATCTGTGCTACGCTTGCATCTTTGCAATGATATCTACGGAAATATGTGGCCCATCCAGGCCCATGGAACCGCATTGTTAATGGTGATCTGTCCAAATATGGACGTGCTATCCCACTCCTGTTGGATCTTTGTTGTTACTCTCCACCACGATTAGCGAAACTTGTAGAATGGACCCTTCAGTCGATGCACTTAAATTCATCATCGTAGGAGGAGGCATCGCAGGCTTGACATGCGCCTATCTACTCAAGCAAGCAGGACATCAAGTAGTGGTCTTAGAAAAATCTCCTCTTGCTGAACAAAGCGCAGTGAGTTATAATCCTTCCTCCTGTGTCTTTCGCGAAAAATTATTCCTTGATATGCAGATACATCATGGAGGAGTCAAAATACCTCCCTACATGACACGATTAATGAAGGAGCTGCCGGGAACAGAGGAGTTATTGAAGACGAAGGCAGCTAACAGCACAGGGTATGTTGCGTAGTAGGCACCACTGCAAGTTGATCATTCTGATACGTCTTCTAGAATATTTTTCTACCAATGCAAGTGCACCAGTGTTTATGGAGTTCTTCGACGTGCCTGACGGCAGTTGTTGGTGACACAGGCAGTGATCCAGCAGAGCTGGTGGGCAAGCTGATATATGCGGAAGAGATTATCAAAGATCTGGGCGCTGATTTCTATCTCATACCGGTGAGCTCACCAAGGCTGTATTCCCAAACTTACGTCTCTCACATTCTGTCCAGCATAAAGACCTTCATAATTACTTACTCGCTTTATGCAACAATGCCGCAGTTGAATTTCGTTACGACTTCGAAGTAGAAGACATTATCTCAGATAGACCTGGACCGGCAGTTGTAGGAAAGTCAGGGGAGAGTGTCTCAGGAGATATTGTGCGCCGGGCTACTTTTCAAAATCATACGTCACTGATTATAATGCATAGGTGATAGGAGCGGACGGCAAAAACAGTGTGACACGCAAAGTACTGCTAATGGAGAGAGACGAAGCAAAAAAGCCAGATGTTGATGATGCAAACGATTCAGTCGGGAACCCCGCCTTCGTCCCACTGAAAGCTCTTGCTGGGCAAGTTTTGAAACTTCTTTTCGTTATAAAGGCCTGCTCAGGTTTGTGACTCTCCATAGTGCGACCCTTTCTATTCCAGTTTCCCTTCTTCAGTCGGACCCAGAGCTAGCATCGTTATTGACCGAGGGGAACTATGTACGTGAGTGATTTGACTATAGGTAACCGAGCGATTGACACATTTCAAGCGCGCCCTTTATATGGGTAATGGATCAAATGTTGCTATGGCCCGAGTGAGTAAAATTTTGTCGTACCTACCCACCAAGATACGCTTTGGAACCTGCGTTTAGCGCTGCTGGATGCCATGTAACAAAGTCTCCTCTCTGTTCCCTATTGCTAGATTCAGAAACTTACGATAAAAGCGTTTCAGTACGGACCTGATTTATACCTACTTGAATTTACGTACCCTGGTAAGCCACTAGAATCAGACGACAAGGACGAAGACTGGCTCTCAAGTGGAACCCCGACAAAGACCGTACTTGAGAAGGTGGAGGAGTATGATCACAGGTAATTGTACCTCAAATTGCCTTGAGTATCAACCGACTTTCTTGCCAGGATAAAGAAGCTGCTCCAGCTCGTGCCAAGGTGCCACTGGAATATTCAGAACGTCCACAATCTATCGCGATATGTCTCGAACTTGAATCAGGTCGTTGTTATCGGAGATGCAGCTCATGCAATCTATGTAGGGGTTGGTCGTCAATCTTGTTACTTCTGAAACTAACTCTCGTTATACGCAGATTAATGGATCAAACAATACGTGAGCTCTTCTAAGTGTCCTTTATACCGCTGGTCTTGAACATCAATATTTTTTCATTAAAGAGCCGCTGCAGTACGTTGGTTGTTATCCACGGATGTCATTTTCCTACTCACGTATCACATTAGTTCGAGGACGCCTTTACGCTCGGCCGACTATTTTCTATATTGTCTCCCTCAGATTCGAAGTCAAACACGTCTTTTCTGCTAGATGGCTACCA
Source organism: Rhodocollybia butyracea (assembly GCA_015501585.1). Classification (NCBI taxonomy): domain Eukaryota; kingdom Fungi; phylum Basidiomycota; class Agaricomycetes; order Agaricales; family Omphalotaceae; genus Rhodocollybia; species Rhodocollybia butyracea. The sequence continues at coordinate 1,530,652 of JADNRY010000001.1, forward strand.
ACACATTCGTCAGAAACGAACTAAAGCACTCGAGAAGAGTGGTACGGACAACATGGTACTACTGGGATTGCCCCCTGGTCCTGAGCGTGATGGACGGAACAATGGGTTCAGGCTGACGCTCCATCTGGAAGGAGCTGATGATGCAACGTTGGAACGCGTCTGGAAGAACTATATTGATCGGATGCACTATGAATCTAGAGATGAGGTTTCCGAATGGTGGATGAATTGGGCAAGACCAGGTGGTAACTTTGAAACCAGCTCTTGGGTCCGAATCCCTGGAGCAATAGCTACTGGAAACGTATCCAATTAGCCGGTGCATACTTATCTTCCCTCTATTCGAATCCTTACTATATTTGGCAACTAAACTTCCCTTTATGGGCTATATGATGTCATCCCTTTTTCCACACATACGCCCACTGGCCCGGGCATATACTTATATTTTATCATAATTTTTCCACGAGTCATCAGTACCAACGAAAGTGATACGTCGACCGTCGGCGTGCAGGAGGTTACAAAGGCTCCGTTGCTGGCGCTATGAAGACTGGCGACATGATCAGGGCCAAGAACGATAGGATATTAGGATATCAACCCAAAGCTTACTGTACATGCGCGACAATTAGCCAGATCAAATAATATCTCAGCTATCTATATTCTTAGCTTGCATCGACTTTGTTAACTAGTAAGTGGAATGAAATACAGGCCCGACGTCCGAAAATGCGCGCCTAGGGCTCATTTTACATATCTGGTGCTGCGTAATATATATGTGTTCATCACGAAGAGTCAAAGCTATGTTTCGCAGCACCTAATACAGCGGACAGTCAATAATGAGTAGGTCCTGGAGAACCGTGTAAAAATCATGCTGTTATCATTTGAAACAGGTCAGAAATCCTCTAGTTCAACCGCGGCCAAAATCAGCTCCCTTGCTTGTGAGTCGCGAGGTGTGAACTCTCCCAGTGGACCATATAGAAACATCATTTCACTGGGAGAGTCTAGAAAACGTTCCGGCATGAATTTATCGGGCTCTCAGTACACAGTTGGGTCTCGATTCATAGTCCTGGCCAACGAATTAAATTTACGTGCTTGGGGAAAAAAAGAGTACGTGATCTCACCAGATATTGGCGGCAATCACGCATCCTAGAAGATACACATAAGAATCAAAGCGCCCAACTTCAGAGACACTCCAAACCTTTAGGGATATGGTAACCCTCGTAAAAGTCATCCTCGGGCGAAACGTGGTTGAGCCCTATATTTAAGAAGACTCTTCAGAAACAATCAGTCATTTTGCATGGAATTTCTTACCGAAGGGAACGGGGGGGTGCAAGCGCATTATTTCTTGGTAAATAGCTTCAACATAAGGTAGCAGCTGTCGGTCCTCAAAGGTAGGTAGTCGAGCTCTTCCAATGACACGATCAATTTCTGCTTGCGCCTTTGCCTGAACCTCAGGATGTAGGGTCAAGGTGAGGCGAAAGGAGTTGACGGAAGACATTGTCTGTTAAGAAAAAACTCATAAGTTCTGTGAATTCAGCTAAGTTAAAAGCTTCGTACCATGTCCGATGCAGCTGAACATTGAAATATTTGTTTGATACATATTAGAAGAAATAGTGTAGCACGTCTTACCTATGAAGCTCATGGTACCCATTGCCTTGATCAGCTCTATCTCCGCAAGATTCCACTCGTTTTCATAAGCTAATTCAGCAATAAGGGAAGTGCCTGTGCTATTTTTCTGTATGGTCTCAATGGTCAAAAAATGGTACAGTACCTTGACAGTAGTCCAGGTTATTCACCGCCCTGTTAAACTAGATGGTGTCAATGTCGTTCAGATTTTGGAAAAATGCATTAGCTGCCTGTTTGAAACCACAGCTGGGGAAGAAAGAGGGCATAAAGCGTAACTATGGAAATCGTTCGAGAGTGGGGAAGCCAGTTGAGCATATTTGTCCCAATGTTTCAACGGTTTTTACAGTCTTCCGCGCAAGAGAATCGTTGGGGTTGATATCGAATCTGTATAATGAAGTATACATGACGCTTTAGGAGAGTCTAGTTGCGCAAATTATTCAGCAATGACGCTGTTAGTAGATAAGGCTGATACGCACGACATGGTATGTTCCATCAACTGTTCCGGCTTAGCCAAAAGACCATAGATTTTCTCATATTGAGTTGGCTAAAAGTGACCATTGGCGGATTGACGAAAGACTTGATTAAAAAGCTTCCTATTTTTCCGTCACTTGGTGGAATATCCCTTTAGCAGAGACAAATATAATTAGTACTGACATGAGTGCGGTAGGCAAGCCAGGTCGCTGACCTGCAGTGAAATCAAACGCTCAACCACTTTGGTACAGCACAAATAAAACGCACTCTAACTTGGCGTGCAATAGGGCCATGAGATGTGTAAGGGAATAGAATGGCCTATCTTGGTTGGCGAGCTCTGGAACAAATTCGAGTGGGGGAAGACACGAAATTAACCACGACTTTGAAACAACCCTCCAGCACATTATCTACTTATTCAGGCCAAGCCAGAGCCACAGTCAAAGGCTACTCGTTGAAGTTAAGTAGGAAGGAAAGTCTATTCGGCTGTCCCTGGAACTGGTCCTTTGACAAGTTGACCCTCTAATAGTACTCAGTGCGTTTGGATCCGTGAATAAATCAATTGATATTATAGTTCACCTTTGTCTGTGGAATTGAAATACTACTACCACCACCCCACCGAAGTCTAGTGAAGTAGCAGTAGGTACGTTCCCCAAGTGCTGTGATATGATTACACGGCATCAGCAAACAACAGTACCGCAAAGGAACTAGCCGGTCCCTAGTCTAACATACTTAGGCAGCATGCTCGATTCCGGTAGAGAATACAAGGTAGTGAAGGTAGAATACAAGGTCAACGCAGCTACCCGTTCCGGGCCGGAGTCGCAAGCTTTGCGATTGGCCAGGCAGACTCGGCTGAAGACTCGGTAAGTCTTCACAGTCACTGCGCCAGCGTCAAATAATACCGGGCGAAATTTTTCCGAAATTATTGCTGTAATTACTTACCTTTTTCGGTAAAAATTTCGGTCGAAAAACATTTTCTTTTTCGTGCGAAAAATGAATTGAAAAACAAACAAAATTTCGCCTGTAAATCTTTGATAATTTCGGCTGAAAAATGTATTGTAATTGATTATCTTTTTCGATCCGAATTTCGCCGGTAATCTCTTATCTATTTCGTCCGAAAAAGATAATGAAATTGCTTATCTATTTCGCTCGTGATTAATTAAAAATTTCGCTCGAAATTTTTACAAGGTAATAACTGGACAATGATTGGACAGGAACTGGTCAAGAACTGGCCAAGAACTGGGTAGTTCGGTCATGTGACGTGTATCCGCTAAACTTCATCTGTCTTTGAACGCAACATACGAACTCATACGGGATACTATATAGCCGCAGCTCTGCTTAGCGAAAATATGAATCTTGAGCAAACATTTATTGACGAACCCACAATCTTCCGAAAACATGCCACTTCTTGATCTTCAGCACTTCTCTCAGTTTCTCCAAGTCCTTTATGAGATACCAGGTGGTGTTTTCTTCTAGGCAAGCAAAAGCGAGAGTTTATAAGAACTAGTTGGAAAGACAAGTAGAAGTACGAGAGGATCGAGGTATGGACCTTTGATTGTGGTAATTCATGTCCGGAGACTGCACGGCTATATAGGAAGGAAGGAAGGAAGGAATTCTATCCCGTATGAGCCCGTATATCGCGTTCAAAAGACAAGTGATTTGTCACATGACCGAACTACCCAGTTCTTGGCCAGTTCTTGGCCAGTTCCTGTCCAATCATTGTCCAGTTATTACCTTGTAAAAATTTCGAGCGAAATTTTTAATTAATCACGAGCGAAATAGATAAGCAATTTCATTATCTTTTTCGGACGAAATAGATAAGAGATTACCGGCGAAATTCGGATCGAAAAAGATAATCAATTACAATACATTTTTCAGCCGAAATTATCAAAGATTTACAGGCGAAATTTTGTTTGTTTTTCAATTCATTTTTCGCACGAAAAAGAAAACGTTTTTCGACCGAAATTTTTACCGAAAAAGGTAAGTAATTACAGCAATAATTTCGGAAAAAATTTCGCCCGGTATTATTCGACGCTGGCGCAGTGAGTAGCATCTCAGCGAAAAGTTTGAAGCAAAGTGGCGCATCTTCAGCAACTTTGGCAAAGTGTCACTGCACATGAATCAACTGAATTCGAGTTGACAGATCTTTTCCGGGGCCGCCACTTTTCTCTCCTTCTACCATGAGCAAACCAAAACGACTGGTGGACATTCCGATGGATATTTTGCTCGAACTGGTCCTCTACTTGGATGTCCCAGATGCTCTTTCACTGGTTTCATCCTGCCGACAACTAAACGTACTCCGTGCTCATCACAGCTTTTGGCACGCTTTAGTTCAGAACCTCGACGTTCCTCTGGCCTGCCCTCCATTTTCTGATTATGCCAAAAATCCAAAGGAATTGATCCTCCGCACTGTCCAGCGCCAACGAGCACTGCTATCATCGCTAAATCCAACCCCAGTTCGAGTTCAGAGATACTTAAAATGTTGGGATATAGAAACTATATGTCATGTTCCTGGAACCAACCTGTATCTAACCTACGGCTCACTCGAGGACGGCATGGCCAGATGCTGGGACTTGACCATGGGCACCAGTATCAGCCAGGTTTATATCGGAAGAAATATCCTTTCCAAGAGTACTTTGCCAGTAAAGCGAGGGGAGTTTCTGATATGTATGCTTATGGCAGAAACTGCGCAGGAATTTATAGCAACATCTGTCGTTGTCCTTTGTCTAAAATACGATATGGATATCGACCCGAATACCCTTTCCTATTCCCCTTCTAACGTCCAATTATCCGTCCTTCACAGATCATCATTGGATTCTACTTATCCTGCAATGTACCCATCGTGCGTCATCAATGGTGAAGGAGTCGTCGCAATCGTAAAACTGGCTAATTCCGTTAGTATCAGTGCTTTCAATGTGTTCAATGGCGCTGAATGTACGATCGAGACGGATTTGACTGTGAGTGCATGTATATTAGAGACGTGTCTGACTATTCACTTACTGGTTTTGCTTGCATCCCAGGAAATTGATGTGGATTACATCGACTTGGCGTTCAACGGGCAAGACCTAGTGATATTGACCGGAAACTCTGTAACATCATGGCTTTATCGATGTCCAAAGGACTTACTTCCCTACGATACTAAAACAGTGGCGGGCTCGCACCGATCGAATCATCTTATCAACTTTGTATCGTCGAGCCCAGCCATACAGTTGCATCAACAGCTTCATTCCTATGAGCGATGGGGTTTTTACCCATCTGGTGGAGTTAATGGGACGAAATTTGCCGCAACATTGTATGACATTGTTGGACTCGGTATGCCCCCGTCTTTAGAATGTGTTTTCTGGGATCTCGAGCCTACGGCTACGGATTCCGGAATATCGGCGGCACTAGCGCATAGAAGAACTCTCCCAGGTATGCAGTTCTATGCAGTATCATGCACGGGATCGGAATCTGGAACATGGGGAGCATTTGCGTGCAGCCCCAGGGATGTAGGTAGTATGGGACACAGTATTGGGCATGATTTCGAAATCGACGTTGGTATTCAAATCGCTGGGGTTCCGGAGCACATCACTGAGTCTTCAGATGAGGAGGTGTCGTGGAAGGCTGATATCTTTTTGATCCACTATGATGCTACGACACGGACGTCGAATTTGTATCGGCCTGAGCTTCCAGTTATGATGTCTTATATAACGATGAACGATATCAAGAGTCTCGAGTTTGATGAACGGCTAGGAGTGTTGTATATTCTGGTGGAGAGTGCAGAGGGAGGTGCGCTTTTAGGATTAGAATTTTTGTAGTAGCACGTACAATCTAGCATTGACCGGGCTGGTCTTATCCTGAATCCATGTTCTGCATTACTTATCTTCGTCCACTCGCTAGTTCAGCCGTCGAAGTTTCTGGAGGTTAATATCTCAGAAAAATAGATGAATCTCGACCAATGAAGAACGCGTCGCCTTTACGCCGCTTTTCCTTGCGGTGAAAGGTGTTCCCAGCTAGTCATGTTGAGCCTTACCGGTCTTCGTTACGCCTATGGTTCTGGTGACGGTCGAAGTAGTAAGTGCAAACTTCACTAAAAATTTCAGATTCAGTGAAAGTTTGATATTTCTCAGGTCGAAATTTTCAGTCAGAGGAACAAGGTTATCGTGCCTTTCTTCATTTTGCAAAACCCTAATCGAGTTGCAAAGTACCTCGTGAAGTTTGGTCAGAGCGGTGCAGTCTCCTATTGCGAGTTGGGTTTCTATATTTTAGGTTCATTGTGGCGCATTCATCGATAGATTCTCGAAGGCTGATACAATCTAAGTATACAGGTATTAAGTTGTGATATTATTGATACCGGCTAAGCTTCGCGTCTATCATCTATGCTTTGCGGTTGAGATCCTGTTGAGCTTGGCCCTGATCATGTCGCAGGTTACCTGTAGTGTTCGGTCAGCATTTTCTCAATCTCCTTGTACTAGTCCGTGAAACACTCACCAGAGGCTTGCTGTGACTTATCGCCCTTCATAGCGCCCATGACGGAGTCTTTATAGCCTCCTGCGCGGTCGGTCGCGCCGTCAACGTATCCTTTTGCACGAGCGGCATTGTATTCAGTCTCTCCTGCGGCATGCTCTTCTTTGCCAGACTGCTGCCACGATTGTGCTCCAGTAACGTTACCGACGGCCTCGACGGCATTGCCTTTGAGAGAGTGGAATTGACCAGTGGTCTTGCTACAAGGTCGAGAAATGAAAATTAGCTCTACAACAGACCAACTGAGGAAACAACATACTTTGGGGAGCTCTCGTTGTTGTAAGACATAGTAGTTAATGGTGCGAGTAAGTATGTGGTAGTGCGTTTATGAGTTGTTAAAGTTGATTGATACTTTCACCTTTTCGAATCCTGCCTTTATACCTTGGATTGGTGGGGCCAGTGGTGAAGAAGATTATGATGATGATGAAATATGGGTGTAATACAAGTGTAATCTACATACTGGAGCTAAATGGAGTTGATATGGAGCGCAGAAGTGGAGACTCTATAAAGAACGATGACATCATAACCCACGAAGGGTAGTTTACTTGCCAAATATAGTATCGGGAGTAAATATATGTTAGTAGCTACGCCGAACCAACAAGTTAGCTCGAGTTTTAATCGGTCTTGCCCAATTCATCCACCATTCGGCAACATTGTCTCTAGATTCATAGTCGAACTGATCACTGTATTCTGTCCAGACGTGTTCTAACGTTGCGTCATCAGGTCCTTCAAGAGAGATTGTTAACCTAAGCCCATTGTTTCGCCCGTCGCGTTCAGGACCAGGGACCAATCCCATCAGTATCATGGTATCCATGGAACTTTTCTCAAGTGCATGTGTTCGCTTTTGTCGGATCTGTTGGTAGCCGTTCAAGAGAAGAGATGCGTTTAATTTTGAATCCGCGGGAGTTAGTCGAGAAAATAGTTGACCAAGCGTAAACGCGTCTTCAAACTAATGTGAACCTGCGTAAATAGGCAAATGATTTTATAAGATAAACCACGCACTGCAGCGCCTCTATAGAAAGAAGGGTGTTCAAGCTATAGAAGAACAGACAGACAGAAAGAAAGCGAAGGAGCTCACGTATTATGTGTTCCATTAATCTACACAAAAAGATGATTGGTTTCAGAAATAAGACGAAGCAGAACTACTTACGTAGGTTGCATGCGCTGCATCTCCGATAACGACAACCTGATCTAGTTTTGAGATGTATCGCAATAGAGTATGAACATTTTGAACATTCCAGTAGCAAGTTGGAACGAGTTGAATGAGCTTCTTTATCCTGGTAAGAAATTTGACTGAGAGAGAACGATTGTAGACAAACCCGGAAGAGACAATTTACCTGAAATCATATTCCTCTACCTTCTCAAGTATGTCCTTCGTTGGTGTCCCACCAGAGAGCCAGTCTCCGTCATTGACGTCGAATGCCGGCGGTGTGCTGTACGTCAAGGCAAGTTCGTATCGGTCAGGTCCATACTATGAGATAGGATATAAATTTTATATCAAACACGACAGCAATAAGAAGCTCACCCGAGAGATAAAGATATTTGTTCCATTGCCCATAAACATCCTAGCCTTGAGATGTAGTCAGATAGATACCAACATGTATGATGGAAGTTGAACAACTATACATAAATTTCCTGCTCTCCGACATGTACGAGGGATGTTAACTCTGGATCGGACTGGATCAACGAAATCGGAATAGACATTGTCGCGCTATACAATATAAGTGTTAAAACGTAAAAGAAAGACGATTGGAAACTTGCCCAATAAGCGCATTCAACGGAGGAAAGGCGGGTTTCCTGAGACCGAATGAACCCTTTATACCCAGAGAATCAGCTTCTTCCGCTTCATCTTCTGCTTCAACTTGCTCATTAAGCAGCACTTTGCGTGTCACACTGTTTTTCCCGTCTGCTCCTATTACCTATCAGAAAGACAAACAATCAGGTATGTATGATTTCCCAGAAAGCGACCAAATGCACAATATCTCCAGTGACTCTTTCCCCTGACTTTCCTATAACGGTTGGTCCAGGTATGCCCGTTATAATATCTTCGACTTCAAAATCATAATGAAGTTCAACAGCGATACTATCGCATAGACTGAGCAAGTAATCATGAAAGTCTTTGTGCTGCAGGAGATATTAGAGTCCGTTGAAGAAGTTGACAGCCATATAAGTCGGACTCGAAACTCACCGTTATGGTATAAAGGTCAGCGCCAAGATCACTCATCATTTCCTCCGCATAGACCAACTTGCCGACAAGCTCTGGTGCTGTATTGTTGCTGTCACCTGCAATAAGTCATTAGTAGTCAGATTTCCTATGTTCCGCTTTATAACTTACATTGGTGGAACAATACTCTACATTGTTCAATATTCAAAGAGCATCAGATATCCAAGGATCGAGCACCGAATCCGGAAATGGAGCCATACCCAGTAATCTTTGTTGCCTTTGTCTTCAGCAATTCACCCGTCCCCGGAAGCTCCTGCAGTAGCCGCGTCATGTTGGGGGGTACTCGGAGTCCGCCATGATGGATCTACCTGCGCATTTATAACGCAATACGTAGGAGGAAGGCGGGAACTCACTGGCATTTTTCCTATGCGAGGAGATCTTTCCAACACCACCACTCTATGCCCTGCTTTCTTGAGCAGATATGCACATGTCAAGCCCGCGATGCCCCCTCCCACAACGATGAATTTGAGTGTATCGACTGAAGCTCGAGCTCGAGGGTCCATTGTGGGAAATATGCTGGTCATGACAGAACGAAAAGAAGAAAGACGATATACTTGAAACAGACTAGTAGGAGCATATGGAGCTTATACACCTTTAGAAGATGCCGCAATCATTCTTCATGATGATACCCGACGGCCTGCTTCTAAACGTTTAAACATTGAGTTTGACGTAGCTTTTATGGCGCCAAACCACAAAATTTATGTGCTGAAGCTGCTGGGCTGTTTCCCGCGTTGTCCCATATCAACCAGTCCAAGGCAAAGGTGCACTGGTAGTTGTGGCAGGCGTCAATAATCTTGAATTCCGAGTCAGTGCGAGGATATTAGCCGCGAGAGGTTGTTTGACATCAGTCAGTTTACACAATTATTTCTTGCGTAGTCCCTCGTATTTGGTTCCCGAAGAGTGCGGTAAAGCAGATTCGCGTCAAAATCTATGAATTGGCGCCAGAACCAGCGCTTATCTCTGTGGCCGCTCCTTGACATCAGCCATTCTGATAATAAAAAGCCTGGTGCGCTGTTGTAAGTATCCCTCAACAAGCCTGTGCACTGAAAAGACCTTTTTCGACACTAGGCTAGCCATCGGATCTTCTTCCATTACAATTTCATATCCTAATGCCCATCTATGTCCCGATTTTTCATTTCGGTTAACGCCCTAGCCTATTAGTCCTCTATTAAGCTTGATTACGCCCTATAGTGCAGAGCTTTATTTCGGCAACAGTACCATGTTCGCATTTTTTGACTCAATTTTTACAACCCACTTCAACATTTCCACCAGTCACAAGTGCGATGTATCGCCTCGCGTTTCGAACTATTATCCACGACTCTCGGCGCACCCGAAAACTACAAACGATTACGCGAATAGCGTAGTTGAGGCGACTTGGCCGGACAATGGCCAGGAAGAGCACCCGGGGCTCCTCTGACAGTCCTCTTGTCAGTAGTGCGTCAACCCTACACCTTACATACATGAAGCAACTGTGAGTATGTAAAGTGGAAGCGAGACTCAGACTTGCCTCTATTCTTCCACTATGGCCCCTGCCTTCCTTTTTCCCTTCTCTGGAATTGCAGCTCTTGCATTAGCTCTCTTGTATCTCATTTCTCGTCGCTGTCAGCTCAAGTCTGCAACTGTAACCTTCCCTCCTGGCCCAAAATCCCCTAAGCTGCCGACGTTGGATGCCTGGGTTAAATATCAAGAGTGGGGGAGAGAATATGGTTGGTTATAAACTCTATAACGTCCACCGATGTACTGATGCTCGGATGATGTTTACTCAGGAGATTTTATCTATATTAGTGAAAGGAAAATGCTCATTATCAACAACTCTCAGGTTGCGATAGATCTGCTGGAAAAGCGTGCTCGTGTTTACTCGGACCGAGAAGCATCTTGGACGGTGAAAGCGTAAGTGCACCTCAATCTCCCCCGAATTTGGCCTAATCTAAATAATCGTGAGGTGCGGAGCGGAGCGCGTGATGACCCTGCAGGTAAGCGGTTTGTCCGAGTCGGTGCAAAGCCCTTCCTTGATCACGTTTCCTTCATGTCAGGGATATACTGCTAGGTGGCGAAGCAATAGGAAAGTTTTCAATCAAATATTTCGTCGATCCGACAGCAGTCGCTTCTACGCAGTTCAATATGCGAAAGTCGCGGATTTCTTGTGTAGCATGGTAGTTGCGCCGGAGAAGATCATGCAACATACTATGGCGTACGTCTTACTGGGCGATCTGGCGGTGTTATTGCTGAATTATTTGCGACTAGACTCTCTCAGGGTATCATGTTTGCTTCGTTATACGGGATTGACATTGATCACGATGATACTCTTGCGTGGAGGGCTCTAGAAACTAATAATATATTCGGAGAAATATTCTTAAATGGCTTCCCCGCCCTCGAACGATTTCCATGGCTGCGATTTATGCCTTCTTTCTTCCCAGGATGTGGATTCAAGCAGACAGCGCGTGAATTTCAAGAGAATTTCGATGACTTGGACACCATCCCGTTTGATAGGGCAGTGAATAACATGGTGAGTAACATCGTTCTTTTCTGACTGGTAAGGGTTTCTCATCCTTTCAGAAAATGGGCACCCGTACTTCTGTTATTGCTGAACTGGCACTACAAAATGAAGGAAGACCGACGGAGATTGAGATGATCAAGAGGATGGGTTCCACTAGCTTTATAGGTAAAACTTGCGCACCGTTTCTTGTCATATATACTAATTCGTCAATGCTCAGCTGCCTCGGATACGGTATGGTCCCAACTGAAGCTAGCATTTGAAACTTACTGGTTGATGACAGACAATGTCTTCTATCAGCTCCTTTCTTCTGACAATGACTCTCCACCCTGAAGTTCAAGCTAAAGGACAATCAGAAATTGACCGTGTAATCGGACGAGATCGACTGCCAACCTTTGAAGACCGGCAGTCACTTCCTTATGTTGAAGCCATTTACCAGGAAGTAATGCGCTTGCATCCGCCTCTTCCTCTTGGTACGAGCTTTCAATTCGAAATCACTGGTCCTTTCTTAAGATTTGGTAGGGATCAGGCATGTTTCAACTGAAGATGATTTTTACAAGGGTTATCATATTCCCAAAGGTTCAGCCTGCGTCGCTGCTTTGTCAATCTCAATCTGAAATGTCCATTCTAGGATGCGCGGTCGTTCCCAATATCTGGTAGATCGCATACCCTCTTCGACCAAGCTTTCAGATTGAATCCTATCCTATCCTAGGGCTATGAACCGAGACCCAAATGTGTACTCCGAGCCCGATAAATTCATCCCTGAGCGTTTTCTTGACTCTCCGACTGGGCCGTTCACTAGCATTAACGACATCTATGCCTTTGGGTTTGGTCGAAGGTTCGTCGGTTTGTTGTTCCACCATTGTTGACTCGAAGTTGTCTCTTGTCTCTACAGGGTCTGTATAGGCCGCCACATGGCTGACAATACGGTTTGGCTCACTATCGCATCTGTCCTGGCTACACTTCATCTATGCAAAGCCAAGGATGATGAAGGTAATGAAATCGAGATCCCGGGAGAATTTACTCACATCTTTTTCCGGTGCGCTCTTACCACATTCATATGTCGGGTTCACTCCAATTAATCACCCAATCTCAGTCATCCCAAGCCATATAATTCTTCCATTGCCCCCCGCGACCCGCAGGCGCGGGACTTGATTTTCGAGTTGAAGTAATTTGTCTGTGGTTGTATTTTTTCAGTGACTTAATAATGAACAAGAGCCTACTTCATTGGACGGATACTCAGACACCATGTTTCCCAAACCGGTGATACATCTGACGTGCGTACAATCACGGGTTGACCGCTGGGGCGGAACAGTGATTCGCCGCCGTTAACAAAGAAGATCTTGAAATAGAAGTTGAATGAACGATAAAACGAAACTGAAACAAAATCTCCAGTGACAACTCACCCGTCTCGAGGTCAAGAATAATCGTACTTGTTGTCCAACGCGAATGAACTTCGACGGAGGTCTACTACACATCTATCCACTCCAATTTGTCTATCCAGTCCAATTTGATCCTTATCAGCATTCGTTGTCACTGTAGGCTGCGTACCGAGCGTACGTTTTAGCTGCTTAAACACATGTAACAGCAGAGGGAAGTACCTCAGCACAGTAGATTTCAAAGCAGAACAATCAAGGTACGCACCTTCGTATACGCGGAAAGTGTACGCTTAGTAGCAAGTACCACGTCTCCTATACCGCAGCTTCCTGTTCAGCAACTACATAGCAACCATGATCCCAGCCTCCGATTTCATTGATTCGGCCGTGAGCACTGAACACTCAGTTGCACATCAACAATTGAAGTCGAAACCGAATGAATTATCTACTTCGATAGGATCAACACAAAAACCAATAGCAAAGAGGATAGATAAAAGATCGGTATGTACGTCCATACGAAGAAGAGAGGCCAGAATGGTGGATTGAACATTGAGGTAGAGGCTTGGCTTGTTTATTTGCGCACAAACCGAGGTCCATCATACGAAACCCATTGAACAGAACAGAAAGAGTCGTTCGGATTGAAATTGGCGGCTTGGAAGGAAGGAAGGGGCGGCCAGGTGGTCCCTATTTTAATGAGGAACAGCCGGGGCCCACGCTGCGCCTTACACGCGCAGAACTCGCGAAAAATTTCAGGTAGTAGGACGATTTTTACTTGTCCTACTTGTTAACGCTTCAACAGTAAGTAGTGACCTAATTTCTCAGCAATCCCGAAAGCGGAACCAAACTCAGCCCAAAGTTTGGAGCACTTCTTGAGCTTGAACTTCATCGACTCTCGAGGTTATCCCTCCGAGGCCAGCTAACCAGAAATGATGCATCGAGGACCATGGAAAGCAAGTCAGCCGTAAATCCATCAGAAGTGTGGGCAAAGCTGAAGGCTTATTCGCACCGAAGCTTGGTGAAGTTGTTCATTTTCAATCAATTTTCAATTGTATTTCAATTCAGTGCTCACTATCCTTCTGAAGAGCAATTACTTAAATGAGGTTTATAGCAGATGTTTTCTGGTTCAGTGAGAGAATCGTTAGTGGCCCCTCTCTGAACCAGGTTGGTAAATATCATGATCAGTTAACTTGATTAGGAAACAAGTCCCAATTCGTCATAGCCTAAGGTACTAGGTCACAACAATCCTTGTGCCTTTCGTTTATGAGGCGGCCACTTTTTCTCAATTGATACACACATTCCGAAACGGTGGTACTACAGTGAGTTTCAAGTTGTAAGCCTCAGCTCTCCTTGTCACGGTACACCAGCTGACTGGTCAACTGCACATGTTCTGACAGGGGTGGTACAATATGCATTTTGGTACCTGGAGCACTTCATACGCACTTGAAATTTCCCCACCAAGCTGTCTGACCGGCT